>OX608078.1:77446221-78013056 GCA_951509765.1 Sphenella marginata
TTTAGTGATAGTGATTTTTGATTTTAACTATCACTAAATATTAGTGTTAGTGAAAATTAAAAATCACTATCACTATCCCTTTTAGTGATAGTGAAAAGTTGCACTATAACTACAAAATGCACTATCACTACAAAATGCACTATCACTAAACTTATAGTGAGTCATGATATTTTACTAAAAATTTGATTTGATATCCAATGGTAAATGTTGAAAAGTAATTGTGTTACTGTTGCCAACAATATAGTAAAGATCGCTAATAATAATTTGTACAAACATACACACCCACATTGGTGTCCATAAAAATAAAAATTCGGCGTTTAGCTTCCGAAAATCTCAAATTTCTCACAGAAGTTAGTAGTCAAATGGAGTCCAAGTTACTTGAAAGATTTCAAAAATATCTTTATTTGCACTCTGACTCCTGGGATGCAGTTATTGCCGCAATCATCCTCCCCGATATAAAATTAAATTTTTGCAAGGTCTTACTGGAAAGTGCTAATTCATACACTTTAGGCCACGTTCGGGACAAATTAAAAGTATGCGCCATGGAATTTAAAAATAATACCGTTGAGGGTGAAAATAATTCGCAAGCTTCCATGCGTGCTACTAAACTATTTCTGGAATTCGACAATGACGCTTAAGGTATTTGATCGAATAAAGCCAATCTGTGTATTGTTTATAATAATTTCATTCTTTAGATACAAGTCAATATACAAGCTCACATGGCGGAGCCATATCAACCGAAGTAGATTTCTACTTGAACGATGATGATAGCAACATTGATGCTTTACGCCGCTTTCCCACAATAAGAAAGATTTTCTTAAAATATAACACAGCTCTTCCATCCTCTGCGCCAGTGGAAAGACTATTTTCCTTTGCAGGAATTGTTAATAGTAAGAAAAACCATAAATTTTGTAGCTAAAGATAAAACAAAAAAACACTTTTAACCTTTTTTCGAAATCCCGAATGGTTTTCAAGATATTCAATAATATAGAATTTTGAACCATTTTAAAGAAAAATTCATAACTCACGACTCGATTGAAATATATGGACAACAAACAAATTAAATTTTAAATGCATTCTAGGGCTAATATTGCAAATTTGTAATTCCTATTCAGACAGTTGGTATCGAATTTTGTATGTCATAAGAAATGTTCATAAAGCACGGTAGGTTTTAAGCATGTTTTATTAAAAGGTTCATGTCCCTCCATTTTTACTTTTGAATTCTCAAATATGCATTAAAATGAGATGTTATGTTGATTTTCAGCATTTTTCCCCGAGCTCTTTTTAAAAATCTCATTTTCAAAATGTAAAATACCAAATTTTGGGATTTTTTGCATTTTTCAAGAAAACGTTTTATATTAAAACTACCTGAGACAAAGTTGTAGACCTGAAAATTCTCTACAAAAACGGTGTGAACAGTTTTTATCTAGGAGTCACCAGTTCTAAGATATGGCGATTGCATTATATGCACATAAATGCCACGTATTTTCTGGATTTTTCTCGAAAACGGTTATATGTATCGAAAAATTTTCTTTTACCGTTTGTTCGTCACAAAGCTCCTCATCGACAATGAAAATAGTTATTTTTGTAAACCCTATAGTTCCCTAGCTAGAGCCAAATTTGCTCCATTCGTGATACCAAAAACTAATAGTGGTTTAAATTTAGATATCTTGTATAACGAAATTTCGATAGAGCTAAATTTTTGTGGAAAGCTTAGGTTAACCCCCAGAAAGAAAGCTGCAAGACTCCCATCGATCCCACCTGTGCAAAAAAAGTTAATCGTGGTCAAAGATCCATATTTTAGGTTGGTTTTTTTGGATTTTTCTCGACTTTTGACCACGATTCTGAATAGGAATTACAAATTTTTTCTTTTTGAGGCAGATAAGTAAGAGTTCGAAGATAATTGTGTAAAATGTTCACTGCAATAGTAGCCCTAGAATGCATTTAAAATTTAATTTGTTTAAATAATTGTTATCACACACATCTATTGTGAAGAGATAACGTTTCCCTAATACCAAAAAATTTTTGTCCATATACATACATATGTCAAACGAGTCGTGAGTTATGAATTTTTCTTTAAAATGGTTCAAAATTCTATATTATTGAATATCTTGAAAACCATTCGGAATTTCGAAAAAATGTTAAAAGTGTTTTCTTGTTTTATCTTTAGCTACATAAATTTATGGTTTTTATTCGTTGACTCAGTTGACATGGTTTGTGTTTAGGCCACCGGCCTAAATATATCGGTCGCCCCTCGTAGTACATGCTAGTATCTGCCCGAACAACTTTTTTATTATCTTTTCGCCCGATAACAGCTCTTACCCCTTCGAAGCCTACGAAAGTAGGCATTCGGCGGCGGTACAGAGCTAAGTTTTATCTGAAGGCGCATTCACTTCGATTTTGAGCACGAATCAAATCAACAGCAGCCACTCCAGGTAAGATCAATTCAATTTTCAATAATTTCAATTTCCGTAAACTCACTTAATTATCCACGGTTATAAAATATTAATTGTCCACTTCCATAAAATAGTACTTGTACGCCTTAATTGTCCAATAATTAAGGTTGTACATTATACTCAATAAAGAGATTCACTTATTCTATTGTATTTATATTTGAAATACAGTGTTTTATTATTTATTCATTCGCTGCCCTTTCTTTTACTTTTTTTCGTTACATATTATTACGTGAGAGCAACCCCGCCATTACCCGGGCTCGCCGTAACAGTTTGACTCAATGACTCTAAATTTGAAATGCTGGTATTAAAGAAGGCAAATAAAAATTTAAAAAACTAGAACTTCAAACATATACACACATATATGCTTACTTATTTGATGCATTTATTTATTTACATGAAAAATAATTATAAGCTATTATATTACATCCGAAGGTAACTAGCAAACATGGGTTATCAACCTAAGCTTCCTAATTTTAGTGGTAATTTAGTGCATTTTCCAAGTGGTAGTGCAATTTATTTTCACTATCACTAAATATTTAGTTATAGTGTTTTTGAATTTTCACTATCACTATAAAATTAGTGATAGTGAATTTCAATTTTAACTATCACTAACAAAATAGTGCTAGTGAAACCAGTAGTGCTCACTAAATTTAGCGCACTATGCCCAACCCTGTTTCGTACAAACATGTATAAAGAAATTAGGTTGATTAGTTTCTAACAAATTAAGTTTAAAGTGAGTAATTAATTTTAAATATATGAATATTGATTAAAACTATCAAATTAGGTAATAATTTAACATAGTATATCAAAAAAGTGATTATGATATTAATTAATTCTTTTTAGCACGTGCCACAGCTTTCATTTTCAGCCGATTATTCGCAAATTGAAAAAACGATTTTGATACGTCTATGTACTCCGCATCTTGTGTTTCACGAGTGTCTTGTTTTGCAGCATTACATGTTTCCTTAATTGGTGAAATCACATTATGCGGCTGTGCTAAGATATTATGAGAATATTGTTGTTGCGTAAGGTAATTAAACTTTAAATTTGGCGACTGCAAGATTTGACCTAGAAAATAAATGTTTAATTTTAATCAATTGTTCCTTATATACAGGAAATATGTACTATGTCTTAGCTCAACTTAAATATGTGCATACTTACATAATGGACTAGGGCTGATTTGAGCTGCGTGTGTGTCAGGCGCAACTTTGTTCGGTTGCATTACAATAAAACTACGTGTTTGAAACACCGCGTTTTTTCACTTCTTAAGCGCGACATTGTGCATTATTTTCGACCGCGATTATTTTAGTTCAAAAGAAAGAACTGTAAATTTGCAGAGCGAGAGAAAACACGACGCGAAAGCTCAATTTTTATCTTAATGACAAATGAAAACTATTTTTTTCATACCTGTCGTAAACATTTGCATTTTGCTTAAAATTGTAATAAATTTATTAACATTTTCTCAAGCCTTACAAAACGATTATTTAAAAAGCTAAATAAAAACTTAAAATGAAAAACACTTATTTAATCTTTATTACATCAAGCTTACATAAAGATATATTTAAAAACATTTTCTATAGACATTTGCATTTAACTTAGAAAGGTAAATGATTTATAAAACTTTGTTTTTGAACTTTATAAAAAGCTTACATTAAACTTACAAATAAATTGATATTAAAAAAGCTTACATTTCGCTTATTAAAGCAAGCTTACTGCAAGTTATTTTTAAAAACACTTACAGAAATGCTGGCTGGGTATATTTACTTGAATGCTTATAACTTTTGTATTAGTTCATCGATTTTGTTCACTGATAGATTGTTTTTTTTTTAATAAAACAGAGCTTAAGGGGGGAAAAAATATCTGCAAAAAAACAAAAAGTTTTCGAGATGCTTCCTCGCAAAGCACAAATTTTTTTATATTTTTACAAAAAAAATTTTAAAAATCCGTAATGATTGTTCACTATGTTTGAATCTGCAGGACCTAGCAAAAGGTGTTGTATGTACTGATTATAGTAAATTTTATAAGCTTTCAAATTTTTCAAACCGTTTTTAAATAGCTCAATTTGTTCTTGACATATACGCGATTAAGTGGAGCCATCTTTTTTGTTTTTTGAAATAACGGTAAATCGTAAATATCTCAAAAACGGTACCATTCAAGTAAAAATAACTTTGATTTTCGGAATAAGGAGGTGATTTTACATAGGAATTTCACTATGGCGTCTCTGGTGCAGAAAAAAAGTTGGAATTTGTGATCCAGTGTAATTATAGTCTTGAGCAAATGTATGATTTTGTTGACCTTGGGGTTACTATGGACTACAAACTCAGTTTTAACTGCCACATTAACGTAACAGTCAATAAAGCTAGAGGCGTTCTAGCATTTGTTAAACGATGGTCTAAAGAATTTAGCGACCCTTATGTAACTAAAACTCTCTTTACTACATTAGTCAGACCGATACTTGAATACGGTTCTATAATTTGGAGCCCGCGTTACCAGGTCCACGTGGATCGCTTAGAATCAGTTCAAAAACAATTTTTACTATTTGCCTTAAGAGATCTTCACTGGGATCCGTTGTATAATTTGCCATCCTTTCTAGTCGGAGGGAAATGCTTGGAATTGTTTTCATGATTAAATTACTAAATGGTTCAATCACAAGCCCGTTTCTTTTGAGCGAAGTGAACTTCAATGTACCTTCTCGTCCATCAAGACATTTTAAACCCCTTATCTTGAAACAGTGCCGAACTAATTTTGAATTAAATGAGCCTTTTCGTTGTTTGTGTCAAGATTATAACTCTCATTCTGGTACGTTTGATATTTCAGACTCACTATGCAGCATAAAAAAGTCAATTCTTTCTATCCTAAATACATAGCAACAATTTGCTCCTTTCATTCTTATCTTTATTCTTTACAATATCTATTCGCTGTCAACTAACATCGGATGATTATTAATTGTGTCATCTATTTTTTATCTACCTTACTTAGCTGATGAGGTTTTCTCTGTGTCTGAGCAGTTTTAGATCTCGACGATTAACAAACCAAAGCCTTTCAAAGACTCGGCACGAAAGAACAATCCGTGCGTCATGCGGATGCGCCCCTCGCGCCGGTCGGGCGGGATATGGTGGGTAATCCGTTGGGCATTATTATTATTATTATTATTTCTCATTATGAACTTGTCTTTTCTCAATATGAACTTACATTTCTCTTTATCAACTTGTGTTTTCTCAATATGAACTTACATTTCTCATGATGAATTGTATTCTCTCAATATAAACTTACATTTCTCATTACCAACTTGTATTTCTCAATATGAACTTACATTTCTCATTTCTAACTTGCGTTTTCTCAATATAAACTTAAATTTCTCATATTCAACTTGTATTTCTCATCGTGAATTGTATTTTCTTAATATCAACTTACATTTGTCATTTTTAACTTGTAATTTCTCAATATAAACTTACATTTTTCATTTTTAACTTGTGGTTTCTCAATATAAACTTACATTTCTCATTACCAACTTGTATTTCTAAATATGAACTTACATTTATCATTATGAACTTGTCTTTTCTCAATATGAGCTTACATTTCTCTTTATCAGCTTGTGTTTTCTCAATATGAACTTACATTTATCATTATGAACTTGTGTTGGTTCTCAATATATGTAAACTTAAATTTCTCATTATGAACTTGTGTTGGTTCTCAATACAAACTTAAATTTCTCATTATGAACTTATGTTTTTTCAATATGAACTTACATTTCTCATTTTTAACATGTAGTTTCTCAATATAAACTTAAATTTCTCATTATGAACTTGTGTTGGTTCTCAATATAGACTTAAATTTCTCATTATCAACTTGTGTTGCTTCTCAATATGAACTTTCATTTATCTCTATCAACTTATGTTTTTTCAAAAGAAACTTACATTTCTCATTTTTAACTTCTGGTTTCTCAATATAAACTTACATTTCGCATTACCAACTTGTATTTCTCAATATGAACTTAAATTTCTCATTATGAACTTGTGTTTTCCCAATGTGAACTTACATTTCTCATTTCTAACTTGTAGTTTCTCAATATAATCTTACATTTCTCATTATCAACTTGTATTTCTCATTATGAATTGTATTTTCTTAATATTAACTTACATTTGTTATTTTTAACTTGTAGTTTCTCATTTTTAACTTGTGGTTTCTCAATATAAACTTACATTTCTCATTACCAACTTGTATTTCTCAATATGAACTTAAATTTCTCATTATGAACTTGTGTTTTCTCAATATGAACTTACATTTCTCATTACCCACTTGTGTTTTCTCAATTTAGTTAAACTTACATTTCTCATTATCAACTTGTGTTTTCTCAATATGAACTTACATTTATCATTATGAACTTGTGTTGGTTCTCAATGTAAACTTAAATCTCTCATTATCAACTTATGTTTTCTCAATATAAACTTACATTTCTCATTTTTAACTTATGGTTTCTCAATATAAACTTACATTTCTCATTACCAACTTTTATTTCTCATATGAACTTAAATTTCTCATTATGAACTTGTGTTTTCTCAATATGAACTTACATTTCTCATTACCCACTTGTGTTTTCTCAATATTATTAAACTTACATTTCTCATTACCAACTTGTGTTTTCTCAATATGAACTTCAATTTCTCATTATGAACTTGTGTTTTCCCAATGTGAACTTACATTTCTCATTTCTAACTTGTAGTTTCTCAATATAAACTTACATTTCTCATTTTTAACTTGTGGTTTCTCAATATGAACTTACATTTCTCATGATGAACTTGTGTTTTCTCAATATTAACTTATATTTCTCATTACCTACTTGTGTTTTCTCAGTATTATTGTACTTACATTTCTCATTATCAACTTTTGTCTTCTCAATATGAACTTACATTTCTCATTATGAACTTGTGTTTTCTCAATGTGAACTTGAATTTCTCATTTCTAACTTGGAGTTTCTCAATATAAACTTAAATTTCTCATTATGAAATTGTGTTGGTTCTCAATATAAACTTAAATTTCTGATTATCAACTTATTATTTCTCAATATGAACTTACATTTCTCATTTTTAACTTGTAGTTTCTCAATATAAACTTACATTTCTCATTTTTAACTTGTGGTTTATTTATATAAACTTACGTTTCTTATTACCAACTTGTATTTCTCAATATGAACTTACATTTCTCATTATCAACTTGTTTTTTCTCAATATAGTTAAACTAAAATTTTTCATAGTCAACTTGTGTTTTCTCAGTATGAACTTACATTTCTCATTATGAACTTATGTTTTCTCAATATAAACTTACATTTCTCAATATAATCTTACATTTCTCATTACCAACTTTTGGTTTCTCAACATAAACTTACATTTCTCATTGTCAACTTGTGTTTTCTCAATATGAACTTACATTTTTCTTTATCAGCTTGTGTTTTCTCAATATGAACTTACATTTATCATTATGAACTTGTGTTGGTTCTCAATATAAACTTAAATTTCTGATTATCAACTTATGTTTTCTCAATATGAACTTACATTTCTCATTTTTAACATGTAGTTTCTCAATATAAACTTAAATTTCTCATTATGAACTTGTGTTGGTTCTCAATATAAACTTAAATTTCTGATTATCAACTTATGTTTTCTCAATATGAACTTACGTTTCTCATTTTTAACTAGTAGTTTCTCACAATAAACTTACATTTCTCATTTTTAACTTGTGGTTTATTTATATAAACTTACATTTCTCATTATGAACTTGTCTTTTCTCAATATGAACTTACATTTCTCTTTATCAACTTGTGTTTTCTCAACATGAACTTACATTTATCATTATGAACTTTTGTTGGTTCTCAATATAGACTTAAATTTCTCATTATCAACTTGTGTTGCTTCTCAATATGAACTTTCATTTATCTCTATCAACTTATGTTTTTTCAAAAGAAACTTACATTTCTCATTTTTAACTTGTGGTTTCTCAATATAAACTTACATTACGCATTACCAACTTGCATTTCTCAATATGAACTTAAATTTCTCATTATGAACTTGTGTTTTCTCAGTATGAACTTACATTTCTCATTACCCACTTGTGTTTTCTCAATATTATTAAACTTACATTTCTCATTACCAACTTGTGTTTTCTCAATATGAACTTACATTTCTCATTTTTAACTTGTGTTGGTTCTCAATGTAAACTTAAATTTCTCATTATCAACTTATGTTTTCTCAATATGAACTTACATTTCTCATTTTTAACATGTAGTTTCTCAATATAAACTTACATTTCTCATTTTTAACTTGTGGTTTCTCAATATGAACTTACATTTCTCATGATGAACTTGTGTTTTCTCAATATGAACTTACATTTCTCATTACCCACTTGTGTTTTCTCAATATTATTTTACTTACATTTCTCATTATCAACTTATGTTTTCTCAATATGAACTTACATTTCTCATGATGAACTTGTGTTTTCTCAATATGAACTTACATTTCTCATTACCCACTTGTGTTTTCTCAATATTATTGTACTTACATTTCTCATTATCTACTTTTGTCTTCTCAATATGAACTTACATTTCTCATGACCCACTTGTGTTTTCTCAATATTATTGTACTTACATTTCTCATTATCAACTTGTGTTTTCTCAATATGAACTTACATTTCTAATGATGAACTTGTGTTTTCTCAATATGAACTTACATTTCTCATTACCCACTTGTGTTTTCTCAATATTATTGTACTTACATTTCTCATTATCAACTTTTGTCTTCTCAATATAAACTTAAATTTATAAGATGTACATGGGTACATACATAATCACTGTTTCACTTAGTTAGACGACGAAAAGACGGCCGGTACTGAATACAGTCGATTATGTACAAAACCTATTACCAGCATGTACGGGTGTTCATAGTTATTGGGTTACTTACTTGGACTGCGAAAAGCCGGCCGCTAGTAATTACAGTTAGCTGTGTACAGTGTCCATGCTGTGAATATTCCTTGATATGTTTTAGATATTAACCCAGTGTACATTTTAACCATGCAGGTTTTTCACCTAGGTTCTCACTCCTATACTAGTTACAATACTGCATGATCTGTAAACACATTATTGTAATTACCCACGACCCAAGAATATTAAAAAAAGTACAGTAAACAATCCACGCGTTGTCAAGTTATTTCTCTGTCCTCTCTGTTATATTCTTTGCATGTTATAAAATTTGGCGCCCAGCATAGTGGCAAACCTCTTGAATTTCACGCCTGTCCGTCGAAGCGTACGCATTTCGAGGCAAAATAGTAAAATGGCCAATCTTACCAGTGAACAATTTCGCGAGTTGCTTCAAGCAATCAATCAAAGCAATCAAAGGTTAGGCTCATTTAGCAGTTGCACTGCTCGTTTTAATGGAGAGCGTAGCTCCACAAAGGTTGAGGAATTCTTGGCGGCTGTTTTGACATTCAAAGCAGTCGAGAAAATAAGCGATTCCGATGCAATTAATGGTATGCCAATGGTACTTAAGGGCGACGCAGCAAAATGGTGGCAGGGTGTAAAGTCCAAAGCCGAAGCTTTTAGCGACGTTGTGCACATGCTCCGTCAAGCGTTTTCTCCCCAAGCAGCAACGTAGTGAACCAACGGATACTTTTATCCGAAGAAAGCGTGCCTTATTTTCCCAGTTGAACAATGTGCCAGCAGAAGCTGACCAAATCGATATTGTGTTTGGGTTGTTGCACCTTCAAATTAGAGATAGGGTATGCCGTGAACGTATTGTTGATTTTGATGGGCTATTGAAAGAAGCACGTGAAGCAGAAATGTCACTGAATGAGCGCAGAAGTCAAGTTGTGAACGTTGAATCGCAAATTTTAAGTGCGCAATCGCTCAAACCAAAATTTGCTTGTTATGGGTGCAATGCACCAGGGGTGACAAGAGCTAATTGCACAAACTGCACTAAGAAGCCCGTAGCAAGTCCAGGGACCGTGAACCTTAACAGAATAAACGTTTCTATAGGGCGAGATATACCAATAGCGATCATTAAGATTTTTGACGTACCAGGTGAGGCTTATTTCGACTCTGGGGCACGAACTAGCGTTGCCAGTGCAAATCTGAAAAGGGTAATGGACTTTAAGCGTTGTGTATTCAAAAGCGTAAATTTCGAAGTCACTCTCGCCGATGGTCATACTACAATCAAAAAGTGTTTATCTACTGCATGCAAAATGGCAATAGGCGGACGCATGTTCGATATACAATTTATAGTGTTGCCAAACGCCGAAAACAATAGAACGTTAATTGGGGCCGATTTTTTAGAAAAAGCAGGCATTGTTATGAACATGGGCCAAAGGTATTGGTATTTCGAAGATGAACCCTCAAAGCAATTTGATTTTGTAGACGCATTGCCGCTGGAATTAAATATTCTCGAGATTATGCAAGTAAGTGGCGTTGTACCTGATGACGATTTCCAATTAATTGATGCGCGTAGTAAACGTAAACCATTTGTGGAGGCAGCTAGAGAAGGTGACAAACCAAAAGTTTACATGTCTGAGTTTGAATACTATGGACCCGAAGAGATGGTTTCCTATTCACCGCATGAAATTCAGAGCATATTCAAAGACGCGCTCCCACCAAATATGGTTACGCCCGAGCGAGAGAAAGGAAAAGAGTTGTTTGATAGTGTTTATAGACAAATTTCGAATGTTGATTTGTTTTCAATAAACTTTCGTTTTATGAAGGAAACAGACGGGGTCGAGTTGGTAGAGGAAGAAAAAGAGCAGTTGGATATTATGCTAGACGAATTTTCGATAATTTTTGGTGCATCCTCTGAGCCAACACCGTATGCTCAACACTTTATTGATACGGGTAACCATAAACCCATAGCCTTGCCACCGTACCGAATGTCATTTCCAAAACTGCGGGAATTAAAAGATGAAATAAGCAAGATGCTTGAAAATGATGTTATTGAAGGATGCGATTTAGCATGGGCATCGCCAGTAGTTATGGTGCCTAAAAGAGATGGAAGCATATGATTATGTGTCGATTATCGCAAATTAAATTCTGTTACGAAACCAGATAGGTACCAGATACCCAGAATCGATGATTTGTTGCATGCTGCAAAAAGCACTAAATTTATGACCACTTTAGACTTACAATGTGGATATTTTCAGATATCTGTTACGGAGGAAGATCGCGATAAAACGTGTCTTATCACGCCTTTTGGAACTTATCGTTTCAAGCGTATGCCGTTTGGTCTTCGCAATGCTCCGGCTACTTTTCAACGCTTAATAGATCGGTTTAAGGCAGCTGTACCTAATGTCCAGATACTTGCATATCTTGATGATATTATTATTTGCTCAGCTTCTTTCACGGATCACATGAATGATTTGCGCAGCGTATTTGAGAAGCTGGTAAAGTTCAAGTTGCGTATAAATACGAAAAAGTGTCGATTTTGTTGTGTTGAAGTGAAATACCTTGGTCATGTATTAACGTCTGAAGGCTTAAGGTTGACCCAGAAAAGACGTCGGCAATAACTTAGCGAGGAGAGCCGAAGAACCCCAAAGAGCTCATATCTTTTATACAAACGTGCTCATGGTACAGACGTTTTATTGACCAATTTGCGAAAATAGCGAAACCACTTACGGACCTTTTTAAGAAAAATGCTGTATGGCAGTGGAATGACCCACATAGCAATGCATTTAGGAAATTGAAAGAACTACTGGTGAAACCACCAATATTGAAACAGGCAGAAGACCTGATACCTTTTGTAATTAAAACTGACGCAAGTTCGTACGCGTTGGGAGCAGTTTTACTCCAGGGGGAGAAAAATCGAGAACACCCTATAGAACTTGCGATCCGGTTGTTAACGCCAGCCGAACTGAATTACTCTACTACGGAACGGGAAGCGCTCGCTATTGTTTGGGCATGTGCGAAGTTTCGAGGCTACATCGACGGCGCAGAAGTATATTTAATGACAGATCATCAGCCTCTGAAATGGCTCATGACGATGAAATCTCCATCCGGACGTCTCGCCAGATGGGCACTCCAAATCCAACAGTATGATATTAAAATCGATTATACCCCCGGAAAAAGCAACTCATTGGCTGACATGTTGTCACGCCCACCGTGCAAAGTAAGCGAACATAGCTCACCAAATTGTATTCGTGCTTTTAACATAGATATACCCAAAAGTAGCGCGAGCGAGTTACGAAACGAACAGCTCAAAGATGACTACTTGAAAACCATTTTGAAATCTCTGGAGGAGAGTGACGAGAATGCCACCTTATCGTTCAAGCGTGGTTATCTCCTGAACGATGGTGTTTTGTATTGCTACGCTAATGACGATGCAGAAGATGCACAACTTGTTATACCACAGCACGAGCGATTGGACATTCTGCAAACATACCACGACGACAGTACCGCAGGTCACTAAGGAGTAGAAAGAACAATTGCTCGCATTTCCAGTCGTTATTTCTGGCCAGGAATGCGCGCCGAGATAACTAAGTATACCAAAAATTTTATCGAATGTCAACGGTATAAAGCTACAAACCTGAAACCGATGGGTTTACTACAAACGAGTGTAAGCAAGCAAGCTTTGAAGTTGTTGCTGTTGATCTTTTTTGGCCCACTTCCGAAGACTACTGAAGGGTTCCAGTGGATACTTATTGTGGAAGATGTTGCAAGTAGATGAAATATGTGCTAAGATTTTAATTAATGAAATTTTTCTTCGATATGGTGTACCAAGGCAGCTTAGAACCGACAACGGTGCTCAATTTGTATCGGCGATCATGCAACAAGTTACATATTGCATGGGTATTAGGCTGGAGCGTGAACATATGGAAAAAAATTTGTTTCAACTTTCAGAGTTCTAATAGGGGGGGGATAGGTGTTTTAATAATAACAAAAAAATACCCTCTTTTTTTTATTGAAATCAGTCAATGTCTTCTGCCTCCGCAGTGCCTTCAAAATTTATAAGAACTCTAAAATGCATATTCATATAATATATAACACTACTCGACAACAGAAATCTCTCCAAGAATAAAAGTACAATTTCCTATTGTAAAATCGTCTCCTGACTCCGAATATCACATCCATTTTTCTGTGGCTGATCTAGTTTCCGAGATATCCGCGAAAATATGAAAATTTCCAATGTTTATACCCAGACTTCCATATATCAATATCATCAGGATCGAAAAAAAATTTGAATAAGCCATGTCCGTCCGTCTGTCCGTCCATCCGTCCGTCCGTCTGTCCGTTAACACAATAACTTGAGCAAATTATGAGATATATTCACCAAATTCGGCGTGCGTACTTATTTGGGTTCAGAATAGATTGGTATTGAAAATGTGTAAAATCGGACCATAACCACGCTCCTTTTTCGATATCGAAAATTTCGAAAAACGAATAAAACGGGTTAATTCAATATTAGAAGCAAATACAATGATATAATTTGCAATATGTATTGATTTCGATGTTCTAAGGCCGATTTTATCAAATTTTTTGAAAAGGGGCGTGGCACCGCCCACATATATGACTCTCAATAACTTCATAACAGTTTGTGCTAGTAAAAAGAAATTTTGTAGAGGGCATACTATTGTTGTGTTAAATTCAGATATAGAAAATAAACGAAATCGCTTGGCGACCACGCCTACTTTTTTATAAAAGTTATATTAAAAGGAGGTGGAAATATTGAAAAGTCCAATTAACTGATACCGCTATAATAATATAATTTGGTACATACATCAATTTTCATATTCTCAACATTATTTTTGCAAAATTTTGGAAAGTGGGCGTGGCACCGCCCACTTATGGGTCAGGCAATTTTCAAATTCAACTGCTAATAACTTCAGAACGGTGTGAGATAGGTTTACGAAACTAGGTACCAGGCATGTTATGTTTATGTAGAGTACTACCACAGAAAATAAGTTCTCTAAATGAGAGTACACTCATTCACCAGATGATGTTATTAGTGATGTTTAAAGGTTTTTTGGTAATATTTTGGAAAATGGGCGTGACTCCGCCCTCAAGTGAATAAACAAAATATCAACATTTCACTATTAACAAGCCACTGTGAAAGTATCATAAAGATCTGCAATGAAAACTGATCTTCAAATAGGGACAAACAACATAATAAAATCCGTGGGCGTGCCACCACCCACTTTTTTAAAATTAGGTAAATATTGATTAATGGACACATATATCCGTACATCAAGAAATTTCACAAAAAACGTTAAAAGTTATGAGCATGGCACGCCTTCTTTTCCAAAGTTATATATAGGGCATGGTATAACCCTTGTAAAGATCGATTCAGCTCATGTAAGCGGTTAAAGCTTTATAAGCATGGAGCGTGGCCGCGCCCACCAAATTCGCTATTGTTTAGGCTCGGAATAGATTGGTTTTTAAAATGGGCGAAATCGGATGAAAACTACGCCCCCTTTTTCTGAAAACTAACGCTGGGTATTTAATGTTCGGTTCACCCGAACTTAGACTTCCTTACTTGTTTAGAATTCAGATGAATCTAAAATTCACTCTAAGCGGGCACAGTCATCAGAACTTTTGATATGATAGCTATATTATATGAGCATATTCTTGGGTCAGCCTTGGTCCACCTAATGTCAATATCTTGGAAACGGGTTCGCAGATGAACCTGAAAAGTGTTCCTTGTGAAAACTCTCATCAACACCTTTAATTTGATATGCATATTGTTAAAATACATTCGGGGTCACCCCTGGTCCACATTTTGGTCAATAACTCAGGATTCCAGAACCTTTTTTAACTTTTTCTTTCTGAAGAACCTTCTCGGGGCACAAACTAATACAATAAAAAAAATTAGTGAAATCGGTTCAGCCGTTCTCAATTGATGAGTTACTATACATTTTTTCCTCCATTTTTATATATATGTAGGATTTCGGTACGGATTAGGCAGAATACTCACGCTGCAGAGTCACCAAACACAAATAACTCACACGTTTAGGTTTAATTGTACATAGAGTTATTAATAGTTCATAAGTATTAGTTTTAAATGTAGTTGATTATAATTTTATTAAATGTAGAATAGTTTAGAAATAGGTATTGGGTTTACAACTTGTTGCGCTCATTGGCGTCTTCTTCACCGATCATCCTACTTCTTACTTTTACTCGAAACTTCGACCGTCCAATTTCAACTCCGTTTAGCAACTATCCGTTCGTCTTCGTCTTATTTTAAATCTAGGTCGTTTTATGTGAAGCTTCGTCCAGTTCGTTATGTTATATGTCATCTGTCATCTGTTGTCCGCATTATCAGAGTTGCATGCCATCAGTGTTGGGATCTAACTCCAGCACCACATTCGGCCGTCCTGATATCTCATTCGCCCTCGAATGAGCCTGTCCATCTTTTCATATACTCTGCTACAGTTGATGTCTTTCCCGGTCCTTCATGATCGCCTACTTTTTCCACTTCATATCGACCATGCTTAAGTTGTTTAATTATCTTATAGGCCCTAAATACTTTGGTTTTAATTTTAAGCCTACACCAAATTGTGTTCCCTTGACCGCTACCAAATCATTAATTTTGTAAACTGTTTCTTTTTTACGCCTGAGATTATATGACCTACGGTTTTCTTCTTGTATCTTTTCAATATTTTCTTTCGCCTGTTTCCGAACTGCTTCGCGATCTTCATTCAGTTCTTCAACAGCTTCATCTTCAAGGAGGTCTTGAAGTTCTGGCATATTGGCCATACGCATTTCAAGCCCTGCTAGCAGTTTAAATGGTGACTGCTTGGTGCTTCGTGGCGGTGTACTATTTATAAACTGCTGAACGCGATCAATATGCTTGAACCAACTAGCAGGAGTTTCTGCACATAGTTTTGATAACACAGGTATAACGACCTTATGCATCGCCAGATTCTGGTCAATCGAGAGGACGCTGATATGCAGCGCATAATATGGAGAGATGAGCAAGGTGAGCCAGCAGCATATCGGCTTTTAACGGTCACCTATGGGTTGAATTGTTCTCCCTACCTCGCAATTAAAGTACTGCGAACGTTAGCGGAGGATGAAAAACAAAATTATCCGGAAGCATCGAGAATCCTTAAGGAATCGTTTTATGTAGATGATTGCTTGCATGGAGCTGACACTGTTGCAAGTGCTCTGGAAATACAACACCAACTGCGACAGCTCCTTGAAAAGGGTGGGTTCGTGTTGCGTAAGTGGAGTTCTAATTCTTCGGACTTCATGCAGTGTCTAAGTGAAGGTGATCAGCAGAAAAATATTTGCGCTAACTTGAATCTGGACCGCGAAACGAAAGCTCTTGGTATTTATTGGTTAGTGGATTCCGATTCGTTGACATATAAGGTTAGCTTAGGGCCGTCGCCGAAACAAATCACCAAACGCCAGCAATTATCAGACATCGGGAAAATTTATGATCCCCCAGGTTTGTTAGCCCCCATAACGGTGACGGGAAAAGCTATGTGCCAAAAACTGTGGGTTGCCGGGTTAGATTGGGATGACCCAATCCCCGAACCATTTCAGCAGGAGTGGAAAAGGTTCAGAGCTGAGTTGGCTGAAATTGAACATTTAAGGATTCCAAGATGGCTAGGTGTAGAACCAGGATCTAGAGGTTTTCAACTACATGTCTTTTCTGACGCATCTACCACTGCCTTTGCTGCAGTAGCATATCTTCGACTTAACTCACCGCAAGGCATCGCACAGGTTTCTATTTTAGCGGCAAAAACAAAGGTTGCTCCTTTAACTAAAATCACAATTCCGTGCTTGGAATTAAACGGTGCTCTATTGGCAGCCAAGTTAGTCAGCAAGCTTTCTGAAACGCTTAAATTACCATCCCTTCAAAAATACTGTTGGTCTGACTCCAAAACAGTACTCAGCTGGATCCGGTCAAATCCCGGAAAGCATAAACAATATGTTAGTAATCGTCTGAGCAAAATTCAAGCCTACACATCGGTTAATTCTTGGAGATACGTTCCAACAACAAGTAATCCTGCGGATGTAGCATCCCGTGGCATCCTACCCTCACAGCTGCTAGACCTCTCTATCTGGTGGGATGGACCTTCTTGGCTTTCGCTGCAGCCGCAACAATGGCCCTCACAACCTATTACTTTGCCGGATAAAACGGAAGGAACTGTTTCGTTGCTAGTTAGAACGCCTCAAGAGCAGGCTCCATCATTCTTGACAGCCCTACTCCCTAAGTATTCAACCCTTAGCAAATTATTGGGAGTTACCGTATTTGTTCAACGATTCACAGCTGCAATCATGAAGAAACCACACGAAACTACTAAATGGTCCACTGCAAAGGAGCGCACAGAAGCATTGAAACTCTGGCTCAGGTACGTTCAAAATAAATATTTTAATAACGAATTGTCTTGTCTTCATATGAACAGGCCAATCGATCCAAAAAGCAAGCTACTTCAGTTAAACCCAATCATTGATGGCGATGGCATCGTTCGGCTTAATGGGCGATTACAGAATGCGCGATTTCTATCTGTACATGAACGGTCCCCAATCATTCTACCGCACGATGGAGTATTTAGTAAGCTGTTAATTGCGCATGCACACGAATCCACTCTACACGGAGGTACGCAGGCGACTCTCAACTTTTTAAGACAGCGCTACTGGATTATAAAAGCTCGACCAGCGGTCAAACAATATCTTCGTAAATGTATAAAATGTTTCAAGCAAAATCCCACAACACTCACGCAGCTTATGGGAAATCTACCTTCGCATCGTTGCAATCCAGCTAAAGCATTTGACTATTGTGGTGTCGATTATGGTGGACCTTTCTATATACGCACTACAAAGGGTAGGGGCCATCACAGTTACAAGGGGTACATCGCATTGTTTGTATGCTTTGTTACTCGGGCGGTACACTTGGAGCTCGTTAGCGACCTAACCACCGATGCCTTTCTTGCTGCTCTAAGGCGGTTTATCGCACAGCGAGGATATGTTTCTCACATATATAGCGATTGCGCAACTACATTTGTGGGAGCGAATGCAGAACTTAAGGCTGATCTTGAGGCCTGTACACAGCAGTTGGAAGCTGCAGCTCGATTTACTGCTGTCAGAGGCATTTCTTGGAACTTTATACCACCAGGTTCTCCGAACTTCGGCGGCTTATGGGAAGCTGGAATCAAAGGAGCGAAGTATCACTTAAAGCGCGTCATCGGCCGAGCCACACTAACATTTGAGGAATTTTTCACTGTGCTAAAGCAAATAGAGGCATCACTGAACTCTCGACCATTGAGTGCTTTGACAGATGACCCTAGTGACTTCACCGCGCTCACTCCCGGCCACTTTTTGGTGGGCGGTCCGCTTCTCGCTATACCTGAACCCAATCTACTTGAAATAAGCACAAATCGACTCAAGCGATGGAAGATGCTACAACAAATGCAGCAAGATATATGGAAACGCTGGAGCCACGAATACCTCCCTCAGCTACAAGTGAGATACAAGTGGAAGCAGACATCACAGAATCTGAAGATTGGCGATTTAGTGCTGCTTCGTGATGAGCGCACTCCTCCTCTGCAGTGGCCTCTTGGCCGAGTGTTAGCAATACATCCAGGAAACGATGGCATTGTGAGGGTGGCAACTATTCGGACTGCCACGTCAACATTTAAGAGAGCCATCTCCAAGCTGGTTGCCTTGCCTGCAGATGCTGATTGTGAACCAAACAGTGGGCGGTTATCACCGGGAGCTTTCGTCGCACTAGATGGACGAGGTGGGCGGAATGTTAAGGATCAATGCAACCTAGCCTCACAGCAACCCCAATAAGCCTTGTAGTATGTGGTGGAAATGGATATGTCATCGGTGTCTATGCTTTGTACATACGATTCTTCTATTTTTATAACTTTGATGAACCTGGCAGCCGCTGATTGGTCTATCGATACTATACTAGTACGTACCTGCTCATTAACTACAGAAAACGAATTCTTGCTTCGGTGCAAACGTAGACCGCGTGGTTATCATATTTAATCAACCTTTTTATTCAATGTCAAATTAATCAAAATAAAGAGAAAAATCTGTTGATTAGAAACCAAAATATTGATTATTGATATTCCGCACAGCCTTTGTCCACTCATCTTTGAGTTGAGCTTGCTTAAGCCGAAACTTTAATGAGTCTTCTAGCATTAAACAATATACTCGACTTAGCGCGTCAACATGGGCCATTTTTGTTCCTGCACAATGTTCAATCTCGAAATTGAAATCTTGAAGAAACAATGCCCATCTTGCTATTTTTGGCGGTACATCATCCTTCTTGACTGTCATCGTAAAAGCGTTACAGTCGGTTATAATTTTAAATTTTATACCCAACAGATATATCCTCCACTTTTTAAGCGCTTCTATTATGGCTAA
The DNA here is from genome assembly GCA_951509765.1 of Sphenella marginata. Classification (NCBI taxonomy): domain Eukaryota; kingdom Metazoa; phylum Arthropoda; class Insecta; order Diptera; family Tephritidae; genus Sphenella; species Sphenella marginata. Next base: position 77,466,025 of record OX608078.1, read on the forward strand.
CACTTCCAGCTCATAAGCTGGGTAATTTTCTTCTACTGGTTTAGTTTTTCTGCTCATGTACTGAACAGGATGCAAATCTTGATCATCAGGGTCTTTCTGAAGTAGCATAGCTCCAGAACCGTACTTGCTGGCATCGGTATGGACCTCTGTTACGGAATTCTGGGAAAAAAGACGCAGTACCGGTGTTTTCTGCAACAGCACTTTTAACTGCATGAAAGCTGCTGTTTGTTCAACACCTAATTTGAAATCTACATATTTTCTCAAAAGGTTTGACAGAGGTCTTGCAATCACAGCAAAATTAGGGATGAATCTCCTAAAGTATGATGTGAGCCCTAAGAACCTCTGCAGGCTCTTCTTATCTGATGGTAATGGAAAATTCCTCACGGCAGCTGTCTTTTCTTCTGATATTTGTATAGTGCCCGCTTGGACAATATACACTAAGAACTCTACCCTACGCATAAGAAATTGGCATTTTGGCCACTTTATTTTCAAACCGTTTTTCGCGCAGACTTGCAAGACTTCTTTGAATTTTTCCATTCCCTCATTCTCATCTTTAGATGGTATAATTAAATCGTCCATATAGGTTATGACTGTTCCCTTTTGGATTAGTGTCCTAAATACAGCATTTATATATCTGCAAAACACTGCCGGAGAATTAGAAATACCAAATGGTACGAAACAAAACTCATATTGTCCGGTGTTTGATACAAACGACGTGAATTTCATTGACTGGTCATCTACTGGCACGTGAAAGAATCCATTAGATAAATCTAATGTTGTAAAGACTCTAGCTCCTTGCAGCTTATCAAGGACATCGTCCATGAGGACCATAGGAAAATTGTCTCTTACGATTTTCTGATTAAGACGTCGATAATCGCAACAGAGGCGCTTATTCCCGTCTTTCTTCGGGACAACTACGATAGGCGAAGCGTAATTGGAGTTACTTGGTCGGATAATTCCTTCCTTCAACCATTCGTCAATTTGCTTTTCCACAAAACGCTGATCTTCAAAGGACATACGACGTGGACGGTGATATACAGGTATATCATCGGACAAAACTATTTTCACCTCTAATTTTTCTAAGTTAGCTTGCTGACTACTAGATTTATTATCTTTTCCATCTACTTTAGAGGAACTCTCTTTAACCAAACGCTTCACTGTTGTGTCTTTTTCCTTAAAAACAACCTCATCTTCAGTTAGGGTAATATCCACATCTTTGAGAATAGCCCTGCCTATCATTCCAGCGAACTGGATGTCTTCCTCTTTTATCACATGGAAAACTACATTTAACGATAAGTTATCCACACGCATCACGGTTTCGAAGCTACCTATTGTTTCAATCACGTTCGCACAGGCCGTGTAAAGCTTCCTCTTATCATCTCCCAACTTAGCTTCGCATCCACTCATTAATAACGTATCATAACGTATAATATTGAGTGAACACCCTGAATCGATTAAGGCCTCGAATTTAAAGTTGTTGATTTCAACTGTCTTAAAATGTAACTCATGCGTCACACTATTAACAAACGGCTGGAAAACATCATCAGTCAGCGTATTGACTGAACTCGGCTCCTTTTTTATTTCTTTGGTACCTTTACCTTTGCACTCGAATGAGCGATGGCCTATGGCGTTACATTTAAAGCATTTGAACTGCTTTTGTGGACACTGGGCTGCCATATGAGTTTTATCACCGCACTTATAACACCTTTTGTTTACATCTTCTTTAGTTTTTCCCCCTGAGCTCAATTTGTCTTTAGCTACATCATCCGCGTCAGCTTTGAACTGATTTACATTAGCCTTTCGAATTTTTTCATAAACCTTTATTTGCTCTTTAAGGTCTACGATGGTTTTTGATTGATATAAAACGGTCTTATTAAATTTGGAATCAGGAATTCCCTCTATAAAATAGTCAATAATACTTTCTTCTTCCAGCTTTATTTGTTTCCCTATCTCCATGAGATTGTACAAGTACTCGCGCAAAGATTCATTTGTACGCTTACGTCGATTCTTTAAAATTTTATGAACTTCTGATGAAGACAACTTTGAGCCAAATTCATTAATTAATGCATCTTTTAAAGTAGCCCAACTACTAATACTACTTTGGCTTCTAATAAATCTGTGGTCGTAAGCAATAATCGCCTAAGTCGACTTAAGAACGAAATGAGTTATGCATCCTACCATATTCAACTAATCAAACTTTATATTTACGCGAAATCCAAATAATCCTAACTTGTTTTGTTATTTAGATATTAATAAAGTCATTATAGCTTAACTCGCTAGCTAGCCCTATCGCATTTACTATACGAGCCAAAGTATACTTAAGAAAATTTTCATATACAATATTGTTTTTATTAATATGACCTATATTAACTTAAGTTTTTTTGCACATTGTTTTTTTGTAGTTTTCCACAAATAATAAAGTTGTTATAAAAGCCAATGTAAAGATAAGATTTTATTGCTTTTTGCGTTTGTAAATTTAAATGTACTTAATTCAATATATGCCACGTAAAAGCAAAACATTCCTTTACAATAAAAACCTTAGTCAACATAGTCATTATTATGCGATAATTTACGTTTGTAAAAAGCACTTTTAAATCTTTTTTCTAAATATCTCCTAAACAGAGGCAAGTTGCATTACAATTTTTAACCAAAGCATTCTGCCTACAAAGATCTCCGATGTTCGATATAATTGTTTCCATATCTTTTTTCAGAATTTTTCAAAAACGCTTCTTTATATAAAAAGCTATTTATCTCGGAAGTATACTTTTCGACTTAGGCGATTATTGCTTATGACCACAGAAATAATTTGGCAGCTCCGCGCAGAAGCTGCTTGCCGTATACAAATTTTTGTAATTCATTCCATTTTACGTTTTCTGCATTCACTTCGAATTCATTAACCCAAAATCTTATATGAACGGACCCTTCTCCGTTGAAAGTATTTAAACAATCACCTAAATCTTTAAGAGTGAACCGTTGGCAATGCACAAAGGACCGAGAAAGCATGGCGTTTTGTTCAACATCACCATACACTGATGGAGTAGACTCATTATCACTAGACTCATTTCGAGGAAGGCCGTAGTGCTGGAGCAGTCTATACCGAAGCTCATGCTTCTGGCCAGAAGTTGACATTCCAAGTTCTTCTAACTTATCTTTCAGTTCGTTAACCGTCAACGTCAATAATTGTTCTGCGTCCATATTGAAGTATGGATTAAGTGCTATTTTCGAAAACTATATTGAATTTAAATCACTTTTGTACAGATAATAAAAAAAATTTTTTAATACCACTTCTAGAATGAAATATTGTTAATCATGCGATTAATTTAATATCTGGTTTACTCTAAGCAATATTCAATTAGATATTATTTATCTTTTCGTCTTATTAAAAACAAAAAAAAAAAATTCTTAACGTTACCGCATACAAAGCAAAAATACTCTTTGGTTATGCCAATAACGATATTTCTTATTAGAATCAATGTTTTCTACAGATTCGAAATTTTGTCTTACACTTGTTGTTTATCGTTTTCTTCTTCTACAATCACTGTATCCTTTTTACGTATCTAATTGGCAGATTCACTTTTCCAGTGTTTACATTGAATATTTTCCAACAAGAACTAAAATATTGGTTCACATACAAATATTCTAATTAGAATTTTCTTCCTACTTTATTTACTTTTTAATTCATCTGCCTTCTACTTTTGCTACTTTGACATATACTCTTTCTCGTTTCTTCTTATATTTTCAATTTCACAAATCTACTTTTATCGAACTTTCGATTCAATATCTTCACTCTTCTATTTCTAATCTACATGAGCTCTTCTTTTTTCTCTTTGTATAAAATCTACTACTTTCAATTTTATGTACTTCTCATTTCATCTTCAAACTTCTTTTACAATTTTTTCACCTTGAACCTCTTTTACCACAGATTTTTTGTTACAACTTTACTCATAAGAGCTTTTTCTTCTTTAATAAACTTCTTTTAACAATATTTGTTATTACATCTTCACTCCTTTGAGCACTTAACTTCTTTCACAAAATATTTTTTACATATATTTGTACTTTTGCATCTTTTAATTCAACTTGCTTACTCTGTTGTTTTCTTCTGTCTTTTGGTATACTTACTTCTTGCTCGCCAATTTTCTCTCTTACCCGAAGTAACACATCGGTTACGATTTGAATGTTTGTTGCACTCTACTGACGATCTTTGGCTGTTGCTACCCTTCTTCTTCGCTGCATCGATGACTTTTTCGAAACGCCGACTTCGCTGCTATGTTGATTTCGCTGCTGCAATGACTTCGATGTTCTGACTTGTAAGCGCCGTCGACTTCGCTGTTTTTTGGCGTCTTGATGAAATTTTTGGTTGCACCACTTAAACGTCGGCCTAAAAGAATTATGTGTGGTACCGACTTCGCTGCTTTTTAGCGTCGCTGATGATATTACTTTGTACGGCTGTACGAAATATTGCCGTTTTCTACATTTACTTGAAATTGCGCGTATTATAATGAACACAGACAATTTGCGACTGCGCTGCTTTATTTCTTGACGCTAACTTTGCTGCTTTCTGGCGTCTTGTTGAATTTTAATGGTACAGGTGGCAATTTAGTTGCATTTTTTGCACTCCACTTATTTTAATAGTTTTTTTTGGCTTTTTCTTTTGTCACTGGTTGAAATACCGGCTTGAGCCCCCACTTTTTGTAGGATTTCGGTACGGGTTAGGCAGAATACTCACGCTGCAGAGTCACCACACACAAATAACTCACACATTTAGGTTTAATTGCACATAGATTTATTAATAGTTCATAAGTAATAGTTTTAAAATGTAAATGTAGTTGATTATAATTTTATTAAATGTAGAATAGTTTAGAAATATTTATTGGGTTTACAACTTGTTGCGCTCATTGGCGTCTTCTTCACCGATCATCCTACTTCTTACTTTTACTCGAAACTTCGACCGTCCAATTTCAGCTCCGTTTAGCAACTATCCGTTCGTCTTCGTCTTATTTTAAATCTAGGTCGTTTTATGTGAAGCTTCGTCCAGTTCGTTATGTTATATGTCATCTGTCATCTGTTGTCCGCATTATCAGAGTTGCATGCCATCAGTGTTGGGATCTAACTCCAGCACCACATATATAGATTTAAATTGTATATAGACTGGGGGCGTGGCACCGCCCACTTTTCCAAAAAATTAATAAAGCCTATGCCTTAACCCATGATCTCAAGAATATACTGTGAAATTTTCATAAAAATCGGTTGAGTACTTTGGATGCCTATAAAGGACACACAGACACACATTCATTTTTATTTAAAAGATATATATGTACACATGTATAAAAATTAAACCGTTTTTCGCGTTGTAATGAACTTTACGGAGAATGGCTGAATCGATTTTAACCAAACTTTGCCACATTGAAGAGACACATGTGGAGAAGGTTTATAACTAAAAAAGGGGGTTATCAGAAAACGGGGCGTGGCAGCTCCCATACAAACTAAATTTTTAAAGCAGAATATCTGTGAAAGGGTTCAAGGTAGGGACCTGAAAATTGGTACAGACCTTTATGATATCAAAAGCATTCTCATACATAAAAAGGGGGGTTATCAGAAAAGGGGGCGTGACACCTCCCATACAAACTAAATTTTTCAAGCAAAATATCTGTGAAAGGCACCTGAAAATTGGTATAGACCTATACGATATCAAAAGCATTTCCGCACATAAAAAGGGGGGTTATCAGAAAAGGGGGCGTGAAACCTCCCATAAAAACGAAATTTGTAAAGCAGAATATCTGTGAAAAAGTTCAAGGTAGGGACCTGAAAATTGGTATTGACCTATATGATATCAAAAGTATTCTCACATATAAAAAGAGGGGTTATCAGAAAATGGGGCGTGGCACCTCTAATACTAAGTAAATTTTCAAGCAAATCTAATCTTAACAGTTTTCACTCTATATTACACAAAACCAGGGGTTTAATGCCTCAACCAAGCGAGGGAGCGTTCCTCTTATGCGTGTGGTTGTCGTTGTTAACGGTTTTCATGTGTACTTTCCATTTTCGCCGTGAAATTGGAGCAGATCGGACGTGGTAACTTACGGTCGCAAAACAGAGAAAGTGAAAAGTGTAAAGCAAGGTCAAAAATAATTATTATTTTGGAAACTTTTAATAAAAATATCGTTGGAAAATGTGAACACAACTTCTTTTCTTAAATATTTTCATATATGTATAATATTTTTGCAAATGATTTATAGCAAGTGGAACGTGGACAAATGGTGTGAAAAATACACACAACAGAAATCGGCAAAAATAATATGTTAACTTTGAGTTAAAAGTAAAAACTAATCCCGACGATGTATTGAATTATCCAATTGAATTTTTGAACTCACTTGATTTGATTGGCTGCCACCACATCGCTTGCAATTGAAAGTCGGCGCAGTGATCATTATGTTGCGAAATATCAATCAGCCGAAACTTTGCAATGGGTCAAGATTAGCAGTGAAACGGACAATGAACACTTTAATTGAAGCAACAATTTTGAAAGGCAAATTTGTTTTGATTCCGTGTATCCCAATGATTACAACAGATTTGCCTTTTGAATGTAAGCGAATTCAATTTCCCATTCGCCTTGCTTTTGCTATTACAATCAATAAGACTCAAGGTCAAACACTTCAATTGTGTGGAATTGACCTAACTTATCCATGCTTTGGACATGGACAACTGTATGTAGGATGTTCGTAACCGTCGTTACTAATATTTATACACCTCATAAAAATAAAACCAAAAATGTTGTGTATCAGAAGGCTTTAGAATAAGTTCTTAGTTTACAATAATTAGAATAAGTCGCTAAAATAAATAAAATATTGTTATTAGAATAAGTTACAAAATAAAGGCCGAACGTGAATTAAATGATAAAACCAGAAAAAAACAAAGAACATTTCTATTTTTCTTGCACCCAGCGAAGCGGGTGAGGGTCCGCTAGTTGTTTATAAATTTCTTAGCCGTTTTCTCCATTGCCCAATTTTCATAATTTCTTAGCTGGATTTGATCGATTGCAATGATTCATATGATGAAAATGATACACAACATGGCGAACAAAACAGCAATAAAGAAGGTAGAACAGAAGTGGAATCAATGGCATTTCAACCAAATAGTAGTTTTGAAATAAAACACAACTCTACTCCTGTCACAAAAAGAGGTCGGAAGCACTTTATAACTCCGCATTTGGTAGCTGCATTGGACAATGCGAAAGTATCGAATGGCATGGTACCTCATATACTAATTGCAACTATTGAGGCATTGGGTCATCGAGTAAAAGAATATGCCCCCAACCGTTCCACAATTCATCAGTCAGGAAAATCGTTTGACAGAGTTCAGTAAAATCACAGCTGGTTTCTCTGATAATGTAAGTTGGACTAGTTAGTAAGCAGCGTTAAAAATATTGCTTTTTTTTTTTTTAATTTCCCGCATTTCGACGGAAAGCGAAATGGCGCCCAAAGTACTCAACCGATATTTATGAAATTTTGAGCATAGGCTATATTTATTTTTGGAAAAGTGGGTAGTGCCACGCCCCAGCCTATATAAAATTTAAATTCGTCAAAACTCTGAATATATTTGATCTAAATTAATGGTTTTTGGATATGTGTGTCCTTTGGTCAAGATTTATATAACTTTGGAAAAGTGGGCTGTGCCACGCCCTCAGGCTATATCAAATTTTCATTCTTCATAACTCTGAACATATTTGGTATAAATGAATGATTTTTGGATATGTGTGTCCTGTGGTCAAGATTTATATAATTTTGGAAACGTGGGCGGCCCACATTGATTTAAAAAAAAAGAGGAGGAAACGGTCGGGATTCTAACCAGCAATCTTCGGAGAAAAATCCCACAACATAGTCGTTAGGCTATTGGCCCGTTTTCACCGTTGTTGCCCAAATTGGAGTTTTATCGATCAGTTTTCAACAAACCCTTACCGTACATTGAATAAAACGTTTATTAAACATTGTTTTCCAAACCTCAATTCCAATTATTTAAAAAGGGATCACTTTCGTTGAGTCGACAATGTTTTCCAAACGTGTTACAATGATTATAGTAAACGTTTTCCAAACGAAAAGCTTACAAAAGTAGGTTTATAGTGAGCTTATAGTAAACGTATTTCGCTTATTGGGAGGTGTAGTATTTATAAATGTAAAAGTAAGATAAGAACTGTTTAGTGCAGTTGACTGAATTCTACGTTAAAACAACATGCAATTTTTAAATAAATGTGTTATGTAAGTATAAAAACGCTTATAAGCAAATAAAATGTTTTACCCGGCCAAGGGCTGTTATTTCAGTGTAACCCTGTCCAATTTGTCCAATCCCACTCCTAAATTGTCATCCTCGGAGCAATCCCTTGCAGCAGGGTTGCTCCTATGTCTCTTGCTACGGGCTGGTATCGAATCCAACCCCGGACCGAGAGACTGGATCTGCTGCGTCTGCTGGAAGAAAATATATGTTAAACGTTCACATTCCGTTCAATGCAGTAAATGCAAGAGATGGTTCCATAGATCTGGATGCTCAGGGCTTAACCCTGCCATCCCCAGAACCAGTACTTTTTTCAGTACTTTTGAGGCACCATGTTGTTCGCGCACACGCGCGTCCCGCGGTTCTCGTCGCTCCGGCGCACACACACCGCACCTACCATCATCAAATGACAGTGGCCCGGTCTTCACGACCTGCAGCCTTGCTGCTCCCGGCTCACCTCAGTCCCCACTCTCGTCCCCCCCTACTTCCAGCATGCACGTGGGTCAGGAACATAACCTCCTCGTACCTTTCACCACGTGCACTGTTTGTCGGCAAATACTATATACGCCTGCGGCATCGGTTAAGTGCAATAACTGTCTTGGCCTGTGCCACATCCATATGTGCTCTGGGCTCGCAAACAGGAACCTTTGGACGGATGCATTTATTGCCCCTTGCTGCAGTACTCAGCCGCCCTCCACGCCACACAACATCGGCCAAGACGCGCTGAACCCTAGACTGCGTCACAGCTTGGGAATATGCCCACCTCCACCTAGGCAACCGCATCCGTCCCTTACCCCCAGCATGCCTCCACCCTCCCTCCCGACACACTTCAAAATCCTACAGCTGAACTGCAACGGGTTAGCTGGTAAGATCGCGGAGATAACAGACTTTATGAAGTCGAACAACATTAAACTGGCCGCCATTCAGGAGACCAAACTGAATGCTAAGTCGGACTTACGTACTCGTGATGGGTACAATGTACATAGGAAAGACCGTCCCAGCGGTCATGGGGGCGGCCTCGCATTCATTACACACCATACTGTACAATATAATCTGTTTGCCCCTGACGTTGACCCCAGGGACTCTACCCTTGAATGCCAGGGCATAGCAGTCCGGACAGGCGACGCCGACCTGCGAGTGTTAAATATTTACATTCCCCCTGTTACGTGCTGTCCCCGTGATTATCGCCCTGATATTAGTGCGTTGCTAAGGGGCGATAACTGCCTCATCTTAGGTGATTTCAACGCACATCACGATCTCTGGCACTCCAACTTGACAGCAGATAGCAGAGGGCACGCACTCGCAGAGCAAATTGATAATTCGGCATTCTGTACATTGAATGGAGATGCCCCCACTAGGGTGGCAGGTAACTGCCACAGTTCGCCAGACATCTCCATTCCAAGTGCGGGCCTTATCAACCACGTTAACTGGCAACCTATGCTTACACTGGCATCTGACCACCTACCCATCCTACTAGACATCGAACGACCGTCCGACTTCATAACGACAGAAAAACGAACGTACATCAACTTTAGTAAAGCGGACTGGGACCGCTTCACGGACTTTACAGAGCACTCCTTCGCTGACCTACCCACACCGACGGACGTATGCAAAGGTGAGAAAGAGTTTCGCAAAGTCATCGATTCAGCCTCTGGCCGCTTCATCCCTGCTGGCAGAATCCCGGAAATTCGGCCGAATTTCCCTGCGGAAGCAGCGGCAATGGCAAGAGAACGTGACCAAGTGAGACTCTTGAACCCCGCAGATCCAAGAATAAAGGATCTCAACGCAGAAATCCGTCGGACTGTCAATGATCATAAATTGAAGAAGTGGAAAGAACACCTAGAGTCATGCAACCTCTCCGGCGGGGTCGGCAAATTATGGTCGACAGTCAAGGCCCTATCCAACCCGACCAAATACAATGACAAGGTCGCCATTGCTTTCGGCGATAACGTCAAGTCGGACCCCAGGAAGTGCGCGAGCGCATTCTGCCGGCAATTTATACTGCATTCTCCTGCGGATAGGGCTAAGAGAAAAGCCATCCGACGCGCGCACAAACACAAACACACAGCCGCGCCCATTGTCGTCTCTGCTGCAGAGGTTAAGGAAGCTATAAGGAAGGCCAAACCTTCAAGATCACTCGGACCCGATGGAATTGCCATGAAGATGCTGAAACACCTAGGCCACGTGGGGCACAAGTACTTGGCGGCTCTATTCAACCTCTCACTGTCCACCTTCGTTATACCAGATATCTGGAAACATGCGACTGTGGTCCCCCTCCTAAAACCTGGGAAGCCGGCAAATCAAGAAGACTCTTATCGTCCGATATCTCTCCTTTCGCCGGTAGTGAAGTTGTTAGAAGCTATTCTGCTCCCATATTATACTGCAAACCTGCAGCTGGCCAATCATCAACATGGCTTCCGTAAAAACCATAGCACAACATCAGCTTTGAACGCCATCACGACGCAGATTAACTTCGGTTTGAACCAACACCAACCAAACCACAGGACGGTTCTCGTGGCACTTGACCTGTCGAAAGCCTTCGACACAGTCAACCACGCCACACTCCTTGAAGACCTGGAGGAGACACCGCTCCCTGCCGGCCTAAAAAGGTGGACCGCCAACTACTTGAACGGTCGGCTGGCGTCAGTGCAGTTTCGAAACGAGAGATGTAGACCTAGAAGAATTAGACAAGGGGTTCCGCAGGGTAGTGTTCTTTCACCCCTTCTGTTTAACTTCTACATCTCGAGCCTCCCTCCCCCACCAGAGGGGGTCTCCATCGTTTCGTACGCTGCCGCAACAAGATCCTCAAGTCACTGGCCGGCAGTACTTGGGGCAAAGACAAAGAAACGTTTCTGGTCACCTATAAGGCTATTGGCCGACCGGTTATTGATTATGCTGCGCCCATATGGTCGCCTAACCTTCACGACACCAACTGGAGGAAATTGCAGGTCTGCCAAAACACCGCCATCAGAACTGCAACGGGTTGTTTGCTTATGTCTCCTGAGTCTCATCTCCACCAGGAGGCTCAATTGCTCAACGTTCGCGAGCATGCGGAACTTTTAAGTAGGCAGTTCCTTCTGAACTGCCACCGTCCCAGTCATCCAAATCGACAGCTATTGGATGAAACCCCGCCCCCTAGAGACATAAGGAAGCATCTCCGGAAGCATTATGATGAGATCCGGCATCACATCTCGTTGCCGTTTGATCTGCGGGACCATAGGCGGGCCGTAAAGGACCTCCACACTGAGTCGGTGGACAGATCCCTCAGATCCCGGCCTGTGAACCCCGTTATTGGTGCCCAACCACCCGTTCTTGCTGAGGAAGAACGTGTCCTTCCGAGGGAGACTAGAGTCATGCTGGCTCAACTTCGGTCTGGATATTGCAATAGGCTGAACTCCTATTTGTCCAGACTGAACTCTACCATACCAAACACATGCCCTGCATGCGGTATGACCCCCCACGACACGCAACATCTCTTTTCGTGTTCTTCGGAACATACTCTTCTAACTCCCTTATCACTTTGGTCCAACCCTGTTGAAACAGCGCGTTTCCTTGGACTTCCGTTAGAAGAGCCCGATGACAACTAGGAGTGTTCTGGCCCTTTGGGCAGGGCGAAGCACTGCTAACAACAACAACAACAACAACAAAAATATAAATTTCAAATTTATTTCGGGTCCATTGAATTTTTTCGGATCGCAACCAAACTTGGCATGTAAGTTATGCAAACCATAAGGAACAATAATCCGGCCGGCTCTCATCAGAGAAACAGATTTAATTTTTTTCGAACAAATAACAACACCTCTAATAGCTATATGTATTTATTAAACCTGTGCATATAACTTTACCTTAGTCCTATATCAATTAGAAAAAAGCAAATTACTTAAATTTTAGTAATTTCCCAGCAAAAAAAAAAAATTGTCAATATAAAAAAGAAAAAAAAGGTAATTCTTTACGACCGCACGTAACTGCTAATACACGTCCAAAAATATCAAGAGAGGTATCAAAAGACGCGTTTTGACCTCTGTAACAAGAATCCGAATCCGGAAAAGAAATATTTTAGTTCAGTGAAAAGTTATTAACAAAAAACCAAAAAATGACCCCTTATATAGGGGTCCGATCCATGTTTTTTATGTGCAGAACACCTTTCCGCATTGGCGGCCTTCGGCCGCGCTTCAAAAAATAACCCTGGGCTACGCCATTCCAACTCCAGGTGGTTGCCACTTTTTTCTCACAGGGTAGTGTGATTACAACAACCACATGAAAATGACAGAAAATTCTGAACTTTGATTGCAAATATCTCGCAAACTACTGAAAATATTGGTTTTCCGGATATGGATTCTTGTTACAGAGGTCAAAACGCGTCTTTTGATACCTCTCTCGATATTTTTGGAGGTGTATTATCAGTTATGTACGGTCGTAAAGAATTACCAAAAAAAAATTTATTTCCGAAACTGGGCTCGAACCATGGAACGCACGCGTCCAAACCGATACCATTACACATGCGCTATTGGTACACATTTTTTTTATTTATTTATTTTAAGTCGACACTAATACAAAGCGGTCGACTAATTACGAATATAAAACATTCTATTATAAGTTATACAGCATTACAAAAGTAAACTTAACATGCCAAAATAAACTTAAGTCTAACGTATTCCACAAGTGGACGGTTGGAGAGGCCGAGTCTCCAATCCATCCAAGCTGTGCTTGGAGCTCCTGTTTGTACATTTAATGCTTAAAGAGGCCCAGTCTCCAATCCACTCTGACATTCGGTCGATGTATTCAAGCAAGGATATGCTCAGGAATCTATATATTAACAGGCTAACACTCTCCCCATAGTAATTTTCGCAACCCAACTTCATATAGTATTTATAGATAGATCCCTATAAAAGTTATATTGCCATCTTGGTATGGACTATTTCTACTGTCTCGAGAAAAAAAATTTTGAAAATTATGCTTTGTTTATTTGTTATTAAACAAAAAAGAAGCCTACAAACTTTCCGGAACTCTCCAACTATTTTGTAATCTCCAACAGCACAACATATATAAAAGCTTTTACCAAAAGCCAAAACTACAGTATGTACATAACTGTTTCGATGTACGATAGATGGACCCGTGTTCGCCTTGCGTAAAGAATTTCACCACTACCCTTAGCGACATCTACAACCCAGTAAATAAAGTCTCTGATTCACAACAGAAATGTTATACATGATACAGCAGTGGTAAAGGTGCCGGCTCTGATGCGTGCGTTTACAGGTTCAAAAGCACGGGTTCGGGGCAGGTTAAGGTTTTTTTTTTTATAAATTATATTTGCCTTGAAACATATAGTAACATATGAAAACCTTTTATCATAATATTTTTTTTTTTTAATTTATTGAAGATTGGCCAGAAAAATATTACCAATTGTCTCATTTAGAGCAAAGCTGTAAATAGACGCTGGAAAGTATAAGTAGTTGCTGGCGTCATTTTAAATAATTTTCCTTGCTTTACAAGAATTAAAAAAAAAAAAAACAATTTCCATTTTTGTCTTCACCGAGAATCAAAGTTAGGTGTCCTGCAATTAGTATACATTTATACCCATTTTGGTATAAAAAGGGTACAATTAGTGCCTTCATAGGACATGCTCGAACAAATGTGACCAATTTATTCCATTATTATAAAAAAGAAGTAGGCTACTACAATAAAATAGTGGAAAAGTATATTTTCTAAGCAGAAAATGTATTTTTCATACTAAGAATGAAGTTAGTTATATAGAATAAAATATTTTGATAGCAACACCAGAAGAGGAATTTTCAGAAATAGAAGAGAAAAAAGAAAAATGTAAAAATCCATGCAAAGAAATGTAAAGCAGGAGTTATTACCTTTCAAATGTTGTTGAAAATAATCTGTAGCCTTACTACAAGCCGAAATCTAATCACTTCAGTTGGTGCATGTTTTCATTACCTTATGAAACATTTCAGCAGTATCTATATATTAATAGGCTAACACTCTCCCCATAGTAATTTTCGCAACCCAACTTCATATAGTATTTATAGATAGATCCCTATAAAGTTATATTGCCATCTTGGTATGGACTATTTCTACTGTCTCGCGAAAAAAATTTTGGAAATTATATTTTGTTTATTTGTTATTAAACAAAAAAGAAGCCTACAAACTTTCCAAAACTCTCCAGCTATTTTGTAATCTCCAACAGTACAACATATATAAAAGCTTTTACCAACGCTACAGTATCTGACTGTTTCATTGTACGCTAGATGGACGCGCGCCTTGCGCAAGAATTTCACCACTACCCTCAGTGATATCTACAACCCAGTAGATAAAGTCTCTGATTCACAACAGAAATGATATACATGATACAGCAGTGGCGCAGGTGGTAAGGGTGCCGGCTCTGATGCGTGCGTTAACACGATCAAGCACGGATTCGGGGCAGGTTAAGTCTTTTTTTTTTATAAATTAAATTTGCCTTGAAACATATAACATATGAAAACCTTTTATCATAATATTTTTTTTTGAAGTATCCTGGTTCGGTACGAGCTATAGACCTATTAATAATTTTTTCTGCAGCGAAAAATTATTATTGTTTTTGGGTTTCTTAATAATTTTTTTATTAATTATTAAAAGGTTTGTTGAGTTGAACAGGAAAAATTTAGAGACAACCGCCATAGCTTTTCTTATAGATCCATTTCGGAAGTTGCTAACTTCACTCATCAGAGAAATTTTGGCACGCATTGCTAACTATTAAGCTAACAATACGCTGGGTTTTTTTTAATTTATTGAAGATTGGCCAGAAAAATATTACCAATTGTCTCATTTAGAGCAAAGCTGGAAGTAGACGCTGGAAAGTATAAGTAGTTGCTGGCGTCATTTTAAATAATTTTCCTTGCTTTAAAAGAATTAAAAAAAGAAAGAACAATTCCCATTTTTGTCTTCACCGAGAATCCCTAGAATCGAAGTCAGGTGTCCTGCAAGTAGTATACATTTATACCCATTTTGGTATAAAAATTGTACAATTAGTGTCTTCATAGGACATGCTCGAACAAATGTGACCAATTTATTCCATTTAACCCTAGAAAGATAATCTGCGTCAAATTGACGCATGTGCTTACGAAAAACTGTATTTTCTCTGTAAATAGAGAAAGTGTGTTGCTCTACGTTTTAGTTATCTCAGTGGTGAAGTAGAACTTCCGATTGACACACGCGTTGCTGATGTAAGTGTTGCCAGTTTCGAAATATAACGGCTAGGTGAGTCAAAATGACGCATGATTATCTTTTATGTAACTTTTAAGATTTTTAGCTTTATGGATATTGAAATTATTTTTTAACTGATAGTAACTTTTTCTATATATATATTGTTTTGTGTAACATTATATTTCATATTATAGTTTTATATTGTTGATATCCTCACTAAAAAGCATAATGGCTGGAAAAAAATTGGACGAAGACCGTATCTTGGCAGCTCTTTTAGAGACGGATGATGAGTTATCCTGTGATGAAAGCGACAGCGAGACAGAAAACAACGAGATCGAAGACGATATACAAAGTGACGAAGAAGAAGCTTTTGAAGACATGGAGAACGAAGAACTGCCGACACCTGGTGACACCGAGGAACGTACTGAGCAACCTGTTTCTAGAAAAATAATTACATTGCCGCAGAAGACTATTAGGGGAAAGAATAGACATTGCTGGTCGACTTCAAAACCCACCAGGCGTGGCCGAGTCGAAACAATAAATATTGTTAGATCCCAAAGGGGTCCTCAAAGAATGCATCGAAATCTATATGAACCCGTTTCATGTTTCAATATATTTTTTACGAATGAAATATTTGCCAAAATCGTGAAATGGACTAATGCCGAGATAAATTTGAAACGAAACATATCTATGACCAGTGCTACTTTTCGCGACACCAATGAAGATGAAATTCGTGCCTTGGTTGGAATTCTGGTGATGACCGCAGTGAGAAAGGATAATCACATGTCTACAGATGAGCTTTTCGATCGATCTTCGACAACGATGTATGTGTCTGTTATGAGTCGTGATAGATTTGACTTTTTGATAAGATGTCTCCGAATGGATGATAAAAGCGTACGCTCCACATTACGGGAAAGCGACGTATTCACTCCGGTCAGAAAAATATGGGATATTTTTGTAAACCAATGCATATCAAATTACACTCCGGGTGCTCACGTTACTATAGATGAACAATTACTTGGCTTTCGCGGACGATGTCCATTTAGGATGTCTATTCCCAACAAGCCCCAACAGTATGGAATCAAAATTGTAATGATGTGTGACAGTGGTACAAAGTATATGATAAATGGTATACCTTATTTGGGAAAAGGCACCCAAACAAATGGTGTACCACTCGGCGAATATTACGTGAAGGAGCTGTCAAAGCCTATTCAAGGCAGTTCGCGTAATGTTACATGTGACAATTGGTTCACTTCAATCCCTTTGGCAAAGAACCTTCTTCAGCAACCTTATAAATTGACGATGGTTGGAACGGTGCGGTCAAATAAACGTGAAATTCCCGAAGAGATGAAAAATAGTCGCTCCAGACCTGTTGGTACATCCATGTTTTGTTTCGACGGACCACTTACACTTGTCTCTTATAAGCCCAAGCCAGCTAAGATGGTTTACATGCTATCATCTTGCGATGAAGACGCCAACGTCAATGAAACTACCGGAAAACCTGAAATGATTATGTATTATAATCAAACTAAAGGCGGTGTAGATACACTTGATCAAATGTGTTCGTCGATGTCGTGTAGTAGGAAGACCAACACATGGCCCATGGCAGTTTTCTATGGAATGATAAATATTGCATGCATAAACTCGTATATAATATATTGTCACAACGTCAGCTGCACTGGAGATAAGGTTCTAAACCGCAAAAATTTCATGAAGAGCCTTGGTATGGCACTAACATCACCGTTTATGAAAAAAAGGTTAGAAACACCTACTTTGAAAGGATACTTGCGGGAAAATATATCTAATGTTTTGTCAAAGGAAATTGCGGATCCAGTCGAAAATGATGAAGACGAACAGCCAGCACCCAAAAAGCGGAAATACTGCTGCTACTGTCCCTCAAACATAAGACGAAAGGCAAGTGCTTCGTGCAATATATGCAAAAAAGTTATTTGCCGTGAGCATAATGTCGACATGTGCCAAAACTGTATCTGACTGATCTTTCTAAAATATTCATTCTTAAACTTTAAAATATATCTTCTTTATTTATTCTATAAATTAATTTGGCCGATGCAAGGCAGAAAATTAGCTATTTTTCACTCAAAGAAATGTGGTTCCTAAGTTTTGTTAGTAATTGAGGAAGTTCATTTGTTTTTGTTTTTTTCGTAATAAATGAATTCAAAAATATTTCAATTGTTGTTATTTGTCTTTTATATGTATGTTAGAATATATTTCATAACATTTTGCTCCAACTTAATGAGTAAGTATTATAATATACCCAATTCACACTCATGCGTCAATTTGACGCATGATTATCTTTTACGTATGTATAAATATGATTATCTTTCTAGGGTTAAAAGAGACTAAACATGATCCAACTATGGAAGGTCGTCGCATAAGACAGCTGATTAAAAAGTTTTTTTCTTTAATTTTGACATTATGCCCATTTTTCAGTGTAATTTTGACAGTACGCACACAAAGTACAACATTACACAAATTACGTACGCACGGATGTATGTCACCATGCGATCACCTGTTTATTGCATCATAAGACTAAAAAAGTAGTAGTCTACTACAATAAAATATTGGAAAAGCATATTTTCTAAGCAGAAAATGTATTTTTCATACTAAGAATGAAGTTAGTTATATAGAATAAAATATTTTCATAGCAACACCAGAAGAGGAATTTTCAAAACTAGAAGAGAAAAAAGAAAAATATCAAAATCCATGCAAAGAAATGTAAAGCAGGAGTTATTAGCTTTCAAATGTTGTTGCAAATAATCTGTAGCCTTACTACAAGCCGAAATCTAATCACTTCAGTTGGTGCATGTTTTCATTACCTTATGAAAAATTTCAGCAGTATCTATATATTAATAGGCTAACACTCCCCCCATAGTAATTTTCGCAACCCAACTTCATATAGTATTTATAGATAGATCCCTATAAAGTTATATTGCCATCTTGGTATGGACTATTTCTACTGTCTCGCGAAAAAAAATGTTGGAAATTATATTTTGTTTATTTGTTATTAAACAAAAAAGAAGCCTACAAACTTTCCAAAACTCTCCAACAATTCCCATTTTTGTCTTCACCGAGAATCCCGAGAATCGAAGTCAGGTGTCCTGCAAGTAGTATACATTTATACCCATTTTGGTATAAAAATTGTACAATTAGTGTCTTCATAGGACATGCTCGAACAAATGGTTACCGAAAAATTGAGAAATCGTCATTCTCTCTGCCGAAAATTTCTGCGCATTTCGTTTCTTCTACTCGGTGCGTGAAACACTTGCTCAAATTTTCAAATTTTTTGCCCTCATTCCTTTTACTAACCATAGATAAATAGATTTGAGACTCTTCGTTTCGAGAGAGCGCTGTCAAAATGCACATTTTTATAACATTTGTCATTGGTGCCACTCCGTGAAAGTGAGGTAAAACTGAGTATGGCTATTTTCATCATATATTTTGGGGATTTTAAAGGTTTTGCTTTAATTGGACTTTTGAAGGGGTAAATAAATTTTTCGAAACTTATTTTTCAAAAATATGACAAATTAACGTATTTGCAGGCATAAATAAACAAAAATATATGTACAAATGAAGTTTAAATGCATCATATAACACTGCCATGAGTTGATAATGAAATATTGAATTTATTGATAAATATGGATTGATACGATCAAAAGCACTATAAAAACCGTTGTTGGTTGCATGGGGGCTGGTCCTCTACTTAAAATTTCTGAAGTTCTTCTAACAAAATCAATAACATAAGGCCAAGTAAAAAATGTACTTAAGGTTTTTTGTTGATAAATTTTGACTGGCTTATAGTATTGACCTTCCGCCTGCATATTATTATAAGGGACACCGAACCGCATGTTTTGATGTAGCACTCAACATTTTTCATAACTTCTACCCATTTGACCCCAAAGCTAAAGAGTTACCGACTATTTCGGCACATTTTTTCGTTGCCTTAGTCTGGCCTTCTGCGAAATGACATTTATTTTGACTCTCCTGCTCTCCTGCATTGTACAGAACAAATTTTCTAAACACCTAGAAATAGTAGAGTAATGTAAATTGGCATACATACATTATGTTGGTGTAAAACTGATAATATGAAGTATGTAAAAGTAAAAGTTAAAGATTGCATTTGTCCAGGAAAATAAGTATTTTATTTGAAAGTTTTATTTTTAGAGGAGCTGAAGAAAATTTAAATTGGTCGAATTTCGACCACGGGCGATACTAGTCTTGATTATTCACTGGATGGTTGGAGAGGCCGTGTCTCCAATCCACCGTCAATTTCGGTCGATGATTTCATAAAGTTGTGCGTAGAGATTAAAGAGGAGTGAAAAGGACGATTTTCCAATCTACTTTTAAGATCTGGTAAGATATACCAGTATGTCGTTACGTAAAGTGGCAATTGTACTTTCAAAGCTTATACAGCCAGACAAGTCATTGTAGTACGAACACCAGATAAGCAGGGGACTATTTTTGACGAAGTTTGAATGACAAAGACGTAAATGAAACGGGACGTAGTGTCTGGACCTTCTAGCAGGTACAGCAAAATTTAATTTGCCCACTAGTTCAGAAGAGTCAATTTCACCAATAATCAGCTTATGAAGGAATATTACCCCTAGTAAAATTCTTCGATTTTCCAGAGTGGGTAAATTAATTAGAAGAAGTCGGTTTCTGTAAGGAGGTATATTAATATTTGGGTTCCAATTGAGTCCGCGGAAGGCAAAAATTAGGAATTGCTTTTGTATAGACTCAATTCGTTTTATATGGTTTTGATATACGGGACACCAAACACACGAGCAATACTCAAGTATAGGGCGAACTAACGATGTGTAGAGCATCGCAGTGAGAAACGGATCATCGAACTCTTTAGCCCACCTCTTCACAAATCCTAACATACTCTTGGATTTGTTAGTAATCGAAGAAATATGGATATTAAAACACAGTTTAGCATCAAAAAAATATAATAAAAAAATATTTTTAATTTAAAATGTTTTTAAAATGAACTAAAGACTGCAAAATAGTTTCTCCTCTGCCTACATAGATTTTTCACCACGTAGAGCTTGTCCTGAACATTGATATGTATTAAAACATTGGCGCACGCTACAAATGGTTCACATAAGTTTCTAAAAATCTTACTACCGAAATGAGCTTTCCTAAAAAAGATCATCTTTTCACGATATATTTAGCAAGCGCCAAATGTTTTTCTGCATATCAATTTTGTCAAGTACTGTAATGCCTAGGAGAATTGCCAATAATAAATGAGGAGTTGCGTGCAAAAAGGGCACTTCTATGAAAATTATGTTTTGAGATATTCGTGTTTTAAACTTTTGAAGCATTGTAACTTTTTTGTTGTTGTAGTATACAGAAAAAGATATTGATATTATTGTTATCTAGTGTATTATCTTTTAACTTGGTAAGGTTACAAAAGCGACACTTCACATCGTTAGCCAAAAACGATGAAATAAATCGGTGATATATGTGCCCTTTTTGCATATAACCAGGAAAGCGAAGGATACATCTAGTTTTAACTTCATAAAAGCGTGCATTCTGTAAATATTAATAATTTTTTATTCTAAGTGGACTTTTATTTCATAACCTAGTATACATATTTACATACCTAAAAGCATTATGAAGCTGTACGGAAAATTAAATGGCGTCGAAATGATATCGAACTAATATGTTGTTCACGGGTACTTATTTCCGTAAAAGACAAAGAAATAAGCTTACCGTTAACAATACCAAGAATTTAAAGCAAAAATACATACATATATAATAAGGCATTTTTTTTGCTACAGAACAAATTATTTTTAGTTTATACAATATTTTTAATAATCCAAATCACTATTACTATCTTCTGCATCAGATAATTTATAAGAATCAGTGTGCATTGCGCTGGTAAATTATTCTTATACCAGTCCGAATGTGTTTTTTCCAAATATTGCATTAAATCGTTTAGGTCATTAATATTTTCTGGATTATTTGTTGCGGAAGGTACAGACATCAAATTAACTTCTAAATTTCGTCTTTTTTTGTCTTCCAAAGGCTAAGGGAACAATAGTAGTTTTCACCAGCTAATATTATTCCTGAAGAGGCATAATTGAGAATGCAATACGTTCTTAGTTAAAATTTTTATTAATTTCCAAAATTTTCAATATCAATACACTACCAATTTTCACACACTTAAGATTAGCACCTTATTGTACTAAAAATGAATCCGATACAAAGCCATATACTTAAAAAAATCTAAATATTCTCAGAAAACACTTTGAAATTTTGATGAAAATTCATCGGATTTTTTGTGAATTTTGCATACACTTTTAAAAAATAATTCACATTATTTATAAAAAATTAGTTGAAAAAGTGTTGTTGAAGCAGAAGTTGGTGAAAAATGCAATAAAGGGTAGGCATGTATAAGAAAAACACTGTACGAGCGTATGAGCAACAAATCATAATTTTGAAAAAAAAAAAAAATAACAAGTACTCATATATAGCTCAAAATTTTTTTGATGTTGCTAAGCCAGTTTAAATGATATCAAATCGATATTTGGAGGGGAGTGAAAACATAGATCATTCTTTCTAATTAGCCGTTTTACGCAAAAAGGGCACATGTCACCTTGTGCCCTTTCTGCACGCAACTCCTCAAATGTTCAGGACAAGCTCTACGTGGTGAAAAATCTATGTAGGCAGAGGAGAAATTATTTTGCAGTCTTTAGTTCATTTTAAAAACATTTTAAACTAAAAATATTTTTTTGTTTTATGCTTTTTATTTGTGAGTTTGTAAAAATTGTCTAACTAATATTGTAATCGAATATTCCGTGTCAGGTTTAAAAAATCAATTTTTACTATAGGTAATTGTAAATTGTAAATTTATTAACATTTTTTAAGCGATATAAAATAAGTCAAGGCATTGACATTAATTCGAAACATATTTATGTTAACATGAATAACCTAAGATGATGCATCTTATAAATTTCTCATTCTGCGCATTTCCGTCATTGCATCTTCGTTGCATGGTGTACTACTAGTAAGTTTAGAGCAATCTAGTTCATCAATTCGCAAGCCATCTGCATTCAACCGACCGAATGAATGTGTTTAATATGCGTTTTCACATGCAGATGGCGCTGAAGATTAACTCCCGAGCATCATGCTATAATCCACTAATGTGCAGATGGCGCCAAAGATTAACTCACGAACATCATGCTATAATCCACTACTTCCTCTAATATCTGTGGCAATAAGACTAAACGACTAAACGCAAGATATGACGATAAATGGGATTTATGATATTAAGCAATATTTTTGATTTTTTTTTTCGTATAGAGCATTGTTAGCGAAGCCTGAACGATGATGAAAATTGCAAAACCCCAGCTCAACTGCAAGTTAGATCAAAATCCAAAGCAAAATCTCTGGAAATGAAACTTTTCAAATATCTCTACCCGTCCGCCACCTATCGGAATTTTTTTTTTGTATATTGTGTGGGGGCAGAAAACTAAAGGATGATGAAAATTTCAAGATTCTAGAGAGCGACTCACGCGCAACCTAGCGGGTCCAATTTTTTTTTGAGCATTTGGAAATTGATTAAGTAACACACACGTAAAATATCAGCCAAATCGGTCCATAATTACGATTTTGAGCTTTTATTACCGCGATCTCAGCCCCACCTAGCGGAATTTTTTTTTCGAAATATTTCTTTTCATCGTAGTAATACATGTTCCGAATTTCATCCAAATCGGACCATAAACGCGAATTTTGGAAATATAGCGACGCACGCGCCACCTATCGTAATGTTTTTTTTTCATAATATTGCATTGTCATCGGGACCTGAACTATGGTGAAAATTTCAAGACCCTAGCTCAACAGGCAGTTGGTTGGTCGAATGCAAAAATCCGCGGACAGATACGACGAAAGCAACCTAATAAAAACATTTTAAAAAGAACACCTAGATCGTCACAACGCATATGCGTTCTAAGTCGGTACCATGTAATAAATAGGATGTCAGAACTGGCTTCGTTCTATGGAATGTCATTTGTTTACATTTAGAGCAACTTAACGCAAGTAAATTTACCGTGCACCAGCAATGGAATGAGTCCAAATCAGCCTGGAGAAGAGCACCTGCCGACTTGTCAGAGGGACAGTACGTGTAGCAAAGTTTAACAGCATCCGCGTACATTGAGGTTTTGGAAAATGAGATAACCTGCGGTAAATCGTTTATGAACAGGGTAAACAGCAATGGGCCCAAATGGCTCCCCTGAGGCATACCTGAAGTTACGTCAATGGATTTGGAAATTGTGTGATTGAACATATGTACATAACTCTTTGAGTCCTGTTTGTAAGGTAACTTGTGAGCCATGCTAAAATATAATCTATATATTAATAGGCTAACACTCTCCCCATAGTAATTTTCGCAACCCAACTTCATATAGTATTTATAGATAGATCCCTATAAAAGTTATATTGCCATCTTGGTATGGACTATTTCTACTGTCTCGCGAAAAAAAATTGTGGAAATTATATTTTGTTTATTTGTTATTAAACAAAAAAGAAGCCTACAAACTTTCCAAAACTCTCCAGCTATTTTGTAATCTCCAACAGCACAACATATATAAAAGCTTTTACCAAAGCTACAGTATCTGACTGTTTCATTGTACGCTAGATGGACCCGTGCGCGCCTTGCGCAAGAATTTCACCACTGCCCTCAGCGACATCTACAACCCAGTAGATAAAGTCTCTGATTCACAACAGAAATGGTATACATGATACAGCATTGGCGCAGGTGGTAAGGGTGCCGGCTCTGATGCGTGCGTTAACACGGTCAAGCACGGGTTCGGGGCACGTTAAGTTTTTTTTTTTTATAAATTAAATTTGCCTTGAAACATATAACATATGAAAACCTTTTATCATAATATTTTTTTTTTTAATTTATTGAAGATTGGCCAGAAAAATATTACCAATTGTCTCATTTAGAGCAAAGCTGGAAGTAGACGCTGGAAAGTATAAGTAGTTACTGGCGTCATTTTAAATAATTTTCCTTGCTTTAAAAGAATTAAAAAAAGAAAGAACAATTCCCATTTTTGTCTTCACCGAGAATTCCGATTCACCGAGAATCCCGAGAATCGAAGTCAGGTGTCCTGCAAGTAGTATACATTTATACCCATTTTGGTATAAAAATTGTACAATTAGTGTCTTCATAGGACATGATCCAACTATGGAAGGTCGTCGCATGAGACAGCTGGTTAAAAATTTTTTTTCTTTAATTTTGACATTATGCCCATTTTTCAGTGCAATTTTGACAGTACGCACACAAAGTACAACATTACACAAATTACGTACGCACGGATGTATGTCACCATGCGATCAACTGTTTATTGCATCATGAGACTAAAAAAGTAGTAGTCTACTGCAATAAAATATTGGAAAAGCATATTTTCTAAGCAGAAAATGTATTTTTCATACTAAGAATGAAGTTAGTTATATAGAATAAAATATTTTCATAGCAACACCAGAAGAGGAATTTTCAAAAATAGAAGAGAAAGAAGAAAAATATCAAAATCCATGCAAAGAAATGTAAAGCAGGAGTTATTAGCTTTCAAATGTTGTTGCAAATAATCTGTAGCCTTACTACAAGCCGATATCTAATCACTTCAGTTGGTGCATGTTTTCATTACCTTATGAAAATTTTCAGCAGTATCTATATATTAATAGGTTAACACTCTCCCCATAGTAATTTTCGCAACCCAACTTCATATAGTATTTATAGATAGATCCCTATAAAGTTATATTGCCATCTTGGTATGGACTATTTCTACTGTCTCGCGAAAAAAAATTTTGGAAATTATATTTTGTTTATTTGTTATTAAACAAAAAAGAAGCCTACAAACTTTCCAAAACTCTCCAACAATTCCCATTTTTGTCTTCACCGAGAATCCCGAGAATCGAAGTCAGGTGTCCTGCAAGTAGTATACATTTATACCCATTTTGGTATAAAAATTGTACAATTAGTGTCTTCATAGGACATGCTCGAACAAATGGTTACCGAAAAATTGAGAAATCGTCATTCTCTCTGCCGAAAATTTCTGCGCATTTCGTTTCTTCTACTCGGTGCGTGAAACACTTGCTCAAATTTTCAAATTTTTTGCCCTCATTCCTTTTACTAACCATAGATAAATAGATTTGAGACTCTTCGTTTCGAGAGAGCGCTGTCAAAATGCACATTTTTTATAACATTTGTCATTGGTGCCACTCCGTGAAAGTGAGGTAAAACTGAGTATGGCTATTTTCATCATATATTTTGGGGATTTTAAAGGTTTTGCTTTAATTGGACTTTTGAAGGGGTAAATAAATTTTTCGAAACTTATTTTTCAAAAATATGACAAATTAACGTATTTGCAGGCATAAATAAACAAAAATATATGTACAAATGAAGTTTAAATGCATCATATAACACTGCCATGAGTTGATAATGAAATATTGAATTTATTGATAAATATGGATTGATACGATCAAAAGCACTATAAAAACCGTTGTTGGGTGCATGGGGGCTGGTCCTCTACTTAAAATTTCTGAAGTTCTTCTAACAAAATCAATAACATAAGGCCAAGTAAAAAATGTACTTAAGGTTTTTTGTTGATAAATTTTGACTGGCTTATAGCATTGACCTTCCGCCTGCATATTATTATAAGGGACACCGAACCGCATGTTTTGATGTAGCACTCAACATTTTTCATAACTTCTACCCATTTGACCCCAAAGCTAAAGAGTTACCGACTATTTCGGCACATTTTTTCGTTGCCTTAGTCTGGCCTTCTGCGAAATGCCATTTATTTTGACTCTCCTGCTCTCCTGCATTGTACAGAACAAATTTTCTAAAATTTTTGCACGCCATAACTGAAAAAACACCTAGAAATAGTAGGGTAATGTAAATTGGCATACATACATTATGTTGGTGTAAAACTGATGGTATGAAGTATGTAAAAGTAAAAGTTAAAGGAACAGTTTCAATTACCTACCAACTTACCAATTTGCTTCTTCTGGCAAATGTTTCGTTTGTTGGTTAGAGCCTTTGTGGATCAAATTAACGCACGTGAGCGTGAGTGAGTGGATCCTTCTATAACGTACGAAAATGCGTTCACGGACATTTATCAACTGAGCTCTTATTTTCAATAAAATTCAAAACAATTTAATAGCGAGATGATAAAATAAGCATATTTGCGACCTTTAGGGCCGTTTTCACGACTAGGCATCAAATTTTTCAACTTTTTTTTTATATTTACCAAATTTTTGGAAAAAGCGACTGATATAAACCAATTATACGAAGAAAAGTTGTTTAAGTTCACGAAGAAGTCTATGACATGCTATATCTCCTGTGACAAAACTAAACCAAGTAAGTAGCTCTCCCGCGACTTATGCAAAACGGAATAAGTCTAAGTTATTTTTCCACCTACTTACTTGGTATTGCATTTGTCACGAGAGATATGTATGTTAAAGAAAAGATTGTGGCCAGGAAAATAAGAATTTTATTTGAAAGTTTTATTTTTAGAGGAGCTGAAGAAAATTTAAATTGGTCGAATTTCGACCACGGGCGATACTAGTAATAATAATAATGCGCAACGGATTACCCACTATATCCCGCCCGACCGGCGCGAGGGGCGCATCCGCATGACGCGCGGATTGTTCTTTCGTGCCGAGTCTTTGAAAGGCTTTGGTTTGTTAATCGTCGAGATCTAAAACTGCTCAGCTACAGAGAAAACCTCATCAGCTAAGTAAAAAAGATTACACAATTAATAAATCATTAGTTGACAGCGAAAAGTTAATTGTTAAGAATAAAAATAAGAAACAAAGGATATGAAAAAAAAAAAAAATGTTGCTATGTATTTAGGATAGAAAGAATTGACTTTTTTATGCTGCATAGTGAGTCTGAAATATCAAACGTACCAGAATGAGAATTATAATCTTGACACAAACAACGAAAAGGCTCATTTAATTCAAAATTAGTTCGGCACTGTTTCAAAATAAGTGGTTTAAAATATCTTGATGGATGAGAAGGTACATTAAAGTTCACTTCGCTCAAAAGGAACGGGCTTACGATTGAACCATTTAGTAATTTAATCATGAAGACAATTCCAAGCATTTCCCTCCGACTAGAAAGGCTGTGAAGATAAATTAGTTTTAAGCGACTCGTATACGATGGCAAATTATACAAGGGATCCCAGTGAAGATCTCTTAAGGCAAATATTAAAAATTGTTTTTGAACTGATTCTTAGCGATCCACGAGGACCTGGTAACGTGGGTTCCAAATTATACAACCGTATTCAAGTAGGTATCAGTCTGACTAATGTAGTAAAGAGTTTTAGTTACATAAATTCTTTAGACCATCGTTTAACAAATGCTAGAACGCCTCTAGCTTTATTGACTGTTAAGTTAATGTGGCAGTTAAAACCGAGTTTTTAGTCCATAGTAACCCCAAGTTCAACAAAATCATACATTTGCTCAAGACTATAACTGTTAATTGTATAGGAAGCTGGCTGTGATATTCCATGTACTTAGATTTCTTTAATTTAAATCGCACCAAGTAACTAGTGTTTAAATCGCACCAAGTAACTAGTGTATTTAGATCTGATTGAAGCTTCTTCGAATGACAAAGCTTTACATCGTCGGCATACATTAAAATTTTCGAAAATTATATTACTGTAGAAATATCATTTATAAACAACAAGAACAGAATCGGGCCAAGATGGCTTCCTTGAGGAACTCCTGAGGAGACATAAATAACATCGGATTCACAATTTTAAAATACTACTTTTTGTGCTCTGTCGCTAAGGCAAGAAGAGATCTAGTTTATGAATAAGTAAAGAGTGCCACACTTTATCAAAAGCTTTACTGAAATCAAAGTAAATTCAAGTAAGTTTGTAACGGTGGACTTTCCCTTACAGAACCCGTGTTGACAGTCGGAAATCAAGGTAGAGATAGGATTCGTAAGCTGATTGGTAACATTAGCTTCACACACTTTTGGGATGGCAGAAAGCTTTGCTATGCCACGATAGTTCTCTATAGAAGCCTTGCTTCCGCTTTTATGAAGCGGTAGAAGAAACGACTCTTTCCATGTTGTTGGAAAAACACCACACTTTAGTGACAGATTGAACAAATTGGGGTTTGTAAATATTGTTAGCGCACTTCTTCAAGAAGCATGTAGGAATCCTATCAGGACCACATTTAAAAGATTCTTTCAAGGTTTTCGGACAAACAAGAACATCATTGGCGCATATATGTAGTTGGACAATTAATTAAATTGTTCCCATGTAGCTCATATGGATAATTTAGAAAGTCAGAATTGGTGACGGCAGAATAGTTAGAAGTGAAAAATTGCGCAAAGAAATTTGCGATATCTTGATTATCGCTAGATAAAATGTCTTTATATTTCATGGCTGGCCACTACTTTTCGTTTAGAATTTACGAAATCATAAAACGACTTCGGATTGCGAATAATGTCTCTTTTTGTTTAAGAGATATAGGCTTTATAGCACTTTTTATTTAAGTCGATGTACCTCTTACGTAGACCAGAATACAACAAGTAGTGTTTGTTTAACCCCGATTTCTTAAATAATTTGAAAGAACACGTTTTTCTATTTTTCAGCATCATTAGTAAACCAAGCTTGCGTTGGATGATCATATGTTATTTTACGTTTATGAACCGGAAAACCGAGTAAATCCAGTTTATGAATTAAAATCTCATGATTCACAGAATCGAAAGCTTTGCTAAAGTCAGTGTAGTAAAGTGTTTAGTAACGATCTGTTCAAAAGTTTTAGGAATAGCTGAAATCTTAGAAATGCCTCTGTTGTTCTCAATATTTGATCTGCTACCTTTTTTATGCAAGGGAATAATAAAAGATTCTTTCCAGATAGATGGGAATGACGCAGAAACAAGAGACAGATTAAATAGCATTAAGATCGGTCCAGATAAGTGCTGAGACAGTAAAGTACACAACTAGGGACCCCATCAGGACCGGGGGAAAATATGGGCTGCAGTGATTCGAGGCTCTGAGCAACAATGTTAATATCAATAACAGGGTTCCTGATGTTGTTGGAACTAGCCAAATTATATGGATACTAATTATACATGAATATACCATGTCAAATGGTATACCTAAGCGCTAAAGGTGCACCAAATATTTCCACCGCTAAGAATATACATACATACATAGCCATATGGATTGAGACGAATGAACGTTCATTTTGAGATCCGCTAACTTCTTAACATTAACCGGTTTCCAAATTGTTTTTTTTTTTTTTTTGGGTATACAGGCAGTTTTCTCAATTTTTGATTTAGTTGTTGATTTTTTGAAGTCCATATAGCGGGAGAATATTACAACTTCAACATATGATGGTTTTCTGGTTTTTTTTTTCGTCAACTTCAACTCAGAAATATTAAAAAAAAACATATTTTAACTGGCCCAATTTAGCCAAAATATGCGAGGATCCCAATTATATGTCTACTCTTTTACAAATTAAAATTTTTAGAAAGAAAATATGTAGTTGATGTCTTTAGGAAAATTAACACGATTTCTACCTATTTCGTAAATATAAAATTTAAGAAACTATAAACTGTGTTTTTACTTATTACTTACTTTATGGGTCAATTTAAAAAAAACCCTATTTTTGTGTCCCTGCACTTTACACTACTATTTTAGGTAAAAAATAATATCAGAAAAATAAATAAAAATGGGAGAGTGATCACCGAGGAATATGTAACAAAAAAACGTAATTCTCAAATTTGTATGTTTGTTTGTTTTTTTTTGTTTATTCGGAATGGTGTTTTGTTTCTCCCTCTGATTTCTTTCATACAAAAGCATGTGTCCCCCGTTAGAATTTTAGGTAAACAAAATAAAATAAAATCAAGAAAAAAGTAAATATGCAACATTTAATCACAGTTTTCGAATTATTGGGTTTCTTTCTTTTGTTTTGATTTGCTATAGTTGTCAAAAATTAATTAGTGCGAATTTGGCGTTGCAAAGAAAGGTTGTCCCCACGATTTGTATTGAACGTCACTTTTTTATAAATCAAGTAGTATACCAGTTTCCAATTTGCATTTAAATAAAGTAAATAACGTAAGGAAAGTACAAACTTTAATTATTACAAAAGTGAAAAAGCGAAAAAAATCTAATAAAAAAAGTGTTGTAATAATTATAATTCCAAAGAACTAAGACAAGAGCTGGGTTGCAATTAAAATTATATTTGGAGTAAATTTGGGTTGTGGGTAGAACAACGTAAAGTTGAAACCTTAAAATAATATTTACAAAAATTAGCTTAGCGATCAGTGGTAGGTTATTACTAAACAAATTGTTTTATAATTCACTATGCATAAAGTCACGGTGCCCTTGTTTGCACTGGTGCACGATAGGTAAATGGGTGAGGGGTACTTACGCGGTTTTGCACGGTAGCAACGCTTTTCGCAAAAACTACAACACCGACACTTTTGCTTTAATTTTAACTTACCGTAAGTATTTTTTTATCATTTATTAGTTCACTTTACAATGGTGTATACTAGGTTTTAATAACTTCTATTAATTTTAACGATTTTTAACTTAGTTTGTAAGTTTTAATTTCAATTTTAGTATGTCTGTATAACTATATGATTTTAACTGTAGCAAGTAAGAGTTTTAACTTTAAATAAACAAAATAGCCGGTTCAATGCTCGCGCGCTCAACATAGACTGGTTCTAGCGGCCGCTGATGCCCGCCCGCTAAGCTATGCAGTGAATATGCATACATATGTACATATATACATCAAGGTAAGTACCTAAAGAAGCGGCAGTTTTCCAGTTAGTTATTTTAAGCTTTACACTAGGGTGGTTTGAAGTTTAAGGTAAGTATAGTGTATATAAAAAGGTAAGTATGAATACAAATGGTAGGTATGAGTATAAAAGGTAAGTATAGTGTATATAAAAAGGTAAGTATGAATACAAATGGTAAGTATGAGTATAAAAGGTAAGTATAGTTTTAAGGTAAGTATTTAATTCAAATTGTGAGTATATGTGTGTAAATACGAGGTAAGTATTCAATTCATCTCTAAAGGTATTCATAACATGGTATATACATATGTATGTGCAATTCAAAGTTGAGTATTTATTATACCTAGTAGTGCTTCGCACACAAGGTATATTAACTTCATTCGCCTAACGGTAGTATGTAACGGCATAAACGAATCGAGATAAATATTGACTTATATATATCAAAATGTTCAGGAGGAAAAGAGAAATTGATTGAGCCATGTCCGTCCGTCCGTCCGTCCGTCTGTAAACACGATAACTTGAGTAAATCTTGAGATATCTCAATGAAATTTGGTATGTAGGTTCCTTTTCACTTATCTCCGAGCGCTATTGAAAATAGGCAAAATCGGTTAAAAGCCACGCCCTCTTTCTATATATATAATATTTTGGAAAATACAAAAAGAGTGATTATTCAGTACATAATACACCTATAAGGATAATATTTGGTGTGCACTTTAGCGTTAAGGCAACAAATACATTTTTGAAGAAATTTTTAAAAAGGGGCGTGGCACCGTCCACTTTTGATATAGTCAAATTTGGAAATATTATTAATCATAAATCAAAAACCGCTCAAGATAGCAAAATAAAATTCAGCACACATATATATATTAATACAGGCAATATTTCGAAAAAAAATTATCATAGATATATTGAATATGCTATAACTTTGCTTAAACTAGCTGTACATAATTTATATTTCACCTCTGAAGTGTTCGTGGGCAAAGAAAGTCGAAAGCACAAAATTTATGGAAAATGGGCGTGGCCCCGCCCCTTTATGGGGGATTATTCCACAAAACTTTCTATGCCATAACTCCGGTAAAAATTGACTTATTGAAACGATATTTAGAGAAAGTGTTCAGCATATAAAGCTTACTCTTTGCTGTAAAAATAAACAAAATCGGAGAACGGACACGCCCACTTTTTGAACACAGTTCTAAAAAATTTCTTCGTAAACTTAAAATCGCGATATTTCAATAATTGTATAAGTTATATAAATCAGATTTTACACACATAATAAGCCTTTTAAGCAAAACTGAACTGTACAAAAATTTTGTGGATTTTGGTGAAGTAGGCGTGGCGCCGCCCACTTTTTAGCATAAAAGCTCTGCTATTTTCAAAAGCGATTGCTTGGAATTTCAAGAATGTATTTCAATGAAATTTTGTGAGAGGGTTCCCAATAGTATGTAGTATACTCCTGCCAAAAATTACGCAAATCGAATAACAAACAAGCAAGATTTACGGGCAAGTAGTTAACACCCTACTGCCTTTTTTTTATTAATTTTTTTTATTTTCATACCTTTCATGAACATGAGGAAAGGTATTTATATTTTGTTATTTAGTAATAATTTAATTTACCACTCACAACAGAAGTGTTTTTATCGAAAACAATCAGTTGGCTTTATAACAAATTTTCAGGTGTGTATTAAAATAGACCTGAGTAAATTAGGATACCAAAACAGATCACTACTAGGTATTTAATGTTCGGTTGCACCCGAACTTAGACTTCCTTACTAGTTATATATAAATATGTATATAGAAACTGAGTTGTGTATAAAGTGCTGCTTAGTCGAACTCTATAAGGTTCTCTTCCATGTCTTCAACATGGCGGCCGGCCTGCGGAGTTGTCGCGTGCAATAGCTCTTGTAGCTTTTCTAGTGTAACTTTTGCCTTGTTGAACAATTTCCTCAGATTCCGTTGGTTGACGCTGCGGCCCTGCAAACGCGCAGTTGGCCGTTCGATGGTACGGGGTCTAGCCCTTCCCCGCTGCTCGTCATGCCGATGGCGCACGGTTGGTGGAGGCGTTGGACGTCGGTTGCGTGTCGATGAGGCAACGATTGGACGGTGCAAGAGCGTGTGGTGAGCTCTGCCGCAGTGACGACAGCTGCCCGTGGAGTTGCACGCCCGGTAGTGTGGGATGTGGCCAGGCAATTAAGACAGTAGCGGTGCACGCGAGCGGGCTCATATCGCTCTGCGGGCGTCATTGCCAAGAACGCATGACAGTGGGGTAGTGAGTGGGGGCGGCAGCACAGGCGGCATCTTCCCAGTTCCATGATGCAATCTGTAGAAGAAAACGTTAATAGAAAAATGAGCTACTACGTTAATATAAGGATTAGAAAAAAGAGGGATTGAGAGTTGTGAGGGTAACATGAGAAGATAACTATGAGAGGGGTAATAAACATATCTTAGTGATGTTACGAGTAATTATTCCGCTTTGCGTGCGAATGTCAACAACACGAATGTTTTTATCGGGGCCTAGATGCAGTTTGCAGATGCGGCCTAGTCGCCATTCATTGGGGGGTAAGAGGTCATCCTTGACGACAACGAGGTCTCCTTCTTTGAGATTTGGTTGATTGGTTTTCCATTTTTGTCGTTTATGGAGTTCCTGTAGATACTCGTTCTTCCAGCGGTTGCTGAATTGATGGTGGAGAACTTTGAGCATTTGCCATTTATGCAGAATGCTGAGATTTTCTGCATTGGGTTCTGGCAGCGAAAGCAACGGGGCTCCACGCAGGAAATGTCCCGGGGTCAGCGCGAGTAGATCGGTAGGGTCTTCAGACAGGGGCGATATAGGCCTGGAGTTAAGGACCGCCTCAATCCGCACGATGAGGGTAGTGAACTCTTGAAAGGAGAACTTATGGTTTCCGGCAACTTTAGTTAAGTGCGTATTGAAGCTTTTAACGGCGGCTTCCCAGAGACCACCCATGTGAGGAGCATATGGGGGGATGAATTGCCACGAGAGTCCATGAGCCGCATATTTTTCGGAGATATCTTGAGCTGCTTCTTTGAGAAAAGGAGTTATTTCCTTTTGTATCGCTCGATGAGCGCCGACAAATGTCTTTCCGTTATCGGACATGATTTTATGAGGGAGGCCGTGGCGGCCGGCAAAACGGGCAAAAGCGGCCATAAAGGCATCCGTGGTTAGGTTGGAGCAGACCTCAAGGTGTATTGCTTTTGTGGAGAAGCAAACGAAGACACAAACATAAGCTTTTGCGTAAGAGGCGCGCCGCAGAGATGAAGTTTTTACCAGAAATGGGCCCGCGAAGTCGACTCCTGTGGTGTGAAATGGTAGAGTGTACGTCGACCTTTCTGCTGGCAATGCGGCCATGATCTGGGAATTCATCTTCTGTTTATAGATCGTGCAGGTCTTGCATTGAAAAATGCAAGCTTTTACCTTTTGCTTTAACCGGGGAATATAATATTCTTGGTGGACCATTCGGATCATTAGCTGCTTTTCGGCATGGAGTAGGAGGGTGTGAGCAAATTCGAGATATAGTTTGCAGAATCTTGAGGCTTCGGGAATTATAATTGGGTGCCTTTCTTTGTAGCTAAGGGCAGCATAACTGAGACGTCCGTTGACGCGCAATATACCTTTTTCGTCTAACATCGGACTGAGTGATAGCAGTGCATTTTTCTTGCTGATTGGCTTTGAAGATTCTAATGAGGCTATGACCTCCGCATAATAGACTTGTTGGGTTTGGAGGATTAAACGCTCTTTTACGTGGCTAATTGCTTCTTGCAGCAGAGATTTGGTGGAGGGAATTGGTTGTTTTTTCGCTTTATGCATGAAGCGGTATACATACGACAGGACGCGAAGGGCTCGGCCGAATGATGAAAAACGCTCTAATGGATCTGGTGTTTCCACAGTAAGAAAGGTTTCCACGCGTTTTTGTTCTGGCGGATTAGGAGGGTTTTGAGGATCCGCCTTGGGCCAAAGATTGGGGGAGTTTGATAGCCACTCAGGGCCATTCCACCATAGGGGGCATTCAGACAATTCTTGGGGTTTGCATCCGCGGGTACCAAGATCTGCCGGATTATCGCCGCTGGACACATGACGCCAAGTAGCGTTACTCACGTTTTTGAGGATTTCCGTCGTCCGGTTTGCCACGTAGGTCTTCCAGGTGTGAGGTGGCTTTTCTAGCCATGCTAGGACGATTGAGGAGTCTGACCAGAGGATGAGGTCAGTTGAAAGTAGATTTAAGTTGGAGCAGATCTGTTTAACAAGTTTAGAGAGTAGTACCGCTCCGCAGAGTTCTAGTCGAGGAAGACTCACGGTTTTTAAGGGGGCTACTTTACTCTTTGCTGCTAACAAATGAGTTATAAAGTGGGTTTCGCTGTCCTGCACTGTTAAATATGCTTTTTCGGAGGCATCGGAGAATCCATGGACTTGGTAGGGTTTGTCGAGAACGAATCCGATCCATCGAGGGATTTGAATGGTGCTTATCGCGGGGAGATTTTCGCGAAAACTATTCCATTTGTGGAGTGCGAGGGGCTTAACGCGTTCATCCCAGCCGGTTCCTTCTAACCAGAGTTGTTGGAGAAGCACTTTGGCTGGTATCATAATTGGCGCTAGCCATCCTGCCGGATCGAACAATTTCGCAATTGCCGATAATATTTGCCGCTTTGTGTGTGAGTTATCGGATGGTATGGGGTCATACGAGTACGAAAAGGCGTCATTGATCGCGTTCAATTTTATTCCAAGTGTCTTTGTAGAGCTGACATCATGAAACTTTGGAAAATCTTCATCGAGAAGATCAGTTTTTGGAATTGATTTTAATATTTCCGGGTGATTAGCCGTTATTTTCTTTAGGGGGAGCCCGGCTGATTTGAGAGCTTCGATAACTTGGGTCATTGGATGTCATCTACATATGTTTCATGGAGAAGTACATTTCTGGCGATAGGGAATTCATCTTGGGAGTCTTCGGCTAACTGCTGGAGGGTGCGAATTGCCAACTATGGGGCACAGTTAACTCCGAAGGTGACAGTTTTTAATTTGAAGTCTTCGAGTTTAGAGTTAGGAGCTCTACGGAAGAGAATTCTTTGGTATTCTTGATCTTCGGGGTATACAAGAATTTGGCGGTACATTTTTTCTATGTCGCCATTGAAAACGAACTTGTAGAGGCGCCATTTTAGGATTATTAGCATGAAGTCGTTTTGGAGAGTTGGGCCCGTGTGCAATACGTACGTTTTGAGGCATTGAAGACTATTCTCACCTTGGTAGTTTTACTGTCGGGTTTTATGACAGCATGATGGGGCAAATAAAAGGAGTAGTATTTTCCGTTATTTATAAATTCGAGGGGGGCAGCGGGCTCCATGTGATTCATGGCAAAATATTCTTCCAACACTTCGGAATATTTTTCTTTTAACTCGGGTTTCTTTTCCAACGACCGCTCTATGCTAATATATTGTTGTTGTGCTGCTGGTCGTGAATGTCCGAGAGCTATTGTTTGTGGGAAGTTTTCTTTAAAGGGGAGTTTGACCATGTATCGACAATCTTCTTGTCTAATTGTGGTCTTTTTATACAGATCTTCGCAAAATGTATCGCTTTCTGTGAGGGTTGTGGTGGGTAAAACTTCTTCTTGCTCCCAAAATTGTTTGAGAAGTTCGTTTAGGGTGTCATCAGGGTTAAAATTTGCTCGGTTACTGGGCCGGTTATTGGGCCGCTCAAAATCCACCCGAATATGGTATTTTGAGCTATTAGACCTCCGGCAGTGCCAGCTTCCAGACCTGGTAGGAGGATTTTTGGGAGTGTATCACTGCCTATCACCATATCAATTCGTCCTGGGGAGAGGCAATTGGGATCTGCTAATGTTAGAAACGGGAAATTTCGAAGTTCCTCAGCTTCTATTTCGGCTGATGGCAGGAAGTGGGTCCATTGCTGTAGGATTATTGCCTGGGTGGCAATTTGGGTCTTTAAATCAGCAGAGCAAATTGTCAAAGAGCATATTTTATTCGAGTTCTGAACAACTCGTCCGCCCATACCTAATATTTGGTAGTTTATTCTCTTTGTGGGTAGCCCTAGCAATTTCTGGATGCGAGAGGAGACGAACGATTTTTGGGACCCTTGGTCTACTAATGCCCGGACTTGAAAGGTTTCTCCTTTATGGAGAATGGGAGTGATGTCGCTTTTGGCAGTATACACATTTAAAATTGCTACAACACTCGGTTTCTAAGTGGGAGAATGCTAGACAATTTTTACAATAATTATTGTCTTTCACGAACTTATTTCGCTCTGGTACGCTAAGTTGTTTGAATTTAACGCAGTTCATCATTGAGTGATTCGAATTGCACAACTTGCAGGAAACTTGGCGGGCTTGCTCGCTAAGATACGAGTGAGATTTATTTTTAAAGTTGTTCGTCTGATTATGGGGTGTCGACGACCGTGGGTGGAAGCTGGAGTTTGAGTTTCGGGGTTTACTGGGCCTATAAGTACCTAGGCGTTCTACAACTTCGTATCTAGTCGTGAGGAATTTATCTAACTCCGACCAGAGGGGTAATTCTTTTCTTGAGCGTAGAGATTGTTCCCATAGAGCCAGAGTTTCGTTGGGGAGCTTGGAAGAGCATAAATAAACCAGGATGGGGTCCCAATTATTAGTGGGTACGTCGTTGGAGTTTAGGGTCGATATGCAGTTATTTATAGTGGTTTGAATTTCTTGAATTCTTTCCCCACTTTCATAAAATACGGGTTGCAAATTCAACAGAGCTTTTAGTTGACTGTCCACGAGAATTCTACGGTTCTCGTATCTGGACTTAAGGGCACCCCACGCGAGTTCGAAATTTTGGTCGTTAAGAGGATATTTTTGAATAATGAGGAGTGCTTTTCCACGAGTTTTTTGTCTCAAGTGATATAATTTTTGCACTTGAGAGAGTTTGGGGTGATTAATGTAAACTGCCGTGAACATGTCTCTAAATGACGGCCACGTATCGTATCCTCCGTGAAAAACTTCTCTGTCGCATGCAGGGACTTTGAGGTAGGGTTCGGAGTTAGCTATGGCTGCTGGGGTCTGTCGTTGAATTTGGTTCCAGGCTTGCGAGCAGCTCATTAATCCTCGTCCTGGTGTGCATATTTGTCTCCATTGCGTTGTCGTACCGTTCATTTAGTGCTGCTAGGGACCGTTCCTCCGTGAGATTCAGGTGCGCTGCTTCATACGCCCGTTCTACAAATGCTATGTGCCTGTTGAGTTCTTCCATATAAGTGTGCAAACTGGGTTTTGTGTGATCTGTCTCACAGATGTTCCACCATTTTTCGCAAAACTTTTCGAGTTTTGACAATTCGAATAATGATTTTTTCATTATTATGGACAATTCTTCTTCTTCAACTTGAGATCTTGACCGCGTTCTTGGTCCTTGGGGAGCTGGGAGATTCAATGCCTTTTCTACCTTATCTTCAGCTATTTTTATTGGAGGGTTTTATTTAATTGTGTCTTTAGAAGTACACGAGAGAGGTTTTAACTATAGTGTGTATCAGAAGTACACGAGAGTATAGAGTTATTTGTGTATTCGGAGTACACGTAGAGGTATTTTAAATACTGTGTATTAGGCGTACACGAGGGTATATTTAAGAGCTTGTGTATTAGCAGTACACGAGAAAATTTTCTTTTTAATAACCTGGGTATTAAGAGGTACACCAGAATATATTTGAGATTTTTTGTAATAGAAGTACAAAAAAAACTATTTAGTATATTTAATACTTTTGGGTTTAAATTAATTTAATAAAATTTATTTAAATTTTGTAAAAAATATTGGGTACGCTTTATTTTGGGTTTTTGCCCACTGTCTTTTTGCTAGTGGATTTATTGGGTGCGGCCCACTGTATTGTGCTAGCTCGCTGCACTTGTTGGAATGTGTATATATGTATGTATGCACTTACTGTGCTTGTTCCCAGTTATCGCTTATATACTTGTCTCAGCGCTTCTGAGTACAAATATGTGTTCGTTGGAATGAGTTAAATTTTTTGGAGGTTTTTTGTGAGGGTGGAAATTCTGCACTTGTCTCAGCGCTTCTGAGTCCAAGTGTATTTGTATGTGTGAGAGTCCAAATTTTGAGTTTATGCTGGCGGCGTATAGAGGAGTTATAGCTAAGTGGTATAGGGGAATATATGTATGTTTAACAAAGGTAAGTGGTATATGGGTAGGGTGCGAATAAATAATTTATGTATATATATATACGTGTCCGTTATTAAGTTTGTGTGGCCTATATATCTGGTTTCTAATTTATGTATTTTCTTAGAGATCCGCTAAGTTATGTAAATCGGGTATATAGAGGGTATATGGGGTAAAAAAAGTTTTTACCGGCACTTACTTGGGGCTGGTGACTACCTTTTTGTTGGTACGGGATTTGCTGTCTTCTGTGGTAACGGGGGATTTTCCTGGCTGCTGGGTGATTTTGATGTTTGCGTAGACTGTACCTTTTAAATGTTTTTCCTTAATTTTTTCGAGTATATGTATTTTAATTTTTTATATTTTTTCTTTTCAGATTTTGTTCTTCAGCAATAATATAATATGTTTTATTTCTTTTCAGTTTCACCAGTTTATTTTCTATTTCACCAGCTTTCAACCAACTTTCTTTTCTTTTTCAGAATATTTTTCAGTTTTCTTATTTTCTGTACTTTTTTTTAAGATTGCGAAAAAATAGTTTTTTAAAATTTAAGTGCACAATTTTTTACACTTCTTTTCTTCGGTTTATTCATGTATAATTTTTTTTTTTTCGGTTTTTCCAAAAATTATTTTTTAAATAAACTTTTTCCTTCTTTTTCTTTCAGGTTTTGTTCACCAAGCCAGGGCCGTGCGCAGGAATTGGCCTTGGGGGGGGTTTTAATTTAGATTTGAATTCGCATACATTTTCCACTAAGATAAACATATTTGCTGAAACAGATACCTAGACCCATACATCATAAATTTAAATGTTCTTTAACTTTTCTGAAACTGCATACTCTGATACCTAAAACTATACCCAAGAAAATTTTTTTGATGGTACACATTTTTCTGTATTTGATAGAGAATTGGTGATATGATGGCATATCCCAGCTAACTGAAAGTGCAAAAAAAGACTCCTTTCGGACCATAAAACGCTCATTTCTCAGAGCTTTACTCTCCAAAATGAGTTTCTTTCGGAGCCCAAATGGAGCGAAAAATCGCTCTACGCGGGAACTCCAACGGAGTCATAAAAAAGAGTCCGAAATGAGTCCGATTACGATGAATTTCAAGCGTTTTTTGACTATTTTTAAATGAACTGCGGAGCCTTTTATTGGTGTTTTTCTGAAGCTTATTTGGGGTCGTTTTTTATTTCTTTTGGGTCATAATTTCTTTGCGCAATTTTTCCCTTCTAACTATTCTGCCGTCACCAATTCTGACTTTATAAATTATCCCTATGAGCTACATGGGAACAATTTAATTAATTGTCCAATTATATGCGCCAATGATGTTCTTATTTATCTGAAAACCTTGAAGGAATTTTTTAAATGCGGTCCTGATAGGATTCCTACATGCTTCTTGAAGAAGTGTGCTTACAATATTTACCAACCCCTTACCAATTTGTTCAATCTGTCACTAAAGTGTGGTGTTTTTCCAAAACCATGGAAAGAGTCGTTTCTTCTACCGCTTCATAAAAGCGGAAGCAAGGCTTCTATAGAGAACTATCGTGGCATAGCAAAGCTTTCTGCCATCCCAAAAGTGTGTGAAGCTAATGTTACCAATCAGCTTACGAATCCTATCTCTACCTTGATTTCCGACTGTCAACACGGGTTCTGTAAGGGAAAGTCCACCGTTACAAACTTACTTGAATTTACTTTGATTTCAGTAAAGCTTTTGATAAAGTGTGTCACTCTTTACTTATTCATAAACTAGATCTCTTCTT
Source organism: Sphenella marginata (assembly GCA_951509765.1). Lineage (NCBI taxonomy): Eukaryota > Metazoa > Arthropoda > Insecta > Diptera > Tephritidae > Sphenella > Sphenella marginata. Next base: position 77,507,159 of record OX608078.1, read on the forward strand.
GCCTTAGCGACAGAGCACAAAAAGTAGTATTTTAAAATTGTGAATCCGATGTTATTTATGTCTCCTCAGGAGTTCCTCAAGGAAGCCATCTTGGCCCGATTCTGTTCTTGTTGTTTATAAATGATATTTCTACAGTAATATAATTTTCGAAAATTTTAATGTATGCCGACGATGTAAAGCTTTGTCATTCGAAGAAGCTTCAATCAGATCTAAATACACTAGTTACTTGGTGCGATTTAAACACTAGTTACTTGGTGCGATTTAAATTAAAGAAATCTAAGTACATGGAATATCACAGCCAGCTTCCTATACAATTAACAGTTATAGTCTTGAGCAAATGTATGATTTTGTTGAACTTGGGGTTACTATGGACTAAAAACTCGGTTTTAACTGCCACATTAACTTAACAGTCAATAAAGCTAGAGGCGTTCTAGCATTTGTTAAACGATGGTCTAAAGAATTTATGTAACTAAAACTCTTTACTACATTAGTCAGACTGATACTTGAATACGGTTGTATAATTTGGAACCCACGTTACCAGGTCCTCGTGGATCGCTAAGAATCAGTTCAAAAACAATTTTTAATATTTGCCTTAAGAGATCTTCACTGGGATCCCTTGTATAATTTGCCATCGTATACGAGTCGCTTAAAACTAATTTATCTTCACAGCCTTTCTAGTCGGAGGGAACTGCTTGGAACTGTTTTCATGACTAAATTACTAAATGGTTCAATCGTAAGCCCGTTTTTTTTGAGCGAAGTGAACTTCAATGTACATTTTAAACCACTTATCTTGAAACAGTGTCGAACTAATTTTGAATTAAATGAGCCTTTTCGTTGTTTGTGTCAAGATTACAACTCTCATTCTGGTACGTTTGATATTTCAGACTCACTATGCAGCATAAAAAAGTCAATTCTTTCTATCCTAAATACATATCAACAATTTGATTTCATATCCTTTGATTCTTATCTTTATTCTTTACAATAACTATTCGCTGTCAACTAATTATTTATTAATTGTGTCATCTATTTTTTATCTACCTTACATAGCTGATGAGGTTTTCTCTGTAGCTGAGCAGTTTTAGATCTCGACGATTAACAAACCAAAGCCAGACTATTGATAAACGTCCATGAAAAATGCGATCTTTACCTTCTGTTAGGTGAAATAAAAAAAAGCCTCAGAAAATGTTTGAAAACATTCAAATATTTGAACGGTGTCGCTCATCTGCTCTCCAACGGTCATTTTCACACAATTCTCTTTACGCCTACAACAAAAAGGGTCAGAAAACACTCGAAATCTTTCATATAAATGAGCCTTCCAGTTCATTCGCTCTGTTAATTGAAACTGCTCACTGTTTTCATCAGTAAAATTAAAAAAAAAATGCCCATACGCTACACAACTTTGTAATTTCGGAAACTCCAAGTGCAATTCAAAGTGCCGGACTTATGTATTGGCCAACCTTATTCTTTGCAACTTTCACCAATTTCTTCTTCCGTAAAATTATTTTAACTAATTTTGTCAAAAATTATTAGTCAAGATTCAATATAAGATTTACAAACTGTATTTTGAAAACTTTTGCAAAATCATTGCAACTTAGATTTGGCCATGGGGGGGTTTTAACCCCCAAAACCCCCCCCGTGCGCACGGGCCTGCACCAAGCCACTTATTAGTATATGTTAATATATGTATATATATTTTTTCTCTTTTCAGGATTTTTATTTATGCGTTTTTTTAATAATTTTTCACTGTTTATTTTCTTCTCACTTTGTATAAAATTTTTTTTTCTTTCAGATCAACCCTTTTTTGTACCTTTTTTTCTTTCCAGGAAGCGATTTTGTAAATTTTTTCTTTTTCAGGTAAGTTATTTGGATTTCACCATGTATAATTATCACTTTTTCACCTTTTAATCCTTTTTTCCTTTTCAGGTTTTTTGATGGTTTTTCACTTTTTATTTGCAGCAATTTTTTTTTTCTTTTTTAGTAGCACCCTAATGCCTTTTTTCGCACTATACCACTTTTTTCTATTTTTTGTGAGTTTGAAATGTACCTATACTTTTTATTTTTTCATAAAAATTTTTTCTAGGCGCTGATTCGTGTCGTCCGGCTCGAAGGACCATGTTTTATAATTCACTATGCATAAAGTCACGGTGCCCTTGTTTGCACTGGTGCACGATAGGTAAATGGGTGAGGGGTACTTACGCGGTTTTGCACGGTAGCAACGCTTTTCGCAAAAACTACAACACCGACACTTTTGCTTTAATTTTAACTTAGCGTAAGTATTTATTTATCATTTATTAGTTCACTTTACAATGGTGTATACTAGGTTTTAATAACTTCTATTAATTTTAACGATTTTTAACTTAGTTTGTAAGTTTTAATTTCAATTTTAGTATGTGTGTATAACTATATGATTTTAACTGTAGCAAGTAAGAGTTTTAACTTTAAATAAACAAAATAGCCGGTTCAATGCTCGCGCGCTCAACATAGACTGGTTCTAGCGGGCGCTGATGCCCGCCCGCTAAGCTATGCAGTGAATATGCATACATACATACATATGGGCATTTCCATCGTAACTCACGTTACATCAGAGACAAAATTTCACAAGTTAAAACTATATATTATCTTATATTGGACATTTTTTTATAATATTGTAACATCGTTATATCCCTCATTTGGAGCTCTGTTGGATATGCCAATTTTTTTTAAATTAAATTAATTAAATTAAATAAAAAATAAAAAAAACTTGTTCGTAACTCACGTTACAATTTTGGACAAAGAGTTTTAAAGGGTTTTGTGTTATGCAAAATTCTCTGAAGTGAATATTATTAACTTGTTTTTAATAATGGGACTTTGATTAGAATTGATTGAAGTACGATATATGAAAATTTTGCAAACCTACTTTAATTTGTTTCAAAGATATTTAAAAAAAACCTCCGTAACTCACGTTACAGGCATTTCGTAACTCACGTTACTTGCGAATTGTACAAAAGTAAAACTTTATAAAGTCAATACTGAGGCTACAGGCTTGTCGAAAATACCCTAAAACAAAGTAATAGAGACACGCATTTCTTTTTTTTTGTTTCTAATCAAAGAATTTTGTACCATTTTATTATCCAGAATTAACATTTTTCCACACATACATTTTTCGGTTCCAAAATTAAAAAAAACGGCGTTAATGAAAGAGAGTATATCTATTTTGCAGAAGCAGCTTTATTACATTAGTACATGCAAGGAGGTACAGATTAAAACATAAGTAAGAGTTCAGTATAAGTTTATTTAATTCTACTTTACGAGCTATAAAAGAGTATTGAATAAAGTTTATTAGCAACTATAAGCATTTATTCCAATAATCTAGCCATGGGGACGTCATCTTCGTTGATGTAAAAAAAAACACAATCTTAAAGGACTTACCAGTTAAATAGGTATATAATATTAAGTTTGAAACAAATTTATTACAACACTTCGATTTAATAATAATAAAATTTATTTGCGCATTTTTATTTATAAACGCGAGCATATCGGCATACAGGTCAAGTATTATAAAAAATTCACGATTGAGATGCCATTGGGATAAAAACTATGTGCAGGCTACTGAGATAATCAAAAAGCTATAGGTACACATTCTGAAACGAAGTGAATTTTTTAAAGGTATTAATCCCTCTAAATTTCTATTTGAAAAAACTTAGTATTGTATATAGCAAACTTTTTTTAAATCGACGAAGGACTCCATGCAAAGCCTCTTAGATCTCGAAAGTAAAAAATCATTTACCGTAGGCTACAGAAAATGATCTGTTATCCGGTATGTGGACATCAAAATTTGAGAACGGCGGTTAAATTGAATATTTTTGCCCTCTGGCGAAAGTCAACGGCTACAAAACTATGAAAAATTAAATATTTGTTAAAAAATGTAGTTATATTGGTATTTTAGAAGATTTTTATAAAAATCGTAACTCACGTTACAACAATAAATCACTAATAAAAATGTACCTCGATTAGATGAAGCGGTAAAAACACATTATACCGAGATGACCTCCTGGTCAAATAGAGAATATGATTTTTTTTTTCAATTTTAACAAAAATCTTGGATTTTAAGAGCAAAAACCTGTATTGTCGTAACTCACGTTACATACCGGAACCTACTTTGCATTTTCCTTAATAACAACGAAACTATAAGTAGGCTACTAATTTTTTTTTAGAAATTCACTGTTAAGACAACAGTAATGAATGTAGTAGATATAAAGATAGACAAAATTAAAAAACAATGACACTAATATCTCCTCAAAAATTGGATTATTTTTACTTTTTATACCTTTCATGAGCATGAAATGGTATTATAACTTTGGTCCGATGTTTGTAAGTATGAGAAGAAGAAGAGATAGACCCACCATTAAGTATACCGAAATGATCAGGGCGACGAGCTGAGTTGATTTAGCCATGTCCGTCTGTCCGTCCGTCCGTCCGTCCGTCCGTCTGTCCGTCTGTCCGTCCGTCTGTTTGAACGCAAACTAGTCCCTCAATTTTAGAGATATCTCGATGAAATTTTGCAAGCAGGCGCCATTTTGCATAGGATTAATCATTTGTCGGAACCAGCAAGATCGGAACGATACAACGCATAGCTCAGATACAATCGATTGTTCCGATAAACGGGTTTTGGCCTCTAACTCTTGCAATTAAAAAGCTATTAGAGCGAAATTCCGCAGGTTTAGTACATACTATATAAGTAATGTGTGTAGTGAAAATCACCTGGATCGGACCAACATAACATATAGCTCCCATATAATCGATAGTTTCGATAAATGGGTTTTGGCCTCTAACTCTTGCAATTAAAAAGCTATTAGAGCGAAATTTCGCAGGTTTAGTACATACTATATAAGTAATGTGTGTAGTGAAAATCACCTGGATCGGACCAACATAACATATAGCTCCCATATAATCGATAGTTTCGATAAATGGGTTTCGGGCTATAAATTTTTCAAATAGAAAGCTAGAAACGTAGAATTTTGCAGGTTTGGTACTTATTATATGAGTGATGTGTGTAGTGAAAATCATACAGATCGGACTTACATAACATATAGCTCCCATATTACCGATTGCTCCGATATATGTGGTTTGGCTATGTATTTTTAAATTAACAGTTTTGGAGAGTTTGTGAGTAATTGTAAGTAAGGAGCGGACACTGAGAAAAGTTGTGCATATTCATGAAAGGTATAAAGACTTCGGCACAGCCGAAGACAGCCCTTTCCTTACTTGTTTTTTTTAATGTAGTCACTATTTTAAGTAGGCATTTAATGTAGTTAGGTTTTAAATTTGACCAAGATAACACCTTTTCATGAAAATTGCATGTTTTTACTATAACTTACATGCTATATAAATCAAAAGCAAAAGAAAAAAAATTTACGATTTTCACTTTCTCCGGATGGAAATGCCCATATGTACATATAAACATCAAGGTAAGTACCTAAAGAAGCGGCAGTTTTCCAGTTAGTTATTTTAAGTTTTACACTAGGGTGGTTTGAAGTTTAAGGTAAGTATAGTGTATATAAAAAGGTAAGTATGAATACAAATGGTAGGTATGAGTATAAAAGGTAAGTATAGTGTATATAAAAAGGTAAGTATGAATACAAATGGTAAGTATGGTTATAAAAGGTAAGTATAGTTTTAAGGTAAGTATTTAATTCAAATTGTGAGTATATGTGTGTAAATACGAGGTAAGTATTCAATTCATCTCTAAAGGTATTCATAACATGGTATATACATATGTATGTGCAATTCAAAGTTGAGTATTTATATATAAATATGTATATAGAAACTGAGTTGTGTATAAAGTGCTGCTTAGTCGAACTCTATAAGGTTCTCTTCCATGTCTTCAACACAAATGTATATGTATGTATGTTGATAAATTATTGAATTTATGCTACTTAGTTAACAATATTAGCGACCAGTTTATCACTGTTCAACTAAATCTTGCTAACGTAGTTTATTTATATTATTTATAACAATATTAGCGACTAGTTTATCACTGTTCAACTAACAGGCAAATTCTGTAAGCTGTCTCTAGCCACTAACAGAGACAATTTGTGGTCAATTTCAATTTTGAGACAATTTGGTATTCAGTAAGCTGTTTCACATCTCATGTCTCAAAAAAGAGTCACTAATTTGTCAGCTGGTTGTAGGCAGGTCACAAACAAGAAAATATAGGGATACAAATTAAATAAATGGAAAAAAAAAATTTTAAGTTTGAAATCATTTATAAATGTTTAAAAAAATAATAATTAACTAACAAAAAAAAAGGAAAAAACAGAAAAAATTTTTTCTCGATCCCGGGTTCGAACCTGTTTCTCACACGTTGTACCTCGAGACACTTACTAACTCCGCTATTGCAATATTTATATGCGCGCTGCCAAATGCTGTACTTAAGATTTATACATATCTGTTTCCACCACATATCAATGGTGAAATTTTTGTGATTTCCTCTTACAGAAAACCGAAATTATCGAAAGTCACAAAAATTGTCTCTAATGAAAAATCTCAAATTTAGTGACTTGAGATGAGACAGACTTACAGAATACAGCTATAAATCTTGCTAACGTAGTTTATTTATATCTATATATATAAAAATAAGTCCCCGTATATGTACGTCGCCGAACTACTCATAAACACGTCGTGCGATTTCAACCAAACTTATACACTACGGGGGCAGTGGTCCATTTATGGTTTATATGAAGTTTCAAGACCCTATGCGACCAGGGGTGACCCTAGAAGGTGTTTACACAATATGGGTATCGAATAAAAGGTGTAGATGAGGGTTTTAACAAGAAGTGGTTCAAAGTCCCATATGGGACCCTGTTTCCGAGATATCGACCAAAATGTGGACCAGGCGTGACTCTAAAGAGTGTTTACATAATATGGGTACCAAATGAAAGGTGTTGATGAGGGTTTTAACAGGAAGTGGTTCAAAGTCCCATATGGGACCCCGTTTCCGAGATATCGACCAAAATGTGGACCAGGCGTGACTCTAAAAAGTGTTTGTTCAATATGGGTACCAAATGAAAGGTGTTAATGAGGGTTTTAACAGGAAGTGGTTCAAATTCCCATATGGGACCCCGTTTCCGAGATATCGACCAAAATGTGGACCAGGCGTGACTCTAAAAAGTGTGTGCACAACATGGTACCAAATGAAAGGTGCTGTTGAGGGTTTTAATAGGAAGTGGTTCAAAGTCCAATATGGGACCCCATTTCCGAGATATTCACCAAAATGTGGACTACGTGTGACTCTAAAGAGTGTTTACACAATACGGGTACCAAATGGAAGGTGTTGATGAGGGTTTTAGCAGGAAGTGGTTCAAAGTCCCATATGGGACCCTGTTTCCGAGATATCGACCAAAATGTGGACCAGGTGTGACTCTAAAAAGTGTTTGCGCAATATGGTACCAAATGAAAGGTGTTGATGACAGTTTAAAAAGGAAGTGGTTCAAAGTCCCATATGGGACCCCATTTCCGAGATATTCACAAAAATGTGGACTAGGTGTGACTCTAAAAAGTGTTTGCACAATATGGTACCAAATGAAAGGTGTAGTGTTAAAACAACAACAACAACATGAGGGTTTTAATAAGAAGTGGTTCAAAGTCCAATATGTTACCCCGTTTCCTAGATATCGACCAAAATGTGTGACCCTAGAAAGGGTTTGGACAATATGGATACCAAAAGAAAGGTGTTGACTAAGGTTTCAACAGGGAGTGGTTTGGTACGCTGACGGATGTCGTAGCGTATAAAAGTATAATATATCCTTTTGATAATATATCATTTTGACAAGAAAATTAAGAACTTTTTATTTATTGTAGCTTTTGTATCATAAACCTTGGTTAGTATTACCGCGAGGTAAGAAAGCTTTCACTACCCCTCTTCCTCTCAATCAAAATATTTTAACATTTGACAAATTTTTATTTCTAATTTGATTGGGGAAAAAACAATTAAATCAAATGAGCATATTTTCGCTTTTGAATAATTTTTAATTTAAAAAAAAGTTTATGTGCTGGTGTTATATTACCATATTGGCTATTGAATAATTTGTTATAGAAAAAAGTAGTTTATGTGCTGTGGATGTATTATTGGCTAATTAAATCATTTTATATAACCGTTATTTTTTAAAGAAATACAATGAATTGAGAAAATTAACAGAGGCTCACAATGATCTTAGGTTCATAATGATCCTAGGTATACAATAACAAAAAAACAAAGGCAAAACAATGTTTGCCGGGCTCAGCTAGTTATTTATAACAATATTAGCGACCAGTTTATCACTGTTCAACTAAATATTGCTATATATGTTTATTAATCTAATTACACTATCCGACAAATTTTCAAAAATTTACAACTCCACGACATTTGATACATGATTCCTATGTAAAATTTCCTGCTGATTCCAAATATGTAAACATTTTATTTAAAAGTAGAACAGTTTTTGAGATATTTTGAAATTTCAGTTTTTGAGATAAAAAAAAAAGTAGGACTACTAATTCGTCAATATGTCCGCTAATACTGCTTCGATGTTTATGCTGTTTCACTTTATCAGGAGAGGATAAAATACTGTTTTTACCTTGTAAAATTTATTTTAATCGTTTTTGAAGTGACGAAGTTATAGCGAATACAAAAAAAAATGTTGTGCAAATTTTCTCTTTTTTTCTATATTCATCATTTTGTATGTAATTTTTCTAAGTGAAATATTCAATTAATTCCTGTTTTTACACCGTGAGTCAATAGCCTGTTTATTACGGAACATTTTGACACTTACCAGATTATAATCAGTAGAAAAATGATAATGTTATAGGAGATTTAGTGAAAAAACCCATATATGATTTTTCATCGAACCTCTAATGGCGATATGTTGCTTAATTACACTATTCGACAAATTTTCAAAAATTTACATTTCCCCGACATTTGATACGTGATTCCTATGTAAAATTTCCTGCTGATTCCAAATATTTAAACATTTGATTTAAAAGTGGAACAGTTTTCGAAATATTTTTAAATTTCAGTTTTTGAGATAAAAAAAGTAGGACTACTAATTCGTCAATATCTCCGCTAATACTGCTTCGATGTTTATGCTGTTTCACTTTATCAGGAGAGGATAAAATACTGTTTTTACCTTGTAAAATTTATTTTAATCGGTTTTGAAGTGACGAAGTTATATAGAATACAAAAAAAAAATTTTCACTTTTTTTCGATATCCATCTTCATTTACGTAGCTTTTCTAAGTGAAATAGTAATCAAATTTTAACTTAGCCTATTTTGTCATAGTTTTTGATCAAATCGTCTTTGACATTGTGGTCGCACAATTTTTATTGCGACGATTATTAAAAAATAAAACGGGTCTGGTTGTAATATATAAAAGTTTTCCCCTGTTTTGGAAAATAAATTTGATTTTACTACCGGTATTTTTTTCAACATATGAAGTGAATTGTGTTTACGTGAGCAATGTCTAATAATGTGCGTACATATAAGTGCAAAAACCCAAAAAATAAGTTCTGTTATATGTGTGGAAGATATATTTTTACATCGGCTAGAAGTTTTAATGAAAGACTACAAGCCACTTTTCGTGAATATTTTAATATTGTTCCGCAAAACACTTACAAACCATGGGCACCGAATGTTTTGTGTGATACTTGCAGAGTAAACTTAAGTAACTGGAAGTCTGGTGTAAAGTAAGTGCGAGTTTTCGGTACTTATTTTTATACCTTTCATGAGCATGAAATGGTATTATAACTTTGGTCCGATGTTTGTAAGTATGAGAAGAAGAAGAGATAGACCCACCATTAAGTATACCGAAATTGTTAATAAGCCGCTTACTCAACCCGAACTGAATGACTGGATCAGAGATTTGGGATTAACAAAAGACAAATCAGAGCTATTTGCTTCAAGGATGAAAGAACGCGGATTTCTGACTCCTGAAGTCAAAGTAACTTTTGAGAAATATTACTCCAAAGAAGACAATATTTGCTATTGCAACGATATAAACGGTTTGTTAAAGGAGTTAGGTGACACGTATCAGTCTAGTGAATGGCGTCTATTTATTGACAGTAGTAAACTTAGTTTAAAGGCTGTTTTGCTGCACCAGGGTAATAAAGAACCTTCCATTCCAGTGGCGCATGCAGTAGGTATGAAAGAATCGTATGAGTCCATGTCGAAAATTCTTGAGCTTATCAAATATATGCAACATGGCTGGAAAATTTGTTCAGATCTTAAAGTCGTTGCGTTACTAACTGGTCTGCAGCAGGGCTATACGAAGTATTGCTGTTTTTTGTGTAAATGGGACAGTCGGGCGCGTGAGGATCATTACTCCAAAAAATGTTGGCCAGAGAGAATAGGATCTACCGTTGGACAGGATAACGTTAAATTTAAGCCGCTAGTGGAGAAAGAAAAAATTATACTTCCGCCCTTGCATTTAAAACTTGGCCTTTTCAAAAATTTCGTGAAGGCTTTGCAGAAAAATGGCAACAATCGCGCAGTTGATCATCTTAAGGCAACGTTTCCACATTTGTCAGAGGCCAAAATAAAGGAAGGTGTGTTTGTGGGCCCGCAAATTAGAAAACTTTTTAAAGACGCCAGTTTTCAATCAGCTCTATCAGAGGAAGAGGCTAAGGCATATGCTTCTTTTTGTGCCGTTTGTGAAAGCTTTTTAGGAAACGTTAGAAGCCCAAACTACAAAGAAATAATTGATGATTTGATCAAAAACTATGAGAAAATAGGTGCAGTTAAAAATTAGTTCGGAGTTTTTATTGCTTTATGCAGTTATGATATTTCTTTCCAGGTGTAAATATGTCTTTAAAAATTCATTTCATCCACTCCCACTTGAACTTTTTCCCTGAACACTTGGGTGATGAAAGTGATGAGCACGGTGAGCGCTTCCACCAACAAATAAAAGAAATGGAACTGCGATATCAAGGAAGTTGGAATGAAGCGATGATGGGCGATTTTTGTTGGTTCCTTATTCGAGAAGAAAAAAATATTCCGAAACGGCGAAAATTAGCAACTATTAATCACTTTTGATACACATAGATTTAAAAAAAATAAAGTTAAATATAAGATTGTGGTGAAAAATAAACATGCGTTTTTTCACTAAATCTCTTATAACATTATCATTTTTATACCTTTCATGAGCATGAAATGGTATTATAACTTTGGTCCGATGTTTGTAAGTATGAGAAGAAGAAGAGATAGACCCACCATTAAGTATACCGAAATGATCAGGGCGACGAGCTGAGTTGATTTAGCCATGTCCGTCTGTCCGTCCGTCCGTCTGTCCGTCTGTCCGTCCGTCTGTTTGAACGCAAACTAGTCCCTCAATTTTAGAGATATCTCGATGAAATTTTGCAAGCAGGCGCCATTTTGCATAGGATTAATCATTTGTCGGAACCAGCAAGATCGGAACGATACAACGCATAGCTCAGATACAATCGATTGTTCCGATAAACGGGTTTTGGCCTCTAACTCTTGCAATTAAAAAGCTATTAGAGCGAAATTCCGCAGGTTTAGTACATACTATATAAGTAATGTGTGTAGTGAAAATCACCTGGATCGGACCAACATAACATATAGCTCCCATATAATCGATAGTTTCGATAAATGGGTTTTGGCCTCTAACTCTTGCAATTAAAAAGCTATTAGAGCGAAATTTCGCAGGTTTAGTACATACTATATAAGTAATGTGTGTAGTGAAAATCACCTGGATCGGACCAACATAACATATAGCTCCCATATAATCGATAGTTTCGATAAATGGGTTTCGGGCTATAAATTTTTCAAATAGAAAGCTAGAAACGTAGAATTTTGCAGGTTTGGTACTTATTATATGAGTGATGTGTGTAGTGAAAATCATACAGATCGGACTTACATAACATATAGCTCCCATATTACCGATTGCTCCGATATATGTGGTTTGGCTATGTATTTTTAAATTAACAGTTTTGGAGAGTTTGTGAGTAATTGTAAGTAAGGAGCGGACACTGAGAAAAGGTGTGCATATTCATGAAAGGTATAAAGACTTCGGCACAGCCGAAGACAGCCCTTTCCTTACTTGTTTTTCTACTGATTATAATCTGGTAAGTGTCAAAATGTTCCGTAATAAACAGGCTATTGACTCACGGTGTAAAAACAGGAATTAATTGAATATTTCACTTAGAAAAATTACATACAAAATGATGAATATAGAAAAAAGTGAAAATTTGCACAAAATTTTTTTTTGTATTCGCTATAACTTCGTCACTTCAAAACCGATTAAAATAAATTTTACAAGGTAAAAACAGTATTTTATCCTCTCCTGATAAAGTGAAACAGCATAAACATCGAAGCAGTATTAGCGGACATATTGACGAATTAGTAGTCCTACTTTTTTTTTTATCTCAAAAACTGAAATTTCAAAATATCTCAAAAACTGTTCTACTTTTGAACTTTCTGATTACATATTTGGAATCAGCAAAAAATTCTACATAAGATTCATGTATCAAATGTCGTGGAATTTTTTTTTTGTCGGATAGTGTTATTTAACAGTTATTGATAGAAATATTAGCGACCAGTTTGACACTGTTCAACTAATACGGCTACCTTATTCATTATTAAATTTGGCTTACCTCTCGAGGGAATGTAATTCGCAAAGTGAAGGCATTCACTCGAGAGCTCTCCTTTTATAGCTGTTAGCAAACAGCTTTTGTGGATTAGAATTCATTGCTTTTCAAAAATAGTGCTTTTGTGGATTGTAACTGTAATTGCAATACAATCCTTGTAATTGTAATGCAATACAATCCTTTTCAATAAAGGGTTGCAATTGATATATTAAAGAAACACTTATGCTACTAAAAGTAAATACTCATACTACGAAGTTATGCATCTGCTACAGTGTGCATTTTTATGAACACCATGGTGAGGACGCGATAAAATTTCATGAGCGTCACGCAAATTTTTTTAAAAGTGAACATATTAAATGTAAAAAATTTAAGTTGACAATCATTGTTTACATGGTTTCAACTAATTTTGTTATAATTTGTGAGTTTGGGAAATAAATTGCCTACGGAAAAGGACAAAAATAGGCAAACATTTCGTGAGCATCACTTTTTATACATATTGCTTCATAGCTTAAAATGCTTAATTTTGATTTTATTTTTTCGGCTGAAAGAGCACGGAAATATCGAGAAAAAATAAAGCTCGATAAAGCGCCTATGTGTATAAGTTTCTCCAAGAATTACTTCCTTTTTTCCATTTTTGTTAAAGAGTTTTTGTTTTTATACCTAGTAGTGCTTCGCACACAAGGTATATTAACTTCATTCGCCTAACGGTAGTATGTAACGGCATAAACGAATCGAGATAAATATTGACTTATATATATCAAAATGTTCAGGAGGAAAAGAGAAATTGATTGAGCCATGTCCGTCCGTCCGTCCGTCCGTCTGTAAACACGATAACTTGAGTAAATCTTGAGATATCTCAATGAAATTTGGTATGTAGGTTCCTTTTCACTTATCTCCGAGCGCTATTGAAAATAGGCAAAATCGGTTTAAAGCCACGCCCTCTTTCTATATATATAATATTTTGGAAAATACAAAAAGATTTATTATTCAGTACATAATACACCTATAAGGATAATATTTGGTGTGCACTTTAGCGTTAAGGCAACAAATACATTTTTGAAGAAATTTTTAAAAAGTGGGGTGGCACCGCCTACTTTTGATATAGTCAAATTTGGAAATATTATTAATCATAAATCAAAAACCGCTAAAGATAGCAAAATAAAATTCAGCACACATATATATATTAATACAGGCAATATTTCCAAAAAAAATTAGCGAAATCGGGTTAGGTCCACGCCCAATTTTATACGAAAGATTTTGAAAAGGATCATAGATATATTGAATATGCTATAACTTTGCCTAAACTAGCTGTATATAATTTCTATTTCACCTCTGAAGTGTTCGTGGGCAAAGAAAGTCGAAAGCACAAAATTTATGGAAAATGGGCGTGGCCCCGCCCCTTTATGGGGGATTATTCCACAAAACTTTCCATGCCATAACTCCGGTAAAAATTGACTTATTGAAACGATATTTAGAGAAAGAGTTCAGCATATAAAGCTTACTCTTTGCTGTAAAAATAAACAAAATCGGAGAACGGACACGCCCACTTTTTGAACACAGTTCTAAAAAATTTCTTCGTAAACTTAAAATCGCGATATTTCAATAATTGTATAAGTTATATAAATAAGATTTTACACACATAATAAGCCTTTTAAGCAAAACTGAACTGTACAAAAATTGTGTGGATTTTGGTGAAGTAGGCGTGGCGCCGCCCACTTTTTAGCATAAAAGCTCTGCCATTTTCAAAAGCGATTGCTTGGAATTTCAAGAATGTATTTCAATGAAATTTTGTGAGAGGGTTCCCAATAGTATGTAGTATACTCCTGCCAAAAATTACGCAAATCGAATAACAAACAAGCAAGATTTACGGGCAAGTAGTTAACACCCTACTGCCTTTTTTTTATTAATTTTTTTTATTTTCATACCTTTCATGAACATGAGGAAAGGTATTTATATTTTGTTATTTAGTAATAATTTAATTTACCACTCACAACAAAAGTGTTTTTATCGAAAACAATCAGTTGCCTTTATAACAAATTTTCAGGTATGTATTAAAATAGACCTGAGTAAATTAGGATACCAAACCAGATCACTACTAGGTATTTAATGTTCGGTTGCACCCGAACTTAGACTTCCTTACTAGTTTTATTTCCTTTTTGTAAAAAATAAAGTTTTTTTCGTTAAACTTTAAATTAGGCATTATTTCTTGTTTACGTGCAACAAAATCTCTTGATCGTCACAAAATATCTTGAGCGTCACCAGGCGCGTAGCCAGAAAAAAATTTAGGGGGGGGGGGGGGGTTTGGACAAAGTCTCAGTAAATAAGAATTACCTGTAAATACATACATATTTATATTTTTACATATTACATATTTATACTTTTATTTATTTGAAATTTTTCTCTTTCTACACGGCTAAAAATTTGAGCCTAAGTTTTAAACCATTCATTGGTTTACACAATTTTTAAACTTTTTGGTAATAATTTCCAATTCTTTCAATTTCCTACAAAAATTCTCAATTTTTTAAAACTTTACTAGGATAAGCAGCGAATATGTGTACTTTTCTACTAGGTAGAGCATTGCGCACTGATTTGGGGCACGTCGGTTCGAGTCCTAACATTTAAAAATAAAAATAAAAAATTGTTAACATTTTCGGTTTAAAATTAAAATAATTTTATTTACGCGCATTTCTATGACAAACGTCGTCAATTTAATTCTAAACCAAATTTGGTTTGGTCATACACCTTGATCAGTATGTCTGCGTTCAAAAGGTTTTTTTGGAATTTCCAGTAAAATTAACTTTAACTAATTTCATTATTTTTGTATGAAAGTATGTGTAAACACACAATAAAAAAACTCAAAGTTAAGAACTTTGTAGAAAATTCATGAAAATTCAAGAAAACTGGAAAAATATTCATCAAAATTTCTAATTTTTATACCTTTCATGAACATGAAATGGTAGTATGTATAACTTTGGTCCGATGTTTGTAAGTATGAGAAGAAGAAGAGATAGACCCACTATTAAGTATACCGAAATGATCAGGGCGACGAGCTGAGTTGATTTAGCCATGTCCGTCCGTCCGTCCGTCTGTCTGTTTGAACGCAAACTAGTCCCTCAATTTTAGAGATATCTCGATGAAATTTGGTGTGGAGCCGCCATTTTGTATTATATTAATCATTTGTCGGAACCAGTGAGATCGGACCAATACAACGCATAGCTCCCATACAATCGATTGTTCCGATAAATCGATTTTTCCCTATAACTCTTGCAATCAAAAAGCTAGGAGAGCGAAATTTCGCAGGCTTAGTAAATATTATATTTGTAACCTGTGTAGTGAAAATGACCCAGATCGGACCAACAAAATATATAGCTCCCTTATAATCGATAGTTTCGATAAATGGGTTTTGGGCTATAAATTTTGCAGTTAAGAAGCTAGGAACGTAAAATTTTGCAAGGTTGGTACTTATTATAAATGTGATGTGTGTAATGAAAATCATACAGATCGGAGTAACATAACATATAGCTTCCATATGGTTTGGCCATGTAGGACACTTAAAAAAGATATGCGTATTCATGAAAGGTATAAAGCCGAAGACAGCCCTTTCCTTACTTGTTTAGTAAAATTATAGATTTTTTTCGCGTATGCAGTTTTGTAGTTCGTTCAATTGTAGTGAACAAAGATACCAATCTTAAGCTGCTAGAAGATTTACTCGATTTTAGCAATTTTAAAAACTTTTACTAAAAAGTTAGAAATTTTGATGAGAATTTTGCGAGGTTTCTTGAATTTTCATGAATTTTCCACAAAGTTCTTAACAAACCACACTTTGAATGCAGACATACTGGTGGTCTAGGTCTATATGCAGCCCCAAACAGTTTTAAATCTAGGCTAAAACTTTTAGCCGTGTAAAAAATAATATTTATTTTTCTTGTTTGTTTTGAAATTTTGTTTAGGATTTCTTCAGGAGTTACTTGAAAAGTAGAGTGGATGTTGAGTAGAGCCAGCATCTCCTGGCGAAGTTTTTAACCTTCGAAGGGAAGAGAAGGACCGTTCGCTAGGAGCAACGGAAACGGAAGCGTTGCAGCAATTTTTATATATCGATATACCAGAGGGAAAAAAGACACGGAACAATTATTTAATGCATCATGAACGTGCTCGGTCGCTCCTCCTTTGGGATTGGAAAATATTTTTCTTTTTCAGGGCTTTAGGCTGTTCAAAAGAAATCCAAAAACTCTATATAAAACGACACCTATGAAACGCTTAAGAAAAATTTCTTGTGTCAGAATCTTTTCTACTTTTCTACTGCTAATTTCTGGAAAATGTTTACAAAAACGAGACCTGCGCAACTCTGGCTTTGGCAAGAAATAAATAGTTGTCGCTTTAGAAAAACTGAAGCTTCGGAAAAACAAAAAAAAAATATAGCAAAATAACATTGAAATTCATAGAAAAAGCGGGTTATTTGCAATTATTCAACATGCAAAACGGAACGTCAAAACTTCTTGGCTATTCATGACAATTTCATGATCAAGAAATAATTGAAAATATTTCATGAGCATTTTCTTTTCAAAAGCATACCGGGCTTTTACTTTTAAACTTTTTCAATCCTTTTTTGCCAAATTAGCGTCACTTTTTACTATCACCCGACAAGTATAAGTACAATTTAACTGTCACTTTCTCTGGTAATTCAATACCACTCCGTTGTGTACTGCTTGGGAATTTATGGTATTTTTTTTAACTTCTTGGTAATGGTTTTGGTTAAGCTTATGGCAACCGTGACTACAATAACGAGAGGCACTCATTCTCACGATTTTTGCCTGCTGAATTAATAACTCGAAAAGCAGTTAATATGAATTTCAACAGACTTGAGTTCGAATCACTCTTGCTATTGTTAACATGCTATGTAGATGAGATGCTAAGTTGATCTTATGCAGAGCAAGTCTGATAATTTTGCGCGAGTTTCTTAATGCGCCAAATGAGTGAACCGTTGCAGGAATTTAGTTGTGACCTCTCTGACTTGCTCTGATAATTGATTAGCGACTACCAATATCTTCTCTAAGTGTGAAATATTATTTAATTTTATTCTTTCGTGGTTTTATTTTGCAATTAATGCTAATTTCTTAACAGGGGTTTTAAAAATGAATAATTATTATAGTACAGACGTATATTTTTTAATTTTCGGAAATTTCGGGGGGGGGTTTGAACCCCCGAAACCCCTCCCCCCCTGAATACGCGCCTGAGCGTCACACTTAGTTTTTTTCCTTAAAACGCTATAATTGCAGTTTTTTTTAAATACATTGTTACAAGCCTATTACTTTGCAAGTAACCCCTTAGTTCAAGTCTTTTTTTTTTACCAAAAAATTACATATTTTCATCTTAAAATTCGTAAATAACTAGTCACTTTAAAAACAAAAAAAATCAAGGTGAATCGTGATTTTGTGTTTATAATCGAAAATGTGATTTTCGCAAAAGTCAATCCTGAAAACAAAAGAACATCGTAGTAAACTTGAATTTCAAATATTTTTGTATTTTTAGCGATTTTTTATACATATTTGATGTGTGACGCTCAAGATAGAAATCATAGAAAACCCAAAAAAAAATAAAAAATATTGATTTAAGGATTCCGGTTATATGTCGACTCTTTTACAAATAAAAATGTTTAGGAAGAAAATAGTTGATGTCTTTAGGAAAATTAACACGATTTCTACCTATTTCGTTAATATAAAATTGAAGAAGCTAAAAACTGTGTTTTTACTTTTTGTGTGTTAAATATAATATATTTCTTAAAAAATATAAATTGATAATTATTGATAAATTGGAATAATTTTTTAGCTTTTTTCAAAAAATTTGTTTTTTTTTTCACTCCAAGATAGAGGTCATATTGAAATATTGTTTTATAAATATAAGAATTCCGGTTATATGTCGACTCTTTTACAAATTAAAATTTTTAGGAAGAAAGTACAGTGCACTCGCGAAAACTCGAACTAATGAAAACCAGCCCTGTCCGAGTTATCGAAATGTTCGAGTTTTCGAACGTTATGTATTTTTAATCGATATATGTATTCTTTTTAACAGTTTTTATACCCTGTCCAATTTTATGGTATTATTAATCAAAGAGATTCTCTGGTTTGATGTTTCGTAGTTCATTGCCAGTTTATTTAATAAAAAATGCTAGCAAATATGAATGTTGTTTACAAATTATGTATTAGAAAAAAAAGCAGTGATTTTGGTTTGATGTTTCTTATTTTCTACCGCATTCAATACAGCCTTTTTTGCTAAACTTAAAACATTTAGTTTTCGTCCCATTATAACACGCAAATAAATTTGATCCTAACCGCGCAAAATCCCGTGTATCACTGACAAATATCAATCAACTTAAAAGAAAAGTTCGGTAATTAGCACGAAACCTAGCCAGTGCGGCTCCTTAGAATGAAACAAAAGACTCACATAACGACAAAAATTTGAATATCGGCCGTTACAGCACATGCAAAACGACAGTTTCTAACATGTTTTTCCATGAAAAAAAGAAAATAATTGTTCGAGTTTTAGAGTAGCTACATTTTGTTCGAGTTTTAAAGTAGTCAATGGAGAAAAAAAAATGTTCAAGTTTCCGAATGTTCGAGTTATCGTGTGTTCGAGTTTTCGCGAGTGCACTGTAGTTGAAATTTGTAGTTTAGGAAAATTAATGCGATTTCTAACTACTTCGGAAATATAATATTGAAGAAGCTACAAACTCTGTTTTTACTTTTTGTATACTAAATATGATATATTTCTTAAAAAAAAAAAAAAAAGAGATATATTGATAAATTGGAATAACTTTTTAGCTTATTTTCAAAAAATTTGTTTGTTTCACTCCAAGATAGAGGTCATAATGAAATATTGGGTTACAAATATAAGGATTCCGGTTACAAACTGTGTTTTCACTTTTTGTGTATTAAATATGATATATTGCATAAAAAAAATAAAAGCAGAAATATTGATAAATTGGAATATTTTTTTTAGCTTTCTTCAAAAAATTTAATTTTTTCACTTCAAGATATAGTTCATAAACAGAAATATTGGGTTACAAATATGATAAATGTAAAAAAAAAATATTATGATAAAAAGATTTCATATGTTTCAGGGATAATTCAATTTAGTAAAAACAAAAAAAAAAAAACAAGTAAGGAAGTCTAAGTTCAGGTGAACCGAACTTCAAACATCCAGCGTATTGCAAACTTCATGCAAAGATCTACATTTTTACTCAAGTTATGTTAATTTATGTGATTTTCAAAATTTTCGATATCGAAAAGGGCGTGGTTATAATTCGATTTCGTCCATTTCTAATAGCAGCCTACCTTGGCCAGAAAGTAACCAATGCACCAAATTCCATGCAAATATCCCAGTTTTGACGAAACTTATGTCAATTTATGTGATTATCGAAATTTTCGATATCGAAAAAGGGGGCGTGATTATCATCCGATTTCGCCCATTTTCAATAGCAATCTACCTTGGCCACAAAGTAACCTGTATGCAAAATTTTATGCAAATATCTAATTTTTTACTCAAGTTATCGTGTACACGGACGGACAGACGGACGGACAGACGGACGGACATGCCTCTTTTCAACCTAAGAAATTTCATATATTCGAATATTTTGAAAATTTCGAAAAATAATATTGAAAACTGGTTTTCAAAAATGTTGTTTTGAGGTATTCGTTGGTAACGTTAGGGGGCCTTTCAAGAATTCAATTTTGACAAATTGTGCCAGGGTGAATGCAAATTCAAATGTTGATTTGATACCATATTGTAGGGTAATATTAAGGTTTTTCTGCAATCGCATTTTTACCGATAACTCAGTTATAGATAAATTTATCGAAATATGTCGAAGTACCTACAAATGATCAATTTATCGAAATATATCGAAGTCCAAATGAAACCTGGAGCTTGTAGGGTATGATAGTTAGGTGGCAGCCATGATTGGTTTTGTCCACTTCCGGTAGCCGTCGGAAGCGCAACCGAATGTTCGAAATGTTCGACTGATTGCATACCAACAAACATAAGAGCGAACGCTAACAGCGTTCGCGCGACGTTGTGGAACTTGTTAACATAGTTCGAACACCAGTGAGTACACACGTTAACAGCGACGGTAACAGCGGGACTCGCACGGTGGAGCGGTTTTAGCAAATCTAGTCCCGATAGAGCGAGACATGCGATTATTAACGGCAAGAGGCATTGGTATAGGGCCAATCCAACTAAGTTAGCATCCAGAGACTAAAAGATAACAACAACCATATGGGAAAATAGTTCGATAACAATTTTTTTTGGATTGCTTCTTAGTTCGAAAACAATTTTTTTTTTGCAAGTGGCGTGATGTTTGGGATATCATGGCTTAGGAGATAGGAATCGAGATGACCATCAGGCAGTTCCTGACGAAATGTAAAACATGCAAGACGTGTCTCAAAAAAATCGATTAACGAAGTAAAAGGATTGTAAATCCTCGGTTGGTGAGAAGAAAAACCAAAAAAAAACTGAAAGTTTCGTAAAACTTTATTTAAGAAACCAATAAAATGTTTAACAATTTGTTTAAACAAAGAAAGTGGTGATATATTACAAAAGAAAAACGGAAAGGGTTAGTCCCAGTTTAAGAAATTTAAAGAAGTAAAGTTTGCAACAACTAAAAAGTTTATAAAAAGATGAAGTAACAATAAAAATTTTGCGTCGAACTAATATTTCCAATAGAAATTGCTACTAATAGTATAAATAAAATAAAAACATTAGCGCCGAAAATGAAATTATAAAACGGTTTAACATAAGTCTAGACCTAGACTAGAAAAACAAGCAAGTCTAAAAACGCGGAAAAATCCAACAATTTAACCTGATGTGAGGGAAAGAAGCAGCAGCAGACGACGGAGATTGGAGCCAGGAAACAGAGCGGAAAGGAATTGTCGTAATTTAAGTGATTTTTTTTTTGTTTGGTTATAAAAAGTAACAAAAAAAAAAAAAAAAAATTTTGTACATATGTAAAACAAAAAAAAACATTTTTTGAAATTTTAGTTCGGATAATTAAATAATTTATAGGAAAAAAAAAAATATCTATACATATATACATATGTAAAGAAAGTTGAAGGTGAGCGAGCGACGAGACAAGCACCATGCGGTTGTTGTAGAAGTTATAAAAATGAAAAAGAAAGAAAAATTTGTCTGTTAAAAATAGCACCCAAAAAAATGTTTGCCTAAGGAAGTGGTGTTAGATTAAAATCTCCGTAATTGAATAAAACTTTCAGCAGCTAGCGTCATCATCCCCATCAACTGGCCAGCGGACGGCGGATACATATATGTAAGACGGTAAGTCATGCACTTAATTATGGATTTTATATATTTGCTTATATAGCGGTGACTGAATTAGATTTTCCTTGTTTTGCCTTTCGACACTTAAACTCTCGGTGTATTCATGCATTTTTGTGAAAACACTTTTTAAATAACTTTATAAAAAAAAAAAAAAAGTCACCTATATATATGTAGATAGTGGCAAGTGGGAACGTATCCTCTCACAGTGTTGCACGATTGCGATGCAAACGTGCAAAGTTGCGAGATCAGAATTTCGTAAGCAGAATTCTCTTGTCTGCTTAACACACGTAAATATCAAAATCCCCAACAGCCATGTTAACGTAAGGGCTCTGTAAGTCGCCTTAAGCGCTTATCTACATTATATTATTTCTCATTAAATATTTTGATTTGTTTGTCTTTCGTTACCAGTGTTGCCATTTTAGCCGTTTTCCGGCTAGCTCTAGCCGGTTTTTTTTCCATTTAGCCGGGAAAATTTGAATCTAGCCGCTAGCCGTTTTTTAGCCGTTTTTTTTATATTTTTTTAGCCGTTTTTAGTTTTTTGCCAATGTAACAAACAATTACATTTGAATGAATGGGAAGTCGTGGGTTCCACTGTAGAATTTTGGACACAAGTTCGGGAGTATAAAAATGCTTTAGGGGAAAATCCTTTTGCTGCTCTTGCTATATTTACTGCATTCATACAGAGGCAACTTTTGTTGCTTTTATCAGCAACTCTAGCGAATAGTGGAAGAGAGAGCGACGATGGAAGGGGACGGGTACGGAGTTACCTGTGCTCGGTCTACACGCTTTGTGTTGCCATTCTTCTCAATACCGTTATGTTGGCTGCAGATTTATTTTGACATTTTTCTTCATACCTTGTTTTACATTCGCATATACACATATTAATTTAATGACAAAAGGCGTTATTCGGCGGAGTTTTGAAATATACAATGGAATAAATTAATAAATATATACATATTTATAAATATCACAATATCAATTTCAGTTTAATTTTTATTTAAAATATTCCTGGTGCGCAATACCAAAACACAGAATGTCAGAACAAAGCAATCATCAAAATAATCAACCAAAGCAACTCCTGATGTGTGTGAAGAATATCAGCAACACCAAAAGAGAATTGCTGATAAAAGCAACAAAAGTTGTCTCTGTATGAATGCAGTAATTTGTGTTTGAATTTTTAGTATTGCCTTTTTAGTATTGCCACTATGAAAAAACAAAGCAGCTTAATAGAATTACTGAAAAAATGCTAAATTCAATTTTGTATGTAAGATATGGACTCAAAAGGGAATATAAGTGCTGTCATGACTTCATAATAACTAAAGATCTCGTTACGCTTATGAATAACTCTAGCATTTATGATAGTTCAGAGCAAGATATAGAAAATTGTGATATAGAAATATTGTAAAATGTAGATATGTACATTTCCCACAAATGTATTAATTTTTTTTTTTTCATTTTATGCCATGAAAGTATATATTATTTAAAATATATTCGTTACCTGATGCGTTATTTTATTGCGACTTTTCATTAAGTCACATTATTTTTAAAACAGTAAGCTCTGCTTAAAATTTTGCTCGTTGTACCTTTTATATAAGCACATCTATGTATGTAATAGATATAACAAATATATGTAAATGTAAGCTTTATATTGAGGCTATTTTAAAAAATACAGATTTGAATTGTTGAACTATTATAGCTCTGTATATTAGGATGCAAAGCATCTGTATAAGAAACTTTTTTTTATTGTTATGAAATTGGAGCCATTTTCTCAAGTAAACCTTAAAATTCATCTAAATTTTTTAAACAAAATTTTTGTTTAGATTGAACTTTTATATTTGAGGCTAGATGAGAAACACTCCCTTACATTGTAAAATATTTATGTATATCATTTGTTTTAATGACAAAAAAACGAATAAAACATGTGAAAATTTGACTTAAAACTGTTAGCTTTAGCGGTACAAACAAAGAGTACAAATAACTTAATATTATAAAATATTTATATTATATGTTTTCATGAAAAAAATCGAATAAAACGTGTGAAAAGTTGATTCAAAATTTTTAGCCGTTTTTTCGGCCAAAATTGTAATTTTTCTCGCCGAAATTATTTTTTTTAGCCGTTTTTTTTTCTCGATCTAGCCGGATTGCTCGAAAAAATTCTGGCAACACTGTTCGTTACTCGTGTGCCCCCTTGAATTTTATGCACAGAGAGTAATTTTAGAGTGCTCAATGTTGTTTGATCTCCCGCTCTCGCTCACCAAAACAACGCCTATGTAGTGGTAATGACTTGTTATAATTAAGTATATATAGTACGATGTTAACAAAAATGTTGCTACAGAGAAATAAACATATTCCATGTTAAGAGAGAGTGTACAACAGAGAAGTAGGCTTGAGATAGTAAAGACGATAGGTAGAACATAACTATGTTCGATTGAAAAATGTTAGTGAGAGAGTTAACATAGCTATTTTTGCTGTAACAGAAGGTCCGCTCATTTATAGATAATTTAATAGATTAACAGAGGCACCTTCATACAGGTTCGAGAGAGAAGTTATCTTTCGGAAGTTCGATCATAGTTAATACACTTACATATTTGAATTAAAATGATGAAATCGGTTTGAACCGAGCGAAATATTATGTAAATTCAACTTGGAATGTAGGCAAAAGTGTGTACATATGTACATATATTAAGCTGGCATAGGCATTTAAGCACATTGAACTATGAAATTTTCTTTACAAAATTTGGATTAGGTTTAATAACTTAAAATTTAAATAAAAGAATGTACTAGAGATACGAACAAGAAAATGATGATGGTCTAAATTCTTCGTTTATTTGCTTGTTGAGGCATTGGTAGGTATAAATTCGGGCTAAAAGAGCAAAATTTGTATATTTTCTTTTAGCAGGTTGGGTGGGTAAAGACGGAAGTGCAACAACATCTTAGCCTTCCACAATGCTGCCGGAAGGACTCTAACCTGGCCAAAGGTATGACAACCATTAATTTTAATCGGGTTAGTGTATTTTTTTTGATTCCGGGTTCGATATTATACAATTTTTTTTTGTTAAATTTTTTTTTTAGCTTTTGTTTTCTAACCTTCTCTAGCCCTTAAACAAATTTATTTCAAATCTCTGTTTGAATTTTTATGTGAGACCGAGAAAAAGTCTGTGTAGGAGCAAGATCCCCCCCAATATACGCTGAAGGCTAGCTGGTATTACCAAACAGAGTATCCGCTCCTTGAACTCTAACCGTGCTCGGAGAATAGACTCGATAGCGTGCCATATTTGGTTCTCGTGGGATGAGGCCACCATTATGCCTTCGAGAAGATTAAGAACCCCCTTATTGGCAGCTAGAAGGATCTATTCATTACATAAATGGCGCCCAACGTGGGGCTCGAGAAGGAACAAGTCTACATTTTTTTGTTAGCCGTTAAATTAAAGTGTAAATTTTCTTTTGTTGGCATATCTGCCCAAGGCTTTTCCTGGAAGGTCATTATGCGGATATGTTCGGATATGAACCAGGAAACTTTAGCAGATTGTTACAAATGAAAAAAAAGGAAAAATTCAAGAACATAGTAGTGGATATTGATGACGTTTGGCTGATGTCGAAGTCATACCCTACGATAGTGCTTTGGATATTTTTTTTTGGTTTAATAATTTCCATATTTTACCTTGGTAAAACATCGCTGGAGACCTTTTTCTACTGGGTCGTCTCGGTAGTTTACTCGCGTTGTTCACCTTATCATGATTTTTTTTGCGATACGGTTCTAGGTGTTTAGAGACTTATTGAGGTGGCAGCTCAATACTCAGCACTGAACTTGAATTTGGCTAACATAGTATATATTTTTTTGTCATACCTTATCGAGGTTGGGTTAAACCGGCAGTAATATATGTAGCATACCCCATGGAAGTCCTCATATGCAGCAAATATCACAATAACATATTTTTACAAATTTTGATTTTTTTTCTTCTTTACTTGAATGTAATATTTACGTACATATACATATATTTTACTATTATTTTTTTTGGGAATACCTGAAAAGCCAGCTCCTTAATCGTGAAAGGAACCAGAGAGTTTATATTTTTATATATTTTTGAGTTGAAACGATATAAGTTTATATACCTACAATGGCGGTGCGACGTAGTACGGAAGATCTGCATCTAGCCAACACCGAGGGGGAAGTCATCTGCACCATCTGCAGCGAAGCGGTAAGCCAGGATCGTGCTGAGACCCCGTGCAAGCACAACTTCCACCACCATTGTATAGCTAGATGGATAGGGACCAATGCTTCTTGTCCGAGTTGTAGGGAACCGGTCACCCTATCGGATTTGCAAGGCCCATCGGCGGTAACCGGCGTGACTGCTTCACCAGCGAGCACTTCATTCCGTGCGAGGGGTGGCGCAGTCTCAAGGAATAGGCCCATAACGCGTTCGACATCGCAAGTATCTCGGAATATCGCACCCAACGTGCCTAGACCCATTACCCAAAGATCAACACAACACGAAAAGACACCGACATGAAAATTTCATGGCAAACGTCGTCAATAACTCTTTCAATAGAAATGTTCAAACTAGGAGGAATATATCCGAAGTAGTTGAGGATACTTGTGAGCCTCAAGGTCGTGAGATGACGGATACCGCCGCTATCGCAGAACTGGCCTCCGAAAACCTTAAGTGCTGGAATTGCGATGGGATAGGGCATAGATATCAAGATTGTACCGACCCAGGAAGAAGAGTGTTTTGCTACGGTTGTGGGAAGTTGGATACAAACCTAGTTGCACTATATGCAATAGGAATGCGGAAAACGGCAATCCGAAAATCCGCAGACGGGGATATCCGAACCTCCAGCCTCGGATTTAATAGATGCAAATATCACTAACTCACCAGCTTCTCCTAAATTAAGACCCCTTAAACCTTTCCATATTAGGTTAGCCGAATACCACCAGCGACGTGCTGAGATCTTTGATACTCCACCAGAAATTGTTTCGCGGGCAACGCGGCGTATGATATGTTATTTCGGCGATTGTTTACCAAGACTCTGATATAAGGCCATATATAACTTTAAATATTAACGATGTGCCGGTTTTAGCCTTGCTAGACAGCGGTGCAAATAAAAGTGTAATAGGGGGAGAACTGGCTAAATCCATATTAGCCACTCAACCAATAACTTATGGTCGTAATGGGTACGTTAGGACCGCAGATGGCCAAAAACAAAAGATCAGTGGTTTACTCTTAGTATCCGTTAACTATAATGGTCAACGTAAAAATGTAGAGTTTTTGATAGTACCATCCATAGCACAGCCAGCCATATGTGGTATGGATTTTTGGAATGAGTTTGGCATAAAAGTTAAGCTAGATTCACGATGCCCGCAGGTAAATACCCTTGAGATGAACTCGAACGAAGTCGTATCGCTGGAGGCTTTCCAACAAAAACAATTAGGGATTATAATTGATTCGTTCCCGAGTTTTGAAAGGGATGGATTGGGGTTGACCGATGTAATCGAACATGTTATCGATACAGGCGTGGCTAAGCCAATTAAACAAAGATATTATCCGATATCTCCGGCAGTCGAGAAGTTGCTGTGCAAAGAAATAGATCGAATGTTGGAATTAGGAGTAATTGAAGAAGCTGCTAGTTCAGCATGGTCATCGCCAGTAGTTTTGATTGTGAAACCTGGAAAAGTCCGTTTCTGTCTAGATTCGCGAAAATTAAACGAGGTAACGTTAAAGGACGCATATCCCATCCCAAATATTGAGGGATTGCTAAGCAGGCTTCCTCCCGTACATTTCATTTCCAAGATCGATTTAAAAGATGCATTCTGGCAAATCGGACTTGAAAAGGAATCACGGGAAAAGACTGCCTTTACCGTTCCTAACAGGCCACTGTACCAATTCACAAGGATGCCTTTTGGATTGTGCAATGCGCCACAAACCATGTGTAGACTTATGGACAAAGTAGTACCGTATACCTTAAAAACTCATGTTTTTGTCTATTTGGATGATTTATTAGTAGTATCGACATCATTCAAGGAACATCTGGTTCACTTGTCAGAAGTCTCCACATTATTGCAAAAGGCTGGCTTGACAATCAACATTCAAAAAAGTAAATTTTTTCTAACTCAAGTCAATTATTTAGGTTTTATAGTGGGGAATGGAACTCTCCAGGTGGATCAAGAAAAATTGCTGCTATCGAGACCTATCCTATCCCAAAGAATGTACGTCAGCTTAGAAGATTCCTCGGAATGGCCGGATGGTAACGCCGTTTTATTGACGATTACGCCTCAACCACCTTCCATTTAACCGAATTACTTTGCAAGAAAAAACACTTTGCGTGGAACCCAGACGCACAACAAGCCTTTGATACCCTTAAAAGAAAATTGATTTCTGCCCCAGTTTTGATACACCCGAATTACCATAAGCCATTTATAGTTCAATGCGATGCTAGCCAAGTAGGAGTAGGCGCATGCTTGTTGCAAGAAGATGAGAACGGTCAGGAACGTCCGATGGCTTATATGTCGCATAAACTCAATAAAGCCCAGCGAAATTACTCAGTGACAGAGCTGGAGTGTCTTGCTGTGGTACTGGCTATTAAGAAGTTTCGCATGTATATCGAAGGTATGGAGTTCAAGGTTATAACCGACCATGCGAGCTTGCGATGGCTCATGCAACAAAGGGATCTCAGCGGAAGACTAGCCAGATGGGCCATCAAACTACAAGGATTCAATTTTACGATTGAACATAAAAAAGGTAGTGAGAACGTAATTGCTGATGCTTTATCGCGAGTATACGAAGCGGTGCCAGAAACCGAAATTTATGAAGTAGAAATTACTGTTTTACCCGAAATAGATTTAAGCTCCGATGCTTTCAACTCGCCAGAATATGAGGACCTGAAACTTCGGTTTCAGAACGCAAAATTACCCGATTTCCAGATCATTGACGGGTACATTTACCACCGCACAGACTTTGCGACTGGTAATCGTGATACCGATGACGAGGCATGGAAATTATATGTACCGACTGAACTACGTCATGATGTAATATCTGCGGCGCATGAGCAACCGTCTTCCGCACATGGCGGGATAGCCAAAACGGTAGAACGAGTTCGACGTAAGTTTTATTGGCCAGGGATGGTTATACAAATTCGTGACGTCATAAAAAACTGTGAGAATTGTCAAACCTCCAAATCTCCAACTAAACAGTTACGGCCTCCAATGGGACAACAAATGGTGTCCGATAGACCTTTCCAAATTTTATATATGGACTTAATTGGGCCTTTCCCGCGTTCAAAAAGGGGTAACAAAATTTGTATTTCTAAAACCCTTGAAAAAGTTTACGTCCAGTGGGATAACTGGTTATCTAAAGGAAAACGTGTTTGATTGCTTTGGTACTCCAGAGAGTGTGGTAACAGATAATGGAAGCCAATTCAAGAGCAAAGAATTTGAAAGATTTTTGGTAAGCTATGGTATTTCGCACATAACCACTGCCGTGTACTCGCCCCAGTCAAACGCCTCTGAGAGAGTAAACAGATCGATAAACGAGGCTCTTAGAAGCTACATACGTAAGGACCAGCGAGAATGGGATACGTTTACTAGCAGCATTAACTGCGCCCTTCGAAACAGCTTACACCAATCTTTAGGGTATACGCCATACTTTGCCGTCTTTGGACAGCACATGGTTACCCACGGAACCGATTATAAGCTTCTACGAAATCTACAGGTATTAAATGACAATACCGCCAAATTAGAGCGCCCTGACAGCTTTCAACTTGTTCGAGATGCGATAAAGAAGAATCTCGAGAAAGCTTACGCTCGGAACGCTAACTCGTACAACTTGCGAAGCCGGAATAGGAATTTTGAAGTTGGTCAGGTTGTGACAAGGCGAAATTTTGTGCAAAGTAATTTAGCCAAAAGCTTTAATGCGAAGCTGGCACCAACAGGGGTAAAAGCCAAGATTAAAGCTCTTAAAGGAAATTGCTATTACCTGCTGGAAGACCTAGAAGGTAGAGTAATAGGAACCTATCACGCGAAAGATTTGTGGTAGAACCCAAAAATAATTTAGTTATGCCAATGCATAACAGCGTTCGCGCGACGTTGTGGAACTTGTTAACATAGTTCGAACACCAGTGAGTACACACGTTAACAGCGACGGTAACAGCGGGACTCGCACGGTGGAGCGGTTTTAGCAAATCTAGTCCCGATAGAGCGAGACATGCGATTATTAACGGCAAGAGGCATTGGTATAGGGCCAATCCAACTAAGTTAGCATCCAGAGACTAAAAGATAACAACAACCATATGGGAAAATAGTTCGATAACAATTTTTTTTGGATTTCTTCTTAGTTCGAAAACAATTTTTTTTTTGCAAGTGGCGTGATGTTTGGGATATCATGGCTTAGGAGATAGGAATCGAGATGACCATCAGGCAGTTCCTGACGAAATGTACCTAAAACATGCAAGACGTGTCTCAAAAAAATCGATTAACGAAGTAAAAGGATTGTAAATCCTCGGTTGGTGAGAAGAAAAACCAAAAAAAAAAAAAAAAAAAAACTGAAAGTTTCGTAAAACTTTATTTAAGAAACCAATAAAATGTTTAACAATTTGTTTAAACAAAGAAAGTGGTGATATATTACAAAAGAAAAACGGAAAGGGTTAGTCCCAGTTTAAGAAATTAAAAGAAGTAAAGTTTGCAACAACTAAAAAGTTTATAAAAAGATGAAGTAACAATAAAAATTTTCCGTCGAACTAATATTTCCAATAGAAATTGCTACTAATAGTATAAATAAAATAAAAACATTAACGTCGAAAATGAAATTATAAAACGGTTTAACATAAGTCTAGACCTAGACTAGAAAAACAAGCAAGTCTAAAAACGCGGAAAAATCCAACAATTTAACCTGATGTGAGGGAAAGAAGCAGCAGCAGACGACGGAGATTGGAGCCAGGAAACAGAGCGGAAAGGAATTGTCGTAATTTAAGTGAATTTTTTTTTGTTTGGTTATAAAAAGTAACAAAAAAAAAAAAAAAAAAAAAAAATAATTTTGTACATATGTATGTAAAACAAAAAAAAACATTTTTTGAAATTTTAGTTCGGATAATTAAATAATTTATAGGAAAAAAAAAAATATCTATACATATATACATATGTAAAGAAAGTTGAAGGTGAGCGAGCGACGAGACAAGCACCATGCGGTTGTTGTAGAAGTTATAAAAATGAAAAAGAAAGAAAAATTTGTCTGTTAAAAATAGCACCCAAAAAAATGTTTGCCTAAGGAAGTGGTGTTAGATTAAAATCTCCGTAATTGAATAAAACTTTCAGCAGCTAGCGTCATCATCCCCATCAACTGGCCAGCGGACGGCGGATACATATATGTAAAACGGTAAGTCATGCACTTAATTATGGATTTTATATATTTGCTTATATAGCGGTGACTGAATTAGATTTTCCTTGTTTTGCCTTTCGACACTTAAACTCTCGGTGTATTCATGCATTTTTGTGAAAACACTTTTTAAATAACTTTATAAAAAAAAAAAAAAAAGTCACCTATATATATGTAGATAGTGGCAAGTGGGAACGTATCCTCTCACAGTGTTGCACGATTGCGATGCAAACGTGCAAAGTTGCGAGATCAGAATTTCGTAAGCAGAATTCTCTTGTCTGCTTAACACACGTAAATATCAAAATCCCCAACAGCCATGTTAACGTAAGGGCTCTGTAAGTCGCCTTAAGCGCTTATCTACATTATATTATTTCTCATTAAATATTTTGATTTGTTTGTCTTTCGTTACTCGTGTGCCCCCTTGAATTTTATGCACAGAGAGTAATTTTAGAGTGCTCAATGTTGTTTGATCTCCCGCTCTCGCTCACCAAAACAACGCCTATGTAGTGGTAATGACTTGGTATAATTAAGTATATATAGTACGATGTTAACAAAAATGTTGCTACAGAGAAATAAACATATTCCATGTTAAGAGAGAGTGTACAACAGAGAAGTAGGCTTGAGATAGTAAAGACGATAGGTAGAACATAACCATGTTCGATTGAAAAATGTTAGTGAGAGAGTTAACATAGCTATTTTTGCTGTAACAGAAGGTCCGCTCATTTATAGATAATTTAATAGATTAACAGAGGCACCTTCATACAGGTTCGAGAGAGAAGTTATCTTTCGGAAGTTCGATCATAGTTAATACACTTACATATTTGAATTAAAATGATGAAATCGGTTTGAACCGAGCGAAATATTATGTAAATTCAACTTGGAATGTAGGCAAAAGTGTGTACATATGTACATATATTAAGCTGGCATAGGCATTTAAGCACATTGAACTATGAAATTTTCTTTACAAAATTTGGATTAGGTTTAATAACTTAAAATTTAAATAAAAGAATGTACTAGAGATACGAACAAGAAAATGATGATGGTCTAAATTCTTCGTTTATTTGCTTGTTGAGGCATTGGTAGGTATAAATTCGGGCTAAAAGATCAAAATTTGTATATTTTCTTTTAGCAGGTTGGGTGGGTAAAGACGGAAGTGCAACAACATCTTAGCCTTCCACAATGCTGCCGGAAGGACTCTAACCTGGCCAAAGGTATGACAACCATTAATTTTAATCGGGTTAGTGTATTTTTTTTGATTCCGGGCTCGATATTATACAATTTTTTTTGTTAAATTTTTTTTTTAGCTTTTGTTTTCTAACCTTCTCTAGCCCTTAAACAAATTTATTTCAAATCTCTGTTTGAATTTTTATGTGAGACCGAGAAAAAGTCTGTGTAGGAGCAAGATCCCCCCCAATATACGCTGAAGGCTAGCTGGTATTACCAAACAGAGTATCCGCTCCTTGAACTCTAACCGTGCTAGGAGAATAGACTCGATAGAAGATTAAGAACCCCCTTATTGGCAGCTAGAAGGACCTATTCATTACAAGCTATCCCCTTTAGTTTGATGCCCATATTGTAGGGTAATATAGAGGTTTTCGGGCAATCGCATTTTTACCGATAACTCAGTTATCAATCAATTTATCGAAATATATCGAAGTACAAATGAAACCTGGGGCCTTCCCATTTCGTTTGATACCCATATTGTATGGCAAGTTTAAGGTTTTTGGGCAATCACATTTTCACCGATAACTCATCATCGATAAATTTATCGAAACCTCTCGAAGTCCAAATGAAACCTCCGGCCTTCTCCTTTCGTTTTATACCCATACTAGCAGACCCGGCAGACGTTGTCCTGCCCAACCATTAACTTGTTTGAATTTAAAATATGTGAGTCGCCCTCTTAATTTCAGCTACACATCTTTCTCTCCGTCCATCCTCTTCATATGCTTTTGTCTTTAATTGTCATCCATATACCTATCCCTTTCTCAATCCCAATCCCAAAAGGACTTAAAATTACTCCATTTTAAAACTCTCATGCAGACCTTTCATTTTAGACCCATTTGCTCACAAAAACCTTCTAGCTCCAATTTTGGTCCACGTTGTGGTTAATATCTAAAAACCTTCGTTTTATATGGGAAAATAGCTAAAACATGTTAAATCATTTGTCAACACCTTTCATTTGATTGAGTGCCCCTCCTGGTTGACATTTTGACCAATATCTCGAAAACGGGCTCATATTGAAAGAACACTTTATAAGGTTACCCTGGTCAACATTTTTAGGGACATCTCCAAAACCTTTCCAAATGCCTTTATTTTTTTAGCGTATAACCATCTCGAGCGGATACAAAATCTACCTTCCAAATTTAGATATGTGTATTAGGTCCACCCGTTCTCAAAATAGATGTTTCCATAAATGAAGCAAAGTCCAAATGAAACCTGTGGCCTTCCCCTTTCTTTTTATACCAATTTTGTGCGAATATTAATATATCGAAATGAACCAAAGTCCGAATGAAAGCTGCCGTCTTTCCCTTTCGTTTGATATCAACTGTGTGCGGATATTCCAAAGTTTACGTCCAAATGAAAACGGTGTTCTTCCACTTCCGTTTGATACCAATTTTCTGCGAATAATCTAAAGTTTACGTAAAACTACATTTTGACCGATAACTACATTTTATCGATAAATATATCGAAATATAATTATGCGTGTTTCTATTCTGTACTCCAAAGAATTAGTGTGCAAAATTTCGTAGAGTTCGAGGCATTAGTTTAGACGTGAAAGAGTCACAAAAATTCAGTCACTCACACACTTACGTTTTTGTATATTAGTAAGATATGTATGTATGTATATCAATGGACCAACGCGCATTAAATTTTGTATGTTCGATTGCAACACGAAGAGTAACATCAAAGCAAAACTTCAATTGACAATGGAAAATTCCAAAAAATTCGCATTTTTTACCGTGAAAAGCTTTGAAATAAAGAATTTTTCGTTCAATTAACTTCGTACCAATTCATTACTAACACCGCCATCTGGTGGTGAGTATATAATTTGGTTCAGCCGTTTTCGAGTTTTAGCGTTACAACTGAACACCATTTCATTTTTATATGCATACTAGCTGAGCCCGGCAAACGTTGTTTTGCCTTTGTTTTTTTGTTATTGTATACCTAGGATCATTATGAACCTAAGATCATTGTGAGCCTCTGTTAAAAAGAAAACTATGAAAATAAACACCACTAATTTTCTCAATTCATTGTATTTCTTTAAAAAATAACGGTTATATAAAATGATTTAATTAGCCAATAATACATCCACAGCACATAAACTACTTTTTTCTATAACAAATTATTCAATAGCCAATATGGTAATATAACACCAGCACATAAACTTTTTTTTAAATTAAAAATTATTCAAAAGCGAAAATATGCTCATTTGATTTAATTGTTTTTTCCCCAATCAAATTAGAAATAAAAATTTGTCAAATGTTAAAATAGTTTGATTGAGTTCAAGAGGGGTAGTGAAAGCTTTCTTAACTCGCGGTAATACTAACCAAGGTTTATGATACAAAAGCTACAATAAATAAAAAGTTCTTAATTTTCTTGTCAAAATGATATATTATCAAAAGGATATACATATTATACTTTTATACGCTACGACATCCGTCAGCGTACCAAACCACTCCCTGTTGAAACCTTAGTCAACACCTTTCTTTTGGTATCCATATTGTCCAAACCCTTTCTATGGTCACACATTTTGGTCGATATCTAGGAAACGGGGTAACATATTGGACTTTGAACCACTTCCTATTAAAACCCTCATGTTTTTGTTGTTGTTTTAACACTACACCTTTCATTTGGTACCATATTGTGCAAACACTTTTTAGAGTCACCCCTAGTCCACATTTTGGTGAATATCTCGGAAATGGGGTCCCATATGGGACATTGAACCACTTCCTTTTTAAACTGTCATCAACAGCTTTAATTTGGTACCAATATTGTTAAAAGACTTTTTAGGGTCACACCTGGTCCACATCTTGGTCAGTATCTAGGAAACGGGGTCCCATATTGGACTTTGAACCACTTACTATTAAAACCCTCATCAACACCTTTCGTTTGCTACCATATTGCGCAAACACTTTTTAGAGTCACACCTGGTCCACAGTTTGGTCGATATCTCGGAAACAGGGTCCTATATGGGACTTTGAACCACTTCCTGTTAAAACCCTCATCAACACCTTTCATTTGGTACCCATATTGTGTAAACACTCTTTAGAGTCACACCTAGTCCACATTTTGGTGAATATCTCGGAAATGGGGTCCCATATGGGACTTTGAACCACTTCCTATTAAAACCCTCAACAGCACCTTTCATTTGGTACCATGTTGTGCAAACACTTTTTAGAGTCACGCCTGGTCCACATTTTGGTCGATATCTCGGAAACAGGGTCCCATATGGGACTTTGAACTACTTCCTGTTAAAACCCTCATCAACACCTTTTATTCGATACCCATATTGTGTAAACACCTTCTAGGGTCACCCCTGGTCCATATTTGTGTCGATATCTCGGAAAACGGGTCGCATAGGGTCTTGAAACTTCATATAAACCATAAATGGACCACTGCCCCCGTAGTGTATAAGTTTGGTTGAAATCGCACCACGCGTTTATGAGTAGTTCGAACAACATTTTTAGGGACATCTCCAAAACCTTTCCAAATGCCTTTATTTTTTTAGCGTATAACCATCTCGAGCGGATACAAAATCTACCTTCCAAATTTAGATATGTGTATTAGGTCCACCCGTTCTCAAAATAGATGTTTCCATAAATGAAGCAAAGTCCAAATGAAACCTGTGGCCTTCCCCTTTCTTTTTATACCAATTTTGTGCGAATATTAATATATCGAAATGAACCAAAGTCCGAATGAAAGCTGCCGTCTTTCCCTTTCGTTTGATATCAACTGTGTGCGGATATTCCAAAGTTTACGTCCAAATGAAAACGGTGTTCTTCCACTTCCGTTTGATACCAATTTTCTGCGAATAATCTAAAGTTTACGTAAAACTACATTTTGACCGATAACTACATTTTATCGATAAATATATCGAAATATAATTATGCGTGTTTCTATTCTGTACTCCAAAGAACTAGTGTGCAAAATTTCGTAGAGTTCGAGGCATTAGTTTAGACGTGAAAGAGTCACAAAAATTCAGTCACTCACACACTTACGTTTTTGTATATTAGTAAGATATGTATGTATGTATATCAATGGACCAACGCGCATTAAATTTTGTATGTTCGATTGCAACACGAAGAGTAACATCAAAGCAAAACTTCAATTGACAATGGAAAATTCCAAAAAATTCGCATTTTTTACCGTGAAAAGCTTTGAAATAAAGAATTTTTCGTTCAATTAACTTCGTACCAATTCATTACTAACACCGCCATCTGGTGGTGAGTATATAATTTGGTTCAGCCGTTTTCGAGTTTTAGCGTTACAACTGAACACCATTTCATTTTTATATGCATACTAGCTGAGCCCGGCAAACGTTGTTTTGCCTTTGTTTTTTTGTTATTGTATACCTAGGATCATTATGAACCTAAGATCATTGTGAGCCTCTGTTAAAAAGAAAACTATGAAAATAAACACCACTAATTTTCTCAATTCATTGTATTTCTTTAAAAAATAACGGTTATATAAAATGATTTAATTAGCCAATAATACATCCACAGCACATAAACTACTTTTTTCTATAACAAATTATTCAATAGCCAATATGGTAATATAACACCAGCACATAAACTTTTTTTTAAATTAAAAATTATTCAAAAGCGAAAATATGCTCATTTGATTTAATTGTTTTTTCCCCCAATCAAATTAGAAATAAAAATTTGTCAAATGTTAAAATATTTTGATTGAGTTCAAGAGGGGTAGTGAAAGCTTTCTTAACTCGCGGTAATACTAACCAAGGTTTATGATACAAAAGCTACAATAAATAAAAAGTTCTTAATTTTCTTGTCAAAATGATATATTATCAAAAGGATATACATATTATACTTTTATACGCTACGACATCCGTCAGCGTACCAAACCACTCCCTGTTGAAACCTTAGTCAACACCTTTCTTTTGGTATCCATATTGTCCAAACCCTTTCTATGGTCACACATTTTGGTCGATATCTAGGAAACGGGGTAACATATTGGACTTTGAACCACTTCCTATTAAAACCCTCATGTTGTTGTTGTTGTTTTAACACTACACCTTTCATTTGGTACCATATTGTGCAAACACTTTTTAGAGTCACCCCTAGTCCACATTTTGGTGAATATCTCGGAAATGGGGTCCCATATGGGACATTGAACCACTTCCTTTTTAAACTGTCATCAACAGCTTTAATTTGGTACCAATATTGTTAAAAGACTTTTTAGGGTCACACCTGGTCCACATCTTGGTCAGTATCTAGGAAACGGGGTCCCATATTGGACTTTGAACCACTTACTATTAAAACCCTCATCAACACCTTTCGTTTGCTACCATATTGCGCAAACACTTTTTAGAGTCACACCTGGTCCACAGTTTGGTCGATATCTCGGAAACAGGGTCCTATATGGGACTTTGAACCACTTCCTGTTAAAACCCTCATCAACACCTTTCATTTGGTACCCATATTGTGTAAACACTCTTTAGAGTCACACCTAGTCCACATTTTGGTGAATATCTCGGAAATGGGGTCCCATATGGGACTTTGAACCACTTCCTATTAAAACCCTCAACAGCACCTTTCATTTGGTACCATGTTGTGCAAACACTTTTTAGAGTCACGCCTGGTCCACATTTTGGTCGATATCTCGGAAACAGGGTCCCATATGGGACTTTGAACTACTTCCTGTTAAAACCCTCATCAACACCTTTTATTCGATACCCATATTGTGTAAACACCTTCTAGGGTCACCCCTGGTCCATATTTGTGTCGATATCTCGGAAAACGGGTCGCATAGGGTCTTGAAACTTCATATAAACCATAAATGGACCACTGCCCCCGTAGTGTATAAGTTTGGTTGAAATCGCACCACGCGTTTATGAGTAGTTCGGCGACGTACATATACGGGATATAGATATAGATTGCTGTACTAATGTAAACAGCAACAAAGGCAATTATGTACAGCGTGTGTGTGTGTTGATGTGCACCATCTAGCGTCATCTGACGTTCTGGCCATCTACAGCGCAGTAGTGAAGATAAACATAGACGACAAAGACAACAACCAATATTCGCATAAATAGATCCAATTTTATCATACATAGCAATTGTATCATACATAGCCACAAAATATAACAGCCAAATTAATAAATTTGTATGGGAGGTACCACGCCCCCCTAATATTTTGCTTTGATTTGAATACATGACCTGCGCGTGGTAATAACAAAGAAACCCTCCAAAGGAAGTATATAATTTGGTTCAGCCGTTTTCGAAATATATCGAAGCCAAAATGAAACCTGGAGCCTTCCCCTTTCGTTTGACACCCATAGTGTAGGGTAATTTTAAGGTTTTTGTGCAATAACATTTTCACCGATAACTCAGTTATCGGTCAATTTATCGAATTCCAAATGAAAACTGCGGCCTTCCCCTTTCGTTTGATACCCATATTGTAGAGCAAGTTTAAGGTTTTTGGGAAATAATATTTTCACCGATAACTCAGTCATCGATAAATTTATCGAGACCTGTCGAAGTCCAAATGAAACCTGGGGCCATCCCCTTTCGTTTGATACCCATATTGTAGGGTAATATTAAGGTTTCCGGGCAATCGCATTTTGACCGATAACTTAGTTATCGATCAATCTATCGAAATATATCGAAGTCAAAATGAAACCTGGAGCCTTCCCCTTTCGTTTGACACCCATATTGTACGATCTTTCTATACCTATATGCGAAATATCATAAGTATAGGTTCAATATACTTAGAGTTATATGAAATAAAAAAATTTCGAAAAGTAACGGTCCCTAGCTGGGTCGAAGCCCCCAAAATAATATAAAAAATAGCCTATAGCTCCTTCCAGACTATAACCTGTAGGCTAGGGTGGTCCACGTATATATGAAAAAAAATTTGTCTCAGAAATTTCAGGCTAACTGAATTTTTTGTTACCCATACTTAGTAAACTTTAAATTTCAAATTGAAGGAAAATCGGTTGAAAGGAACAGGGTGCTCATCGATGTTATATTTTTAAAAATTCTCGAAAAATGCTTTATTGTAAATAAAACGGCTTTATTTTAACACAATATATTTTTTTATAATTTTATTTTGGAAAGAAAAGATGTAAATATAATTCATATAGTATTATTCAAAACATATTTGTAAAATATAATTCATATAGTTAATATTATTCAAAACATATTGAAACATTAGTGGGTTTTGTTTGAAACTATTTCTATAAGGGATTTTTTAGTTATATCAGCTGATATGAGTTTACGATTTAATTCAACAACTTGCAGCAGAAATTGCTTCTCATCTTCGTCTCTCGTTAGAGACTTGCTAAATTCTTCGAACAGTTTTACACCTCTTTCTGCAGTGTCATTGACCACGCGTAAGTGTTTGATTCGTGTTTTTTCCTCAAGGTAATCCAAATTGTCATTCCATGTCTCAGGAGCAAGTTGCAGGAAAGAATCTCTAAGATTTAATTTGGAAAGTGTTTCTGCCGTCCTTTTTGTGGCGAAATCACCCAAAGTAGATTGAGGAGTTAACATTTGGGGACTACCTCTTACTTTTCGTGGCCCTGGTTCAACATTCATTCCTCGAATGATTTCTGCTTTTTGTAAACAAGTCAGATTGTCGGAAAATAGAGCGAACCCGATAGCTCATCAGATAATTACCACAAGTGACGTTCCAAAACACTTCTTGCTGCATTTCCAATTTCAGAGTCCATTTCTTCATATGCCTTGAGGTTTTTATATAACTGCAAGTCACAATAGGGTGCTTCTGCTGCCAATGGGGCTTGTACCCACGCTTGGGTGTAAATCATTGCACCAAATTTGAGAAATCGTGAAATTTGCTTTTTTTCTTCGTTGGTCAGGTTGAACTTGTTTTTTTGATTTTTAAACAAAAATATTTTAAAGGCATAAAGTAACTTGGCCATCCATCGTGCATGATGTATAAGCCCAGGGGCTCGCCAATGAATTTTGGTCGGAGGTTTATTTAAAACGACCAACGTAAGTTCGACGAACTCATGGTAGTCATCTCGAGTATTTTCTAACGTATCAGTTCTTTCAATCACTGCTGAAGTATTTTGAACCAGTAAGTTAGAAGCTGAACATAAATCACGGGTTGTGTAACTATCTCGCGAAATATTTTCCCAGACCTCCTTAAATCTTTTAAATAATTGGATTTCTGGGGATACAGACGGCCCAAAGCACAAATTAAACACTTTGGAAAGAATTATTTCGAGCACATGATGGCGACATGCTAGCCATAATAACTGGCGATCAAGCTTTATTTCGAGTAGAGCACATGATCCACTTTTATAACCTGTATTTGAAGATGTAGTGTCGAAACTCATAGAACTAACTTGACCTTTTAATTCCCACTCCTCCAAAAGTTTACACACGGCACTTGCAATTTGTTCCCCCGTTCCATCCTTCCATTTGGAAACACCCAGCAGTTTTTCACCTAAATCTCCAGACACGGGTATAGGAAGCCGCTCCACTTTTTTGTTATTTATATGATCAGGCAAACGCTTTCCATCCCAATGCACAACTAGCGGATATTCTGCCGTAAATGAAGCTTTAATTTCAGTATGGAACTCGATTCTTGCTTTTTTTTCTCTCGTTGAATTGAGCTTCTGGAAACTGGAAGTGCTGACGGGTTATATCCAAGTGAGACAGCAATTGGAATGATCAGTTTGGCCAAAGTGTCAGTAAATAAGGATTACCTGTAAATACACACATATTTATATTTTTACACATTACATATTTATACTTTTATTTATTTGAAATTTTTCTCGTTCTACACGGCTAAAAATTTGAGCCTAACTTTTAAACCATTCATTGGTTTACACAATTTTTAAAACCTTTCAATTACCTACAAAAATTCTAAATTTTTGGCGGTTCAGACTTAAAACTTTACTAGGATAAACAAAAATGCAACAAAATTCGTATACACAGCGAATATGTGTACTTTTCTGATAAAATTCATGAGTCGTAGCTCAGTAGGTAGAGCATTGCGCACTGATTTGGGTCACGTCGGTTCGAGTCTTAACATTTTTTAAAAAAAAAAAAATTGTTAACATTTAAAATTTAAATAATTTTTATTGCGCGCATTTCTATGACAAACGGTGTAAATTTAATTCTAAACCAAATTTGGTTTGGTCATACACCTAGACCTGCTTTCAAAAGGTTTTTTTTGGAATTTCCAGTAAAATTAACTCCTTTAGACTAATTTCATTATTTTTGAATGAAAGTATGTGTAAATACAGAATAAAAATACTGCAACTCAAAGTTAAGAACTTTGTGGAAAATTCATGAAAATTCAAGAAAACTAGAAAAATTTTCATCAAAATTTTTAGATTTTTTTCACACATTCAACACTTTGAACGCAGACATACTGGTCTAGATGCATATGTAGCCCCAAAAAGTTTTAAATCTAGGCTTAAACTTTTAGCCGTGTACAAAAATTTATTTATTTTTCTTGTTTGTTTTGAAATTTTGTTTAGGATTTCTTCAGGAGGTACTTCCTCTCCTGCCCCATTGTACTTCTTAGATAAGTTTTTAACCTTCGAAGGAAGAGAAAGACCGTTCGCCAGGACCAACGGAAACTGGAAGCGTTGCAGCAATTTTTTGGGATTGGAAAATATTTTTATTTTTTATAACATTTTCCAATGATGCCAGTATGGTGAAAAGAAAATATGGGCATTTTGAGTAGACTTTTAGGAATTTTGCAATTTCCACATACCAAGACGTATGCAAAAAGGTGCTACCAAATTACTTTTGAATTTTTCTTGAAATGAAATAATAAATAATTCATAATATAAAGTTAAAATTTCCAAGCTATCTTAAAATAAGGTAAAATCCTTAATGATGTGCATTTCGTAATGAAATAAAACATGGAAATTGAAATAAGATGATTTCAAATAAAAATTGTTATAAATTAAAATAAATATTTGAAAATACAGTCGGGCCTCGATTATCCGTGATGGTCGGGACCAGAGGCGATACGTATAATCGATTTTCACGGTTAATCGAATAACAATTTTGATTATAGTTTTTTTAATACTTTTATTATTTAACAAGTGAACATAATAACTCGTAAATAACTTGCGTAATAACTTGTAAATGCTTCTGGCTCATCGTCAAACAAGGGAGTTCCCCGTTTTCATGTTTATTATACATATGTATGTACATATTAACAAAAACACAATTTTCGCTGCCATCACGGATAATAGAGGTAATCACGGTTAATCGAAGCAAACAATTTGGAAACACTGCAAAAAAAAACAATAGGCTGATCTTTGGCCATCACGGTTAATCGGGGCTGCCGGTTAACCGGATCACGGATAATCGAGGTCCGACTGTAATATAAAGAGAAAAGGCGGTTTGTTTGTATCTTGTAAGCGTTTTTTAATCCCTGTAAACCACTCAAATGCGTAAAAAAATATCATCTTCGAAATGTTCACTTATGATTCAATGATTTTCCCAAATTGTTTTGGTGCGTTTTTTGCTTTCTGGCTCCTCATTGTTTATGTGTCTAATGTCAGATGAGCGGAGAGAGTTTCGGATCAAGTCATCTTTGTTGAGATGCTAAGTTGATCTTATGCAGAGCAAGTCTGTTGGTTTTGCGCAAATTTCTTAAAGGGCCAAATGAGTGAACCAAGGCCGTAGCCAGAATTTTTTTTCGGGGGGGGGTTCCACATTATCAAAATAAAACGTTGTTTAATTGTGCAAGCATTTATTATAAATAAAAAATAATAAGTACTCAGGTATCTACATGAATTCAGGTGTATGCATATAGATAATGCAATTAAATAAAAACTAAGACTAAAAAAAAAAATAATAATTCAATAAAAACAATAAAAATTAATTGTAATTTTATAAAATATTTTCCTTTAAAATTTAATTTTAAATTAAATCTAGGCGTCTGGACTTTTTAGCGGCGAAGTCATCTATTATCTCATCAGTTTTTATTTCAATTCGACGATGAATACTCATTAAGGCTAAGCCATTTAGTCTTTCCTCTCCTGTGGAGTTACGCAAAAAACTTTTTAAACTTTTCAGTGTTGAAAAGGACCTTTCCGCTGAACATGTTCTCAAAATAGATGTTTCCATAAATGAAGCAAAGTCCAAATGAAACCTGTGGCCTTCCCCTTTCTTTTTATACCAATTTTGTGCGAATATTAATATATCGAAATGAACCAAAGTCCGAATGAAAGCTGCCGTCTTTCCCTTTCGTTTGATATCAACTGTGTGCGGATATTCCAAAGTTTACGTCCAAATGAAAACGGTGTTCTTCCACTTCCGTTTGATACCAATTTTCTGCGAATAATCTAAAGTTTACGTAAAACTACATTTTGACCGATAACTACATTTTATCGATAAATATATCGAAATATAATTATGCGTGTTTCTATTCTGTACTCCAAAGAACTAGTGTGCAAAATTTCGTAGAGTTCGAGGCATTAGTTTAGACGTGAAAGAGTCACAAAAATTCAGTCACTCACACACTTACGTTTTTGTATATTAGTAAGATATGTATGTATGTATATCAATGGACCAACGCGCATTAAATTTTGTATGTTCGATTGCAACACGAAGAGTAACATCAAAGCAAAACTTCAATTGACAATGGAAAATTCCAAAAAATTCGCATTTTTTACCGTGAAAAGCTTTGAAATAAAGAATTTTTC
Source organism: Sphenella marginata (assembly GCA_951509765.1). Classification (NCBI taxonomy): domain Eukaryota; kingdom Metazoa; phylum Arthropoda; class Insecta; order Diptera; family Tephritidae; genus Sphenella; species Sphenella marginata. Next base: position 77,551,346 of record OX608078.1, read on the forward strand.
GTTCAATTAACTTCGTACCAATTCATTACTAACACCGCCATCTGGTGGTGAGTATATAATTTGGTTCAGCCGTTTTCGAGTTTTAGCGTTACAACTGAACACCATTTCATTTTTATATGCATACTAGCTGAGCCCGGCAAACGTTGTTTTGCCTTTGTTTTTTTGTTATTGTATACCTAGGATCATTATGAACCTAAGATCATTGTGAGCCTCTGTTAAAAAGAAAACTATGAAAATAAACACCACTAATTTTCTCAATTCATTGTATTTCTTTAAAAAATAACGGTTATATAAAATGATTTAATTAGCCAATAATACATCCACAGCACATAAACTACTTTTTTCTATAACAAATTATTCAATAGCCAATATGGTAATATAACACCAGCACATAAACTTTTTTTTAAATTAAAAATTATTCAAAAGCGAAAATATGCTCATTTGATTTAATTGTTTTTTCCCCCAATCAAATTAGAAATAAAAATTTGTCAAATGTTAAAATATTTTGATTGAGTTCAAGAGGGGTAGTGAAAGCTTTCTTAACTCGCGGTAATACTAACCAAGGTTTATGATACAAAAGCTACAATAAATAAAAAGTTCTTAATTTTCTTGTCAAAATGATATATTATCAAAAGGATATACATATTATACTTTTATACGCTACGACATCCGTCAGCGTACCAAACCACTCCCTGTTGAAACCTTAGTCAACACCTTTCTTTTGGTATCCATATTGTCCAAACCCTTTCTATGGTCACACATTTTGGTCGATATCTAGGAAACGGGGTAACATATTGGACTTTGAACCACTTCCTATTAAAACCCTCATGTTGTTGTTGTTGTTTTAACACTACACCTTTCATTTGGTACCATATTGTGCAAACACTTTTTAGAGTCACCCCTAGTCCACATTTTGGTGAATATCTCGGAAATGGGGTCCCATATGGGACATTGAACCACTTCCTTTTTAAACTGTCATCAACAGCTTTAATTTGGTACCAATATTGTTAAAAGACTTTTTAGGGTCACACCTGGTCCACATCTTGGTCAGTATCTAGGAAACGGGGTCCCATATTGGACTTTGAACCACTTACTATTAAAACCCTCATCAACACCTTTCGTTTGCTACCATATTGCGCAAACACTTTTTAGAGTCACACCTGGTCCACAGTTTGGTCGATATCTCGGAAACAGGGTCCTATATGGGACTTTGAACCACTTCCTGTTAAAACCCTCATCAACACCTTTCATTTGGTACCCATATTGTGTAAACACTCTTTAGAGTCACACCTAGTCCACATTTTGGTGAATATCTCGGAAATGGGGTCCCATATGGGACTTTGAACCACTTCCTATTAAAACCCTCAACAGCACCTTTCATTTGGTACCATGTTGTGCAAACACTTTTTAGAGTCACGCCTGGTCCACATTTTGGTCGATATCTCGGAAACAGGGTCCCATATGGGACTTTGAACTACTTCCTGTTAAAACCCTCATCAACACCTTTTATTCGATACCCATATTGTGTAAACACCTTCTAGGGTCACCCCTGGTCCATATTTGTGTCGATATCTCGGAAAACGGGTCGCATAGGGTCTTGAAACTTCATATAAACCATAAATGGACCACTGCCCCCGTAGTGTATAAGTTTGGTTGAAATCGCACCACGCGTTTATGAGTAGTTCGGCGACGTACATATACGGGATATAGATATAGATTGCTGTACTAATGTAAACAGCAACAAAGGCAATTATGTACAGCGTGTGTGTGTGTTGATGTGCACCATCTAGCGTCATCTGACGTTCTGGCCATCTACAGCGCAGTAGTGAAGATAAACATAGACGACAAAGACAACAACCAATATTCGCATAAATAGATCCAATTTTATCATACATAGCAATTGTATCATACATAGCCACAAAATATAACAGCCAAATTAATAAATTTGTATGGGAGGTACCACGCCCCCCTAATATTTTGCTTTGATTTGAATACATGACCTGCGCGTGGTAATAACAAAGAAACCCTCCAAAGGAAGTATATAATTTGGTTCAGCCGTTTTCGAAATATATCGAAGCCAAAATGAAATCTGGAGCCTTCCCCTTTCGTTTGACACCCATAGTGTAGGGTAATTTTAAGGTTTTTGTGCAATAACATTTTCACCGATAACTCAGTTATCGGTCAATTTATCGAATTCCAAATGAAAACTGCGGCCTTCCCCTTTCGTTTGATACCCATATTGTAGAGCAAGTTTAAGGTTTTTGGGAAATAATATTTTCACCGATAACTCAGTCATCGATAAATTTATCGAGACCTGTCGAAGTCCAAATGAAACCTGGGGCCATCCCCTTTCGTTTGATACCCATATTGTAGGGTAATATTAAGGTTTCCGGGCAATCGCATTTTGACCGATAACTTAGTTATCGATCAATCTATCGAAATATATCGAAGTCAAAATGAAACCTGGAGCCTTCCCCTTTCGTTTGACACCCATATTGTACGATCTTTCTATACCTATATGCGAAATATCATAAGTATAGGTTCAATATACTTAGAGTTATATGAAATAAAAAAATTTCGAAAAGTAACGGTCCCTAGCTGGGTCGAAGCCCCCAAAATAATATAAAAAATAGCCTATAGCTCCTTCCAGACTATAACCTGTAGGCTAGGGTGGTCCACGTATATATGAAAAAAAATTTGTCTCAGAAATTTCAGGCTAACTGAATTTTTTGTTACCCATACTTAGTAAACTTTAAATTTCAAATTGAAGGAAAATCGGTTGAAAGGAACAGGGTGCTCATCGATGTTATATTTTTAAAAATTCTCGAAAAATGCTTTATTGTAAATAAAACGGCTTTATTTTAACACAATATATTTTTTTATAATTTTATTTTGGAAAGAAAAGATGTAAATATAATTCATATAGTATTATTCAAAACATATTTGTAAAATATAATTCATATAGTTAATATTATTCAAAACATATTGAAACATTAGTGGGTTTTGTTTGAAACTATTTCTATAAGGGATTTTTTAGTTATATCAGCTGATATGAGTTTACGATTTAATTCAACAACTTGCAGCAGAAATTGCTTCTCATCTTCGTCTCTCGTTAGAGACTTGCTAAATTCTTCGAACAGTTTTACACCTCTTTCTGCAGTGTCATTGACCACGCGTAAGTGTTTGATTCGTGTTTTTTCCTCAAGGTAATCCAAATTGTCATTCCATGTCTCAGGAGCAAGTTGCAGGAAAGAATCTCTAAGATTTAATTTGGAAAGTGTTTCTGCCGTCCTTTTTGTGGCGAAATCACCCAAAGTAGATTGAGGAGTTAACATTTGGGGACTACCTCTTACTTTTCGTGGCCCTGGTTCAACATTCATTCCTCGAATGATTTCTGCTTTTTGTAAACAAGTCAGATTGTCGGAAAATAGAGCGAACCCGATAGCTCATCAGATAATTACCACAAGTGACGTTCCAAAACACTTCTTGCTGCATTTCCAATTTCAGAGTCCATTTCTTCATATGCCTTGAGGTTTTTATATAACTGCAAGTCACAATAGGGTGCTTCTGCTGCCAATGGGGCTTGTACCCACGCTTGGGTGTAAATCATTGCACCAAATTTGAGAAATCGTGAAATTTGCTTTTTTTCTTCGTTGGTCAGGTTGAACTTGTTTTTTTGATTTTTAAACAAAAATATTTTAAAGGCATAAAGTAACTTGGCCATCCATCGTGCATGATGTATAAGCCCAGGGGCTCGCCAATGAATTTTGGTCGGAGGTTTATTTAAAACGACCAACGTAAGTTCGACGAACTCATGGTAGTCATCTCGAGTATTTTCTAACGTATCAGTTCTTTCAATCACTGCTGAAGTATTTTGAACCAGTAAGTTAGAAGCTGAACATAAATCACGGGTTGTGTAACTATCTCGCGAAATATTTTCCCAGACCTCCTTAAATCTTTTAAATAATTGGATTTCTGGGGATACAGACGGCCCAAAGCACAAATTAAACACTTTGGAAAGAATTATTTCGAGCACATGATGGCGACATGCTAGCCATAATAAGTGGCGATCAAGCTTTATTTCGAGTAGAGCACATGATCCACTTTTATAACCTGTATTTGAAGATGTAGTGTCGAAACTCATAGAACTAACTTGACCTTTTAATTCCCACTCCTCCAAAAGTTTACACACGGCACTTGCAATTTGTTCCCCCGTTCCATCCTTCCATTTGGAAACACCCAGCAGTTTTTCACCTAAATCTCCAGACACGGGTATAGGAAGCCGCTCCACTTTTTTGTTATTTATATGATCAGGCAAACGCTTTCCATCCCAATGCACAACTAGCGGATATTCTGCCGTAAATGAAGCTTTAATTTCAGTATGGAACTCGATTCTTGCTTTTTTTTCTCTCGTTGAATTGAGCTTCTGGAAACTGGAAGTGCTGACGGGTTATATCCAAGTGAGACAGCAATTGGAATGATCAGTTTGGCCAAAGTGTCAGTAAATAAGGATTACCTGTAAATACACACATATTTATATTTTTACACATTACATATTTATACTTTTATTTATTTGAAATTTTTCTCGTTCTACACGGCTAAAAATTTGAGCCTAACTTTTAAACCATTCATTGGTTTACACAATTTTTAAAACCTTTCAATTACCTACAAAAATTCTAAATTTTTGGCGGTTCAGACTTAAAACTTTACTAGGATAAACAAAAATGCAACAAAATTCGTATACACAGCGAATATGTGTACTTTTCTGATAAAATTCATGAGTCGTAGCTCAGTAGGTAGAGCATTGCGCACTGATTTGGGTCACGTCGGTTCGAGTCTTAACATTTTTTAAAAAAAAAAAATTGTTAACATTTAAAATTTAAATAATTTTTATTGCGCGCATTTCTATGACAAACGGTGTAAATTTAATTCTAAACCAAATTTGGTTTGGTCATACACCTAGACCTGCTTTCAAAAGGTTTTTTTTGGAATTTCCAGTAAAATTAACTCCTTTAGACTAATTTCATTATTTTTGAATGAAAGTATGTGTAAATACAGAATAAAAATACTGCAACTCAAAGTTAAGAACTTTGTGGAAAATTCATGAAAATTCAAGAAAACTAGAAAAATTTTCATCAAAATTTTTAGATTTTTTTCACACATTCAACACTTTGAACGCAGACATACTGGTCTAGATGCATATGTAGCCCCAAAAAGTTTTAAATCTAGGCTTAAACTTTTAGCCGTGTACAAAAATTTATTTATTTTTCTTGTTTGTTTTGAAATTTTGTTTAGGATTTCTTCAGGAGGTACTTCCTCTCCTGCCCCATTGTACTTCTTAGATAAGTTTTTAACCTTCGAAGGAAGAGAAAGACCGTTCGCCAGGACCAACGGAAACTGGAAGCGTTGCAGCAATTTTTTGGGATTGGAAAATATTTTTATTTTTTATAACATTTTCCAATGATGCCAGTATGGTGAAAAGAAAATATGGGCATTTTGAGTAGACTTTTAGGAATTTTGCAATTTCCACATACCAAGACGTATGCAAAAAGGTGCTACCAAATTACTTTTGAATTTTTCTTGAAATGAAATAATAAATAATTCATAATATAAAGTTAAAATTTCCAAGCTATCTTAAAATAAGGTAAAATCCTTAATGATGTGCATTTCGTAATGAAATAAAACATGGAAATTGAAATAAGATGATTTCAAATAAAAATTGTTATAAATTAAAATAAATATTTGAAAATACAGTCGGGCCTCGATTATCCGTGATGGTCGGGACCAGAGGCGATACGTATAATCGATTTTCACGGTTAATCGAATAACAATTTTGATTATAGTTTTTTTAATACTTTTATTATTTAACAAGTGAACATAATAACTCGTAAATAACTTGCGTAATAACTTGTAAATGCTTCTGGCTCATCGTCAAACAAGGGAGTTCCCCGTTTTCATGTTTATTATACATATGTATGTACATATTAACAAAAACACAATTTTCGCTGCCATCACGGATAATAGAGGTAATCACGGTTAATCGAAGCAAACAATTTGGAAACACTGCAAAAAAAAACAATAGGCTGATCTTTGGCCATCACGGTTAATCGGGGCTGCCGGTTAACCGGATCACGGATAATCGAGGTCCGACTGTAATATAAAGAGAAAAGGCGGTTTGTTTGTATCTTGTAAGCGTTTTTTAATCCCTGTAAACCACTCAAATGCGTAAAAAAATATCATCTTCGAAATGTTCACTTATGATTCAATGATTTTCCCAAATTGTTTTGGTGCGTTTTTTGCTTTCTGGCTCCTCATTGTTTATGTGTCTAATGTCAGATGAGCGGAGAGAGTTTCGGATCAAGTCATCTTTGTTGAGATGCTAAGTTGATCTTATGCAGAGCAAGTCTGTTGGTTTTGCGCAAATTTCTTAAAGGGCCAAATGAGTGAACCAAGGCCGTAGCCAGAATTTTTTTTCGGGGGGGGGTTCCACATTATCAAAATAAAACGTTGTTTAATTGTGCAAGCATTTATTATAAATAAAAAATAATAAGTACTCAGGTATCTACATGAATTCAGGTGTATGCATATAGATAATGCAATTAAATAAAAACTAAGACTAAAAAAAAAAATAATAATTCAATAAAAACAATAAAAATTAATTGTAATTTTATAAAATATTTTCCTTTAAAATTTAATTTTAAATTAAATCTAGGCGTCTGGACTTTTTAGCGGCGAAGTCATCTATTATCTCATCAGTTTTTATTTCAATTCGACGATGAATACTCATTAAGGCTAAGCCATTTAGTCTTTCCTCTCCTGTGGAGTTACGCAAAAAACTTTTTAAACTTTTCAGTGTTGAAAAGGACCTTTCCGCTGAACATGTTCTCAAAATAGATGTTTCCATAAATGAAGCAAAGTCCAAATGAAACCTGTGGCCTTCCCCTTTCTTTTTATACCAATTTTGTGCGAATATTAATATATCGAAATGAACCAAAGTCCGAATGAAAGCTGCCGTCTTTCCCTTTCGTTTGATATCAACTGTGTGCGGATATTCCAAAGTTTACGTCCAAATGAAAACGGTGTTCTTCCACTTCCGTTTGATACCAATTTTCTGCGAATAATCTAAAGTTTACGTAAAACTACATTTTGACCGATAACTACATTTTATCGATAAATATATCGAAATATAATTATGCGTGTTTCTATTCTGTACTCCAAAGAACTAGTGTGCAAAATTTCGTAGAGTTCGAGGCATTAGTTTAGACGTGAAAGAGTCACAAAAATTCAGTCACTCACACACTTACGTTTTTGTATATTAGTAAGATATGTATGTATGTATATCAATGGACCAACGCGCATTAAATTTTGTATGTTCGATTGCAACACGAAGAGTAACATCAAAGCAAAACTTCAATTGACAATGGAAAATTCCAAAAAATTCGCATTTTTTACCGTGAAAAGCTTTGAAATAAAGAATTTTTCGTTCAATTAACTTCGTACCAATTCATTACTAACACCGCCATCTGGTGGTGAGTATATACTTTGGTTCAGCCGTTTTCGAGTTTTAGCGTTACAACTGAACACCATTTCATTTTTATATGCATACTAGCTGAGCCCGGCAAACGTTGTTTTGCCTTTGTTTTTTTGTTATTGTATACCTAGGATCATTATGAACCTAAGATCATTGTGAGCCTCTGTTAAAAAGAAAACTATGAAAATAAACACCACTAATTTTCTCAATTCATTGTATTTCTTTAAAAAATAACGGTTATATAAAATGATTTAATTAGCCAATAATACATCCACAGCACATAAACTACTTTTTTCTATAACAAATTATTCAATAGCCAATATGGTAATATAACACCAGCACATAAACTTTTTTTTAAATTAAAAATTATTCAAAAGCGAAAATATGCTCATTTGATTTAATTGTTTTTTCCCCAATCAAATTAGAAATAAAAATTTGTCAAATGTTAAAATATTTTGATTGAGTTCAAGAGGGGTAGTGAAAGCTTTCTTAACTCGCGGTAATACTAACCAAGGTTTATGATACAAAAGCTACAATAAATAAAAAGTTCTTAATTTTCTTGTCAAAATGATATATTATCAAAAGGATATACATATTATACTTTTATACGCTACGACATCCGTCAGCGTACCAAACCACTCCCTGTTGAAACCTTAGTCAACACCTTTCTTTTGGTATCCATATTGTCCAAACCCTTTCTATGGTCACACATTTTGGTCGATATCTAGGAAACGGGGTAACATATTGGACTTTGAACCACTTCCTATTAAAACCCTCATGTTGTTGTTGTTGTTTTAACACTACACCTTTCATTTGGTACCATATTGTGCAAACACTTTTTAGAGTCACCCCTAGTCCACATTTTGGTGAATATCTCGGAAATGGGGTCCCATATGGGACATTGAACCACTTCCTTTTTAAACTGTCATCAACAGCTTTAATTTGGTACCAATATTGTTAAAAGACTTTTTAGGGTCACACCTGGTCCACATCTTGGTCAGTATCTAGGAAACGGGGTCCCATATTGGACTTTGAACCACTTACTATTAAAACCCTCATCAACACCTTTCGTTTGCTACCATATTGCGCAAACACTTTTTAGAGTCACACCTGGTCCACAGTTTGGTCGATATCTCGGAAACAGGGTCCTATATGGGACTTTGAACCACTTCCTGTTAAAACCCTCATCAACACCTTTCATTTGGTACCCATATTGTGTAAACACTCTTTAGAGTCACACCTAGTCCACATTTTGGTGAATATCTCGGAAATGGGGTCCCATATGGGACTTTGACCCACTTCCTATTAAAACCCTCAACAGCACCTTTCATTTGGTACCATGTTGTGCAAACACTTTTTAGAGTCACGCCTGGTCCACATTTTGGTCGATATCTCGGAAACAGGGTCCCATATGGGACTTTGAACTACTTCCTGTTAAAACCCTCATCAACACCTTTTATTCGATACCCATATTGTGTAAACACCTTCTAGGGTCACCCCTGGTCCATATTTGTGTCGATATCTCGGAAAACGGGTCGCATAGGGTCTTGAAACTTCATATAAACCATAAATGGACCACTGCCCCCGTAGTGTATAAGTTTGGTTGAAATCGCACCACGCGTTTATGAGTAGTTCGGCGACGTACATATACGGGATATAGATATAGATTGCTGTACTAATGTAAACAGCAACAAAGGCAATTATGTACAGCGTGTGTGTGTGTTGATGTGCACCATCTAGCGTCATCTGACGTTCTGGCCATCTACAGCGCAGTAGTGAAGATAAACATAGACGACAAAGACAACAACCAATATTCGCATAAATAGATCCAATTTTATCATACATAGCAATTGTATCATACATAGCCACAAAATATAACAGCCAAATTAATAAATTTGTATGGGAGGTACCACGCCCCCCTAATATTTTGCTTTGATTTGAATACATGACCTGCGCGTGGTAATAACAAAGAAACCCTCCAAAGGAAGTATATAATTTGGTTCAGCCGTTTTCGAAATATATCGAAGCCAAAATGAAACCTGGAGCCTTCCCCTTTCGTTTGACACCCATAGTGTAGGGTAATTTTAAGGTTTTTGTGCAATAACATTTTCACCGATAACTCAGTTACCGGTCAATTTATCGAATTCCAAATGAAAACTGCGGCCTTCCCCTTTCGTTTGATACCCATATTGTAGAGCAAGTTTAAGGTTTTTGGGAAATAATATTTTCACCGATAACTCAGTCATCGATAAATTTATCGAGACCTGTCGAAGTCCAAATGAAACCTGGGGCCATCCCCTTTCGTTTGATACCCATATTGTAGGGTAATATTAAGGTTTCCGGGCAATCGCATTTTGACCGATAACTTAGTTATCGATCAATCTATCGAAATATATCGAAGTCAAAATGAAACCTGGAGCCTTCCCCTTTCGTTTGACACCCATATTGTACGATCTTTCTATACCTATATGCGAAATATCATAAGTATAGGTTCAATATACTTAGAGTTATATGAAATAAAAAAATTTCGAAAAGTAACGGTCCCTAGCTGGGTCGAAGCCCCCAAAATAATATAAAAAATAGCCTATAGCTCCTTCCAGACTATAACCTGTAGGCTAGGGTGGTCCACGTATATATGAAAAAAAATTTGTCTCAGAAATTTCAGGCTAACTGAATTTTTTGTTACCCATACTTAGTAAACTTTAAATTTCAAATTGAAGGAAAATCGGTTTAAAGGAACAGGGTGCTCATCGATGTTATATTTTTAAAAATTCTCGAAAAATGCTTTATTGTAAATAAAACGGCTTTATTTTAACACAATATATTTTTTTATAATTTTATTTTGGAAAGAAAAGATGTAAATATAATTCATATAGTATTATTCAAAACATATTTGTAAAATATAATTCATATAGTTAATATTATTCAAAACATATTGAAACATTAGTGGGTTTTGTTTGAAACTATTTCTATAAGGGATTTTTTAGTTATATCAGCTGATATGAGTTTACGATTTAATTCAACAACTTGCAGCAGAAATTGCTTCTCATCTTCGTCTCTCGTTAGAGACTTGCTAAATTCTTCGAACAGTTTTACACCTCTTTCTGCAGTGTCATTGACCACGCGTAAGTGTTTGATTCGTGTTTTTTCCTCAAGGTAATCCAAATTGTCATTCCATGTCTCAGGAGCAAGTTGCAGGAAAGAATCTCTAAGATTTAATTTGGAAAGTGTTTCTGCCGTCCTTTTTGTGGCGAAATCACCCAAAGTAGATTGAGGAGTTAACATTTGGGGACTACCTCTTACTTTTCGTGGCCCTGGTTCAACATTCATTCCTCGAATGATTTCTGCTTTTTGTAAACAAGTCAGATTGTCGGAAAATAGAGCGAACCCGATAGCTCATCAGATAATTACCACAAGTGACGTTCCAAAACACTTCTTGCTGCATTTCCAATTTCAGAGTCCATTTCTTCATATGCCTTGAGGTTTTTATATAACTGCAAGTCACAATAGGGTGCTTCTGCTGCCAATGGGGCTTGTACCCACGCTTGGGTGTAAATCATTGCACCAAATTTGAGAAATCGTGAAATTTGCTTTTTTTCTTCGTTGGTCAGGTTGAACTTGTTTTTTTGATTTTTAAACAAAAATATTTTAAAGGCATAAAGTAACTTGGCCATCCATCGTGCATGATGTATAAGCCCAGGGGCTCGCCAATGAATTTTGGTCGGAGGTTTATTTAAAACGACCAACGTAAGTTCGACGAACTCATGGTAGTCATCTCGAGTATTTTCTAACGTATCAGTTCTTTCAATCACTGCTGAAGTATTTTGAACCAGTAAGTTAGAAGCTGAACATAAATCACGGGTTGTGTAACTATCTCGCGAAATATTTTCCCAGACCTCCTTAAATCTTTTAAATAATTGGATTTCTGGGGATACAGACGGCCCAAAGCACAAATTAAACACTTTGGAAAGAATTATTTCGAGCACATGATGGCGACATGCTAGCCATAATAAGTGGCGATCAAGCTTTATTTCGAGTAGAGCACATGATCCACTTTTATAACCTGTATTTGAAGATGTAGTGTCGAAACTCATAGAACTAACTTGACCTTTTAATTCCCACTCCTCCAAAAGTTTACACACGGCACTTGCAATTTGTTCCCCCGTTCCATCCTTCCATTTGGAAACACCCAGCAGTTTTTCACCTAAATCTCCAGACACGGGTATAGGAAGCCGCTCCACTTTTTTGTTATTTATATGATCAGGCAAACGCTTTCCATCCCAATGCACAACTAGCGGATATTCTGCCGTAAATGAAGCTTTAATTTCAGTATGGAACTCGATTCTTGCTTTTTTTTCTCTCGTTGAATTGAGCTTCTGGAAACTGGAAGTGCTGACGGGTTATATCCAAGTGAGACAGCAATTGGAATGATCAGTTTGGCCAAAGTGTCAGTAAATAAGGATTACCTGTAAATACACACATATTTATATTTTTACACATTACATATTTATACTTTTATTTATTTGAAATTTTTCTCGTTCTACACGGCTAAAAATTTGAGCCTAACTTTTAAACCATTCATTGGTTTACACAATTTTTAAAACCTTTCAATTACCTACAAAAATTCTAAATTTTTGGCGGTTCAGACTTAAAACTTTACTAGGATAAACAAAAATGCAACAAAATTCGTATACACAGCGAATATGTGTACTTTTCTGATAAAATTCATGAGTCGTAGCTCAGTAGGTAGAGCATTGCGCACTGATTTGGGTCACGTCGGTTCGAGTCTTAACATTTTTTTAAAAAAAAAAAATTGTTAACATTTAAAATTTAAATAATTTTTATTGCGCGCATTTCTATGACAAACGGTGTAAATTTAATTCTAAACCAAATTTGGTTTGGTCATACACCTAGACCTGCTTTCAAAAGGTTTTTTTTGGAATTTCCAGTAAAATTAACTCCTTTAGACTAATTTCATTATTTTTGAATGAAAGTATGTGTAAATACAGAATAAAAATACTGCAACTCAAAGTTAAGAACTTTGTGGAAAATTCATGAAAATTCAAGAAAACTAGAAAAATTTTCATCAAAATTTTTAGATTTTTTTCACACATTCAACACTTTGAACGCAGACATACTGGTCTAGATGCATATGTAGCCCCAAAAAGTTTTAAATCTAGGCTTAAACTTTTAGCCGTGTACAAAAATTTATTTATTTTTCTTGTTTGTTTTGAAATTTTGTTTAGGATTTCTTCAGGAGGTACTTCCTCTCCAGCCCCATTGTACTTCTTAGATAAGTTTTTAACCTTCGAAGGAAGAGAAAGACCGTTCGCCAGGACCAACGGAAACTGGAAGCGTTGCAGCAATTTTTTGGGATTGGAAAATATTTTTATTTTTTATAACATTTTCCAATGATGCCAGTATGGTGAAAAGAAAATATGGGCATTTTGAGTAGACTTTTAGGAATTTTGCAATTTCCACATACCAAGAGGTATGCAAAAAGGTGCTACCAAATTACTTTTGAATTTTTCTTGAAATGAAATAATAAATAATTCATAATATAAAGTTAAAATTTCCAAGCTATCTTAAAATAAGGTAAAATCCTTAATGATGTGCATTTCGTAATGAAATAAAACATGGAAATTGAAATAAGATGATTTCAAATAAAAATTGTTATAAATTAAAATAAATATTTGAAAATACAGTCGGGCCTCGATTATCCGTGATGGTCGGGACCAGAGGCGATACGTATAATCGATTTTCACGGTTAATCGAATAACAATTTTGATTATAGTTTTTTTAATACTTTTATTATTTAACAAGTGAACATAATAACTCGTAAATAACTTGCGTAATAACTTGTAAATGCTTCTGGCTCATCGTCAAACAAGGGAGTTCCCCGTTTTCATGTTTATTATACATATGTATGTACATATTAACAAAAACACAATTTTCGCTGCCATCACGGATAATAGAGGTAATCACGGTTAATCGAAGCAAACAATTTGGAAACACTGCAAAAAAAAACAATAGGCTGATCTTTGGCCATCACGGTTAATCGGGGCTGCCGGTTAACCGGATCACGGATAATCGAGGTCCGACTGTAATATAAAGAGAAAAGGCGGTTTGTTTGTATCTTGTAAGCGTTTTTTAATCCCTGTAAACCACTCAAATGCGTAAAAAAATATCATCTTCGAAATGTTCACTTATGATTCAATGATTTTCCCAAATTGTTTTGGTGCGTTTTTTGCTTTCTGGCTCCTCATTGTTTATGTGTCTAATGTCAGATGAGCGGAGAGAGTTTCGGATCAAGTCATCTTTGTTGAGATGCTAAGTTGATCTTATGCAGAGCAAGTCTGTTGGTTTTGCGCAAATTTCTTAAAGGGCCAAATGAGTGAACCAAGGCCGTAGCCAGAATTTTTTTCGGGGGGGGGGGTTCCACATTATCAAAATAAAACGTTGTTTAATTGTGCAAGCATTTATTATAAATAAAAAATAATAAGTACTCAGGTATCTACATGAATTCAGGTGTATGCATATAGATAATGCAATTAAATAAAAACTAAGACTAAAAAAAAAAATAATAATTCAATAAAAACAATAAAAATTAATTGTAATTTTATAAAATATTTTCCTTTAAAATTTAATTTTAAATTAAATCTAGGCGTCTGGACTTTTTAGCGGCGAAGTCATCTATTATCTCATCAGTTTTTATTTCAATTCGACGATGAATACTCATTAAGGCTAAGCCATTTAGTCTTTCCTCTCCTGTGGAGTTACGCAAAAAACTTTTTAAACTTTTCAGTGTTGAAAAGGACCTTTCCGCTGAACATGTAGTGACCGGTATTGTCGCATATACTTTTAACAAAGAAAAAATTGTTGGAAAAAATCTTTTATTGCATAGATTTAAAGCTTCAATAGCAGATGTTGGCCGTTTACAAGTTTCTTCTTGGATCCATTTTTTTTTCCATAACACAAACTCAGGAGCAAGTCCTTCAGTGTCAATAATACCTTTGTATATTTCAAGTTCTTTTGCATCGGACTCCCTGAAATCAATTTCTTTTAAACAGCAAATCGAAGGAATAAAGAAATTCAATTTCTTAATAATTGATTTGTGTTGAATAAATTTGTCTTCCATTTGTGTGGATATATCATCTAGAAAAGGAATAGCAATAGCCACTCTGAAATATGTTTCAGGATCTCTTGTGCTAATTCCCGTTTGCTCTTTTTGAATATAAGCGATACGCGGAAGCTTGATCTCTCCATTAATGGTCTTTAAAAGTTGGCATGCTTCTCTGAATATTTCGCCGAACTTTTCATTTACGTTATGGCGTAAATCTTTGATTACTTGCAATATGACTTCGATATGCTCAATTGCTTTTGGCAAATCCAAAGAAACTGATTGCAAAATCTTACATAATGGCAGAGTCAGCGAGAACACTGTCGATGCCATAAATAGGCTAACAACAAATTCACAGCTTGTAAGAGATTTTAGAAAGGAACTTGCCTTAGATGACATGCCAGTATCGGGATCAAAAAGTAATTCCTCAAGAGCTACAATAATTGCAGGAAGCATTTCTTTAAACCTGAGAAAACTATCATGATTTTCCACCCAACGAGTTGCGCAGAGCGAAATCAACTTACTAGACGCAGCTTTCGGAAATAACGTTTTGATTTTTTCAGTCAGGATTAGTGTTCTTTTTGCAGACTTTTTGAAAAACGACGCAACAGTCTTAACAATGCCAAAGCAATGTCGAATGTAATGCACTTCACAAGCATGTCCCAGCGCTAGGTTTAATGAGTGAGAGCAGCAATGTACATACAAAGCTGTAGGAAATTGTTTTCTTATGACTGCTTGTACTCCCTTGAAACTACCCTTCATTGCCGCTGCGCCATCGTATCCCTGCCCTATCATATATTTTTCATTTATACCTAATTTTCGTATGGTTTTTAATATAACTTTGAACCGTAGTATTTTCAAGACCAACAAATTGCAAAAAGTCTTCCCGCATAACATTTATTCCATTATCGTCAACGTCAATATAGCGTACACATAGCGACATTTGCTCAATTTGCGCAATATCTGTTGTCTCATCTACTAAAATAGAGAACGATTTGGCCATATTTATTTTTTCCACAACATTGCGCTGAATAAACTCTCCACAAGTTGCGATTATTTCATTTTGAATAGTTGGGCTTAAATACGTCGAATTTTTAGCTGCAGTTTCAAAATGAAGCTTAGCAATCTCATCACCACAAGCTATTCGCATACGCAAAAGTGCACGTAAGTTACCGTCATTCTGGTTCTTTGCCAAGCGGTCCACAGTCGTCTGTTCCTCGCAAAGCTAGTTCTTGCCGACCACAGAACTTAATCACCTCAATAATGGAAACTAACTTTGACTTTTTCCATACGTGTGGTCACAATTTGAGAACGTATATCAGGTACCGCCTTTGTCCACGTTTTTAAAAAGTTGTCAGCATAAATAATGTTAGTAACATGATACTGACATTTTGAGTGCGCTTCAAAGCTTTCAATGGCATTTTTCCATCTGTTGAATGGTTTGGACACAAATGACTCCAACTGTCGGTGATTGCCTTTTCCCGCGCATTCTTTGGAGAACAGAACACAAAGACTTTTCAGGTATCCACGGTGAAGTAAGAAGGGTATATTTTTGGCTTTCTTCTACGACTATTCCTAAATAATCACCAATGTCTGAGGTGTTTGTATCTAAAGGCAATACAATTTCTGAAGTTGTAGCTACTTGACTTGATGTCTGAAAGTCTTGTTGTCCAGGAGCATTTATGTTTTTATCATTTTGGCTTTTAAATCCATAATCAAACAGTGACTTTCGTTTTAGACTCATTGTAACTTTAATAAAAACACTTCTTTTCTCAAAATTTTGTGCACTGCAAATGTAAACAAACGTCAGCTGTTAATTAGGGCTCTTGCTTGCAAAAATGCATGATCACAATGAAAAGTGCCCACCAGTGTTGGACCTTACAACATTGGTAGTGTGGTAGATTAAAATATAGGCCGTGGTAGATTTTTCGAAAACATAAAGATATGCAAAAAAAAAAACTGAAATTTGGTAAAAAATATGTGAGTTCCGCATGCTTGGGAAAACATTTCGGGCGGGGTTCAAACCCGCTAACCCCCCCATTGAATACGGCCTTGGAGTGAACCGTTGCAAGAATTTAGTTGTGATCTCTCAGACTTGCTCTGATAATTGATTAGCGACTACCAATAACTTATCTCAGTGTGAAATATTATTTAATTTTATTCTTCCGTATTTTCATTATTGCTATTAATTCTAGTTTCTTAACAGGGGTTTTAAAGGTGAATAGAGTAATTATTCTAGTACAAACGTATATTTTTTAATTTTCGGTAATTTCTGGGGGGGTTTGAACCCCCGAAACCCCCCCTGAATACGCGCCTGCACTTAATACATGCGGTGTGAGCACTTTACTTGTGGATGGCAAATCGTCTGAAGTCAAAGCCGAGGCTTCTTTCGGTTTTTTTGCATTATTGGTATGTAATCGATATTTTCCAATTGTTCACTAGAAGAACTACTGAAGCTTAATTCAAGTTGGTTTGATGTTACCGAAGTTGAAACTGCATTTTGATTTGCCTTCTGACGCAGCTCTTCCGCCCTTAACTTACGTTTTTGCGAGCGTTCATTTACTTTCTCAGCCTTCTTATCAAAAGAAGTCATCACCATTTTTCGGTCCTGCCTTTGGTCGATTAAAAATTTTCGATCTTCGTCAATTTTTATCATATCGAGGGCATCCGCTCGTGCGATATCAAATAGTTGGTCTAGTTCCACAACAAATGATTTTTCCCGGTCTTTCTGCTTTGAGAAGCTCTGGATTTGTTCTTTTTCAAAAGCAACCATCTTTTGTGTATTCTTTCAAGCTTATCAATACAGTTTCTCGCCTCATTTGTTGGTATAAATGCCTTGTCCCAAACTTCTATTAGTTCCTCAATCACATAATGTGCCGCATTTCGAACACTTTTTTTTATTCTCAAGAGCTCGTGAAAACGCAATAGTGTTTGTCTGAGAGTTGGAAGTTGATTAAAGCGAGTTAGCGGTTGCAAATCTCGTACACCGAGAATGAAAATTCCATCTTTTTGACGTGTTGAGCTTGCCATTATTTTCACTAATATTTTTGGAAATATTTAATAAATGCTTGCATACTTAATTATATTTTTTTTTAATAATTTCAAAACACTTACCGATAAAAATAGTTATTTAGGACCAATACCTTTTTATATTATGTAATCTCCCACTTTATTTTTACTAAAACGCGGATTTACATGTGCATCTGTACTCAAATGCTCTATATTCAATAATGTAATTTTTTCGTTCTTTAGGGCAAAATACGTTATATCATTTGCGTTGAGCACCTTCTTTCACAAGTCGCAAAACTCTGAAATTTCGCATAGATAATGTGATTGATTGGGGTAACAAAATTACGGGTTAGCCTGGGTCAAAATCACAAAAAAAATAATTTGGACCACCCTACTGTAGGCGTGCCAAATTTCAACAAAATCCGTCTGGCTATTCTCACGTTTTTATGGAACAAAAGCAAACGTCTGGACATCCAAACATCCAAACATCGCTACATTCACATTTATAATATATGTAAGTAGGATACGCTTACAGTGTGGTAGAATAGACGATCGTTGAAATTTGAAGTTTATGTACTTTTAGCGTTACTATGCGTCTATGTAGGGGTGATAAACCCTGCTTCTGAACTATTAAGTGCTTATTATTTAATTAATTTAAGTAAATATATACATACTAGCAGGGTACCCGACGTTGCTCGGGATGTAAGTAGTTAGGGGTCCTTTCAAAATCAATAATATACTTTAAGATTTCATATTTATATGAACTAGCTGACCCGACAGACGTTGTTCTGCCAAGGTACTCCCTTATGTATAGTTCTTTAAAGATTGTTCATACTTTTCTAGCAGGGAAGTGATAAGTTATAATTTTCCGGTACCATGGGGTACTGATAAATTGAGAGCGACTTGAATTGCCATGTATTTTGTTAGTGTAATTTAGAATTTCGATTGTCAAACTTACAACGGCGCACAACAACAATGTTTGCCAATGTTGCCACACTTATCATGAAACACGAAGATTTTCTCTCTAGGTTGACAATCGAAATTCAGCTTCAAATAAAAAAAGTAAAAATCAGCTGATTTCTTGCGGTCACCTTCTTAGTACACCATGTCCAGTACCTTACACCTTGAGACCTTTTGAAAATAACAAACATTTTAATTAATTTTTCTTATATTATTTTTTTACACATAAATTCACACTTTAAAAATAGAAGTTTCACTCTTAAAAATAGTAGTTTCATTTTTGGTAAATTAGAGGTATCCACCTCTATGCTCTCCAGGTTCAAGTTCGTAGTTCCAATGAAATAATATCATAACCAAAAAAGTGAGCTTCTCGGGTATACCTTCTGATTTTTTATCAGCCTTGGTGGACATACTTTATTTATTTTTTGTTTCGGGAAACTCCCATGACTACAGCTACACCGGCATAGCTACTACTAAACAGGTGTTTGCTCATGGGGCTGGTTAGCTCATTAACTCCATAGAGATGTTTTCACAGAAGCCGGTTAACGATAACCGGAATTTAACTGTTGTAGCTGTTAAATTAACCCTTGAAGTGAATTTTTTTGCGTTACCAATCAATTGTATCTAAAAAAAGGTATAACTTAAAAAAAAAAAGATATATGTCTAAGTTCCCAACAAACACAGAACATTTTTTTCTCCTACTTTTGATAAAACCTCAAGTGGAGATTCAGCTTTCCTCACAACTTGAGGTTAAGCTTTGTTCTCCAACGTTATTTCTCAACTTGCGCATTATTTGAGATGAAGTTGAGAAATTGCCAAATAGCGAATTGCCCTTAAGCTGAAGTTGAGATTTAACGCATTCTCAACTTGAGAATCACTGAAATTCCTATATTAAAAAAGTGCTTTGAAGTTGAGAATACTATAACTAAACTATTGAGGTGCTGTTGAGAATTAGCCTTGGAGATTTGAGAAAGGCATTTGACCTAAAATGCATCTCAAGTTGATATCAAACAAAATTGTTTGTTGGGTTACCTTTGTCTTAAAATTATCCTTCACTACATGGTTTGCGTTGAATAAGTTAACTTAGAAGACGCTGCTAAATTGTTAGTAGTTCATTGGACTTACCATTCATTCAACCAACCAAAAGCTCTTATGCATTTCAGCCACACTTTTGCAGTATCTGAACAAAACTATTTAACTTACCCAGGTTTAGTCAGTTAAGAATACCGGCCATGATTTGATGAAAACGCTACGTTAAAGCATCATCACAGAAACATATTGGAAACATTAAAGAAAAATTTTTTAAAATCGGTTGACCCGATACGGAGATCTTACGGGACATACAAACGCCAATTCATTTATATATATATAGACTAGCAGATGCCCGCGACTTTGTCTGCGGAACTTACCTCATTTCAGTGGCTATTTGTTTCTGAATACAAACTAAGAGATTTGTAATATCTATTTCACGCTATTTTAAATTATTTATTCACAAAATTTCTTTATAAACAATGTTTTTTGTAGTATCATCCATTGATAAAATAAAGAGGTTATTCGGCTTAGTTAAGAAAAAGAAACATACGTGGTAAAAAGTACCAAAAACAGACCATAAATTGGGATTTTCTCAGTATCTCGACTCTAGTGCCACCTATCGTGGAAATTTTTTGCAACACAATTGTTGATTATATATTAAACATACGTGCCAAATATGATTAACATCGGACCATAAATGCGGATTTTGTAAATATAGAGACTCCTGCGCCACCTAGCGGAAAAAATTATATGTATTATTGGTGAGAGGTAACCAAGGAACAAACTGTCAAAATTTGAAAACAATCTGTTTAGTAGTTTTTGAGCCAATTGATTACATAAAAACCCCCTACATTTTTATATATATAGATTATGAAAAAGTACGGAATAACAACCTATATTCACAACCAAAACTTTTGGTTGTTGTATTCACTTTTTCAACATTCGCCAAAGTAGCGAAAAGGAATTCACCATTTGGTCAAGTAAATTTTGTATCCTACTAATATTATAAATGTGAATGTAGCGATGTTTGGATGTTTGGATGTCCAGACGTTTGCTTTTGTTCCCTAAAAACGTGAGAATGGCTGGACGGATTTTGTTGAAATTTTGCACGCCTACAGGTTATAGTCTGGAAGGAGCTATAGGCTATTTTTATACCTTTCATGAACATGAAATGGTATTATAACTTTGGTCCGATGTTTGTAAGTATGAGAAGAAGAAGAGATAGACCCACTATTAAGTATACCGAAATGATCAGGGCGATGAGGCGAGTTGATTTAGCCATGTCCGTCTGTCCGTCCGTCCGTCCGTCCGTCCGTCCGTCTGTTTGAACGCAAACTAGTCCCTCAGTTTTTGAGATATCTCGATGAAATTTTGCAAGCAGGCGCCATTTTGCATAGGATTAATCATTTGTCGGAACCAGCAAGATCGGACCGATAGAAGGCATAGCTCCCATACAATCGATTGTTCCGATAAATGGGTTTTGGCCTATAACTCTTGCAATTCAAAAGCTAGGAACGTAAAATTTTGCAAGCTTAGTTAATATTGTATTTGTAACGTGTGTAGTGAAAATGACTCAGATCGGACCAACATGACATATAGCTCCCATATAATCGATAGTTTCGATAAATGGGTTTTGGCCTATAACTCTTGCAATTCAAAAGCTAGGAACGTAAAATTTTGCAAGTTTAGTAAAAATTGTATTTGCAACGTGTGTAGTGAAAATGACTCAGATCGGACCAACATGACATATAGCTCCCATATAATCGATAGTTTCGATAAATGGGTTTTGGGCTATAATTTTTGCAGTTAAAAAGCTAGGAACGTTAAACTTTGCACGTTTGCTACATATTATACATGTAACATATGTAGGCAAAATCAGCCAGATCGGACCAACATAACGTATAGCTCCCACACAATCGATTGTTCCGATAAGTGTGGTTTAGCATTCATGAAAGGTATAAAGCCTTCGGCACAGCCGAAGACAGCCCTTTCCTTACTTGTTTTTTTTTAATTTTGGGGGTTCCGACCCTGCTAGGGACCGTTTCTTTTCGAAATTTTTTTTATTCCATATACAGTGCACTCGCGAAAACTCGAACACACGATAACTCGAACATTCGGAAACTTGAACATTTTTTTTTCTCCATTGACTACTTTAAAACTCGAACAAAATGTAACTACTCTAAAACTCGAACAATTATTTTCTTTTTTTCATGGAAAAACATGTTAGAAACTGTCGTTTTGCATGTGCTGTAACGACCGATATTCAAATTTTTGTCGTTATGTGAGTCTTTTGTTTCATTCTAAGGCGCCGCACTGGCTAGGTTTCGTGCTAATTACGCGGGATTTTGCGCGCTTAGGATAAAATTTATTTGCGTGTTATAATGGGACGAAAACTAAATGTTTTAAGTTTAGCAAAAAAGGCTGTATTGAATGCGATAGAAAATAAGAAACATCAAACCAAAATCACTGCTTTTTTTTCCTAATACATAATTTGTAAACAACATTCATATTTGCTAGCATTTTTTATTAAATAAACTGGCAATGAACTACAAAACATCAAACCAGAGAATCTCTTTGATTAATAATACCATAAAATTGGACAGGGTATAAAAACTGTTAAAAAGAATACATATATCGATTAAAAATACATAACGTTCGAAAACTCGAACATTTCGATAACTCGGACAGGGCTGGTTTTCATTAGTTCGAGTTTTCGCGAGTGCACTGTAACTCTAAGTATATTGAACCTATACTTATGATATTTCGCATATAGGTATAGAAAATCGTACAATATGGGTATCAAACGAAAGGGGAGGGCCCCAGGTTTCATTTTGGCTTCGATATATTTCGATAAATTGATCGATAACTAAGTTATCGGTCAAAATTCGATTGCCCAAAAAACTTAATATTAACCTACAATATGGGTATCAAACGAAAGGAGATGGCCCCAGGTTTCATTTGGGCTTCGATATATTTCGATAAATTTATCGATAACTGAGTTATCGGTGAAAATGTTATTGCACAAAAACCTTAAAATTGCCCTACAATATGGGTATCAAACGAAAGGGGATAGCTCCAGGTTACATTTGGACCTCGATATATTTCGATAAATTTATCGATAACTGAGTTATCGGTGATTGCCCAAAAAACTTAACATTACCCTATAATATGGGTATCAACCGAAAGGGGAGGGCCCCAGGTTTCATTTTGGCTTCGATATATTTCGATAAATTGATCGATAACTAAGTTTTCGGTCAAAATTCGATTGCCCAAAAACCTTAATATTACCCTACAATATGGGTATAAAACGAAAGGGGATGGCGCCAGGTTTCATTTGGGCTTCGATATATTTCGATAAATTTATCGATAACTGAGTTATCGGTGAAAATGTTATTGCCCAAAAACCTTAATATTACCCTACAATATGGGTTTCAAACGAAAGGGGATGGCGCCAGGTTTCATTTGGGCTTCGATATATTTCGATAAATTTATCTATAACTGAGTTATCGGTGAAAATGTTATTGCACAAAAACCTTAAAATTGCCCTACAATATGGGTATCAAACGAAAGGGGATAGCTCCGGGTTACATTTGGACTTCGATATATTTCGATAAATTTATCGATAACTGAGTTATCGGTGATTGCCCAAAAAACTTATCATTACCCTATAATATGGGTATCAAACGAAAGGGGATAGCTCCAGGTTTCATTTGGACTTCAATAGGTTTCGATAAATTGATCGATAACTAAGTTATCGGTGAAAATGTTATTGCACAAAAACCTTAAAATTGCCCTACAATATGGGCATCAAACGAAAGAGGGAAGGCCCCAGGTTTCATTTGTACTTTAATATATTTCGATAAATTTATCGATAACTAAGTTATCGGTGAAAATGTTATTGCACAAAAACCTTAATATTACCCTACAATATGGGTATCAAACGAAAGAAGATAGCTCCAGGTTTAATTTGGACTTCGATATATTTCGATAAATTTATCGATAACTAAGTTATCGGTGAAAATGTTATTGCACAAAAACCTTAAAATTGCCCTACAATATGGGCATCATACGAAAGGGGAAGGTCCCAGGTTTCATTTGTACTTCAATATATTTCGATAAATTGATGGATAACTGAGTCATCGGTCAAAATGCGATTGCCCGAAAACCTCTATTTTACCCTACAATATGGGTATCAAACGAAAGGAGATAGCTCCAGGTTTCATTTGTACTTCGACATATTTCGATAAATTTATCTATAACTGAGTTATCGGTAAAAATGCGATTTCAGAAAAACCTTAATATTACCCTACAATATTGTATCGTGATTAAGTTTCACGATCTTTGTATAAACTTTGAAACTCCTATTTATGTTGCTTATGTAAATATTTCCATAATTTTAAATTGAAAAATATTAAAAACACAAATATATTTGGAGAATAAACCCATTTTCAGCTTTGGCCCTATTTCGCGCACACAAAAACAAAAAAGTATTCAAAATAAATTACTTAAAATACAGAAATTAAAGTCTAAACAAAATAGTTCAAAATTGAAGTTGAATTCATCCTGGCACAATTTGTCAAAATTGAATTCTTGAAAGGCCCCCTAACGTTACCAACGAATACCGCAAAAGAAAATTTTTGAAAACCGGTTTTCAATACTCTTTTTTCATAATTTTCAAAATATTCGAATTTGGTAAATTCTTCAGTAGGCAATAATATATTATATAAATATGAAATCTTAAAGTATATTATTGATTTTGAAAGCCCCCCTTACTACTTACATCCCGAGCAACGCCGGGTACCCTGCTAGTTTAAATATAAAACGGAAAAAATCTGTACGACATTAAGTTCCCTACAGGAACATTTCAGTTAGAACACCAGTGATATCAACTGACTACAATTTATATGGTAGCTAAATTTCTTTAGCTAATATATGATTAAATTGAGGATTTAGAAAATGTTTTGTTCTATATAAATAAACACTATTTTCGATAAATAGAATAAAGAAAAGAAAACATTTTGAAAATCGGTTAAGCCGTTATTGAGTATTAGCTAAAAAATTTTAAATTGAGATTAGAAAAAAAATTCATGTGGTAAATGAGACCTGAAACAAATTGGAAACATTAAAGAAAAAATATTTAAAATCGGTTGAGCCGATACGGAGATCTTACGGGATATACGAACGCCAATTCATTTATATATATATAGATTATTGCCTACTGAAGAATTTACCACATTCGAATATTTTTAAAATTTTAAAAAAAAGAGTATTGAATACCGGTTTAAAAAATTTTCTTTTGCGTTATTCGTTGGTAACGTTAGGGGGCCTTGTAAGAGTTCAATTTTGACAAATTGTGCCAGGATGAATACAAATTCAAATGTTGATTTGATACCATATTGTAGGGTATTAAGGTTTTTCTGCTATCGCATTTTTACCGATAATTCAGTTATAAATAAATTTGTCGAAATATGTCGAAGTCCAAATGAAACCTGCGGCCTTCTCCTTTCGTTTTATACCCATATTATAGGGTAATGTTACGTTTTTTGGGCAATCACCGATAACTCAGTTATCGATAAATTTATCGAAATATATCGAAGGAGCTATCCCCTTCCGTTTGATACAGATATTGTAGGGTAATTTTAAGGTTTTTGTGCAATAACATTTTCACCGATAACTCAATTATCGGTCAACTTATTGAAATGTATCGAAGTCCAAATGATACCTGCGGCCTTCCCCTTTCGTTTGATACCCATATTGTAGCGCAAGTTTAAGGTTTTTGGGAAATCATATTTTCACCGATAACTCAGTCATCGATAAATTTATCGAAACCTATCGAAGTCCAAAGGAAACCAGGGGCCATCCCCTTTCGTTTGATACCCATATTGTAGGGTAATATTAAGGTTTTCGGGCAATCGCATTTTGACCGATAACTTAGTTATCGATCAATTTACCGAAATATATCGAAGCCCAAATGAAACCTGGGGCCTTCCCTTTCATTTGATACCAATAATAATAATAAGCACCAACGGATTACCCACCATCCCGCCCAACCGACACGAGGGGCGCATCCGCATAACGCGCGGATCAAATTTGCCGAGTGTTTGAAAGGCGGAGGTTTGTTAAGCGTCGAGACCTCAAACTGTTCAGCTACAGAAAAACTTCATCAGCCGAATAAGGTGCATACATAAGAGATTAACATACATAAACATAAACAAAATAATTAGTTGAGAGAGGAAAGAACAGATTTTTTTATTATAAAAAGCGAGTCCGAAGTATCAAAATTACAAGAGTGAGAGTTATATTTTTCACATAAACACTAAAAAGGTTCGTGCAATTAAAAATTGGTTCTACATTGCTTCAAAAAAATAGGTTTGAAATGTCTTGAAGCTCGGGAGGGAATATTAAATTTAACTTCATTTAAAAGAAATGGACTCGAAATGTGTCCGTTTATTAATTTTAGCATAAAAATTACTAGAAAGAGTTGGGAGATCGATAAGTTTTAACCGACTAGTATAAGGTGGAAGACTGTACATTGAATCCCATTGTAGGTTTCTCAAGGCAAAAAGTAGGAACTGTTTTTGAATTGATTCTAGCTTGTCTATATTAACTTGATAACGCGGACTCCACACAATCGAGCCATACTCCAATATCGGTCTAACCAAGGTAGTAAAAAGAGTTTTAGTAACATAAGGGTCACTAAATTCTTTTGACCACCTTTT
Source organism: Sphenella marginata (assembly GCA_951509765.1). Taxonomy (NCBI): domain Eukaryota; kingdom Metazoa; phylum Arthropoda; class Insecta; order Diptera; family Tephritidae; genus Sphenella; species Sphenella marginata. Next base: position 77,577,717 of record OX608078.1, read on the forward strand.
AACAAAAGCTAAAACACCTCTAGCCTTATTGACTGTTGCCTCAATATGCGGACTGAAGCTAAGTTTGCAGTTCATCGTTACGCCTAAGTCAACAAAAACATTAACATTTTCAACACTGTGGTTATTAATTGCATAAGAAGCTGGCTGTATACCTCTACGTGAAAAACACATAAATTTACATTTCTTTAAGTTTAGCGGCATATAGTTTACATTGCACCACGTAACTAAGTAGTCTAAATCCATTTGAAGCAAAGACCGATCTTCCGCGGACGCATATGACTTAAATAGTTTTACATCGTCAGCATACATCAAGATATTTGAATACTTTATTGTTGTACAGATATCATTTATGCAAATATTGTACGATCTATATGGAATAAAAAAATTTCGAAAATTAACGGTCCCTAGCAGGGTCGGAACCAACAAAATTAAAAAAAAAAATTGCCTATAGCTCCTTCCAGACTATAACCTGTAGGCGTGCCAAATTTCAACAAAATCCGTCTTGCCATTCTCACGTTTTTAGGGAACAAAAGCAAACGTCTGGACATCCAGACATCGCTACATTCACATTTATAATATTAGTAGGAAGGATATGGTCAATATTTTAGTCTTTAATGTTACAGAAATACGTTTATTTCTGTTCATATTTCTGAAGTATTCAACAAAATCTAAATATTTTTTACTTATTCTAATAGCTAAAGGCTATATTTTATACTTACACACTTTTCTTCAATTCTTTGTTGTTTTCAAGATACAGCCAGTTTTAAGTGGTCTTTAATGTTACCGTATTTAGAAGTGAGTTACGTAGTAATGTCACACTAACGGAAAATTCAGCTCATCCTGCCAAATAAAAAACTTAAAAAAACCATTTTAGTCAAGATCAAGGTTGAAAGAAACAGAAGCTATTTTTACTTTTGGAAAAAAAAGTTGTCTGGCAAGTCTACGATTCAAAGTATACGGGTCTTTAACGTTACTGTTTAAGCTACTTAAACAATTTCTTTCGTTTATTTCATTTGCAACCCTTTTTATAATTCTCACCCAGCTTATGAAATATTCTGAAGATATGGTTTTTGGCTGCCTAACCCAACGGGGGTTTTTCCAAACGAAAATGAGGAAGCCAATCTCGTGCAATGCCTCATAGCCAACAGTGCTCGCCCCCAACGAATACAGTGCTCGCCCCCAAAAAAAAAACTTCTCGCTCCCTCATAGCTTAGACATGGTCCTTCGAGCCGGATGGATTCGAACCGGCGTCTTCCAAATATCACTAGACGACTAAGGCGTCTTGGGGGGCGAGAATGTTTAAGCGACTTAAACAATTTCTTTCGTTTATTTCATTTGCAACCCTTTTTATAATTCTCACCCAGCTTATGAAATATTCTGAAGACATTGTTTTTGGCTGCCTAACCCAACGGGGGTTTTTCCAAACGAAAATGAGGAAGCCAATATCGTGCAATGCCTCAGAGCCAACAGTGCTCGCCCCCAACGAATACATACATGCCTTGATTTGTGATCGCGATTGTTGTTTGTGAGTAGTGCAGACTTTACACTGGAAAATGCACTTTTTTATAAGTGGTTTGAGACGGGAAATGTGAAGTTCTTGCCTTAATGTTTGTTGCATGAGACGCGCTTCCGCATGTGAGAGCATTTCGTGGAGGAATCGTATATATAGAGTACAGAGGCGCGACTTTTCAGGTAGGATAATGGGATGACGCTCATTATAAGTGAGGGTTGCATGGGCTAGTCGACCATTTACTCGGAGAACTCCGCTCTTGTCTAGGAAGGGGTTAAGTACGAGTAGGGAACTTCGTTTTGAAATTGACTGGGAATCCTCTAGACATGATCTTTCCAGAGCATAATATCGAGTTTGTTCCATGATTATGATCTTTTGAGTTAGGGAGTTTTCGGTGTGTTCTTTAATACCGCTCACCGCGTCTTTCAGCCGACGTACAAATTTGAGAACGTAGGCCATTACACGTAAAGCACGATGGTAGGAAGAGAATCGATCTAAGAGGTCCTCACTCTCTTCCGTAGCATGTAGGGCTTCTACTTTACGTGATTCGGGGGGGGGTTGACGTTACGAATTGTTGGTTGTGGCCAATCTTCGGGGGGTTTCGAAAGCCACTCTGGCCCATTCCACCAGAGGGCGGAATTTGCGAGATCGACTGGCGTATAACCTTGGGTTCCCAGATCCGCTGGGTGTTCTCTGCTGCGAACGTGTCGCCATGGGACATTACCCACGAGATCTATTATCTGCGCGGTTCGATTGGAGACATAGGTCTTCCAGGAGTGGGGTGGCTTTTCGAGCCAGGCTAACACGATTTCCGAATCAGACCACATAGTCAGCTTTCTTTTAGTGAGACCGAGATGGGGTTGCACTACTGCGACTAGTTTGGCTAGTAAGAGCGCTCCACATAGTTCCAGGCGTGGCAGACTTATAATTTTGAGAGGAGCCACTTTGCCTTTTGACACAAGGAGGTGAGAGAAGACTTGGGTGCCGACAGTAGTTCGCACATAGAGGGTTGCGCAATAAGCGTTTTCAGAGGCGTCGCAAAAACCATGGAGCTCGACTAAGTGGTCAGGGGCGAAGTTAATCCATCAGGGTATGTTGATATTGGAGATGGAATGCAGATTCTTTGCGAATTGCGTCCATTTTACGAGATGGATTGGTTTGACTCGTTCATCCCAATCAGTCCCGTCCAGCCACAACTCTCGCATCAAGATTTTTGCGTGTATCATGACTGGCGTCAGCCACCCTGCGCGGTCGAAAAGTTTTGCAATAGCGGAGAGAATCCCCCGCTTGGTGGCTGCCGTTGAGGCTGGATCTGAGTCCACAGTATAAGAGAATGGGTGAATTCCAAGAGTTTTGGCGGAACTACTTTTCTCGAATGCGAGGAAGTCGGTGTCAAGTAAATCCGCCGTGGGAATTTGCCTGAGAATGTCCGGATGGTTTGCCGTGAGCTTTTTTAATGGGAAGCCGGCTGAGTTGAGTGCATCAATGGTCTCATTTAGGGATTGCCAAGAAGGGAGCGCAGTTAACTCCAAAGGTTACCGTGTGTAACTTGAAGTCCTTTATTGGACTGGTTTCGGAGGTTCGGAATATTATCCGGTGGTAGTCTTGGTCATCGGGGTGTAGGAAGATCTGGCGGTACATTTATTCCACATCGCCATTAAACACATATTTATATGTTCTCCATTTCAACAACATAAGTCGGATATCGGGTGGGAGGGTTGTTGCGCCGGTGCATAGGGTTTCATTGAGGGAGTGACCGGACCCTAAGTTCTTGGAAGCATTAAATACAACTCTGACTTTTGTTGTCTTTTTGTCTGGTCTGGCGACGGCATGGTGAGGGATATAGAAAGAGCAGTATTTCCCTTGAGATTCTCATTTGGGCTGCATTCTTCCATGTGGCCTAAGGACAGGTATTCTTCGAGTACCTTGTCGTACTGCTGCTTGATATCGCCCTTATTTAAAAGTGTACGTTCCATGCCGTGGAACTGCCATAGGGCTGCAGTACGGGATTGGCCTAGGCCGACATCGTTCGGAAATGTTGGTTTGAAGGCAGCCGAACCATATATCGACCGTTATCCATTCGAGTGGTTGTGCTTTTATAGAATTCTTCGCACATTTGGTCTTCGGGAGCTTCCACTGGGGTTCTGGGTATCTCTTCGATTTCCCAGAACTGTCTAAGTGGATCATTCAACTGACTGTTTGTTATTTCGCACGCTTGGGAGGAATGCGCTCCAACCTTTTCGGGAGTTTGGCCACTTATTATCCATCCAAAGATGATATTTTGTGCTAGCAGGCTGGGAGAGATCTTTTCTATGCCATTAAGCATTATCTGCGGGATAAGATCACTACCCAATACCAGATCGATTTGGGAGGGGTTCTGGGTGTTCTGGTCTGCTAGTTCGAGATGGGATCATTTTCGCAGTTGGCTTTCATTTAGCCTGAGGGTTGGAGGTTGCCTAGGAAGACAGGGTAGCACTATTGCCTGGGCTTTTATTTTTACTTTCCTGTCATTTGAGACTAGGGTCTACTCTCCGCCTCCCATGCCCGAGATTTCAAACAGGGAGTGGGTATAGGAGTTTTGCTTGAGCTTTGGCGGATATGAAGCTTCTTTCGGAGCCTTTGATCGACTAAGGCTCGAAGCTTGAATAGGTCCCCTCTATGTTCTACCAAGACAATTGCTGTAGCGAGTATGATTTTGCTATCATTTTCAGCATGGAATGATTGTACTTGGGATGTGTTGGGTGTAGAGGGATCGCTTTCATGGGGTGCCGCCTGGTTCACGTCCTGAAACCTTGGATTGCTGGCTTCTATTGTGGCTACCTGAGATCTAGTTCAGTGAATTCCAGAACTCGTACTGGGAGAAGCTGTGTCGTGAAGCGTGGTGTTATGCCGGCCTTGGCAGTGCATGCAAGTTCTCGTGCTTTGGCAGTCTTTCAAGAGATGGGTTTGGGATAAACAATTTTCGCAGATATTATTGTCTCTTACGAATTTTCTGCGTTCTGAGATTGGCAACTTTTTATACCGCAAACAGCTTTCTAGCGTATGAGATTGCTGTTTGCATAATTTGCAGGTATAAAATCGTTGTGTCTGTGGAGTGGGATTTTGTATGTGTTGGGGGGTTGTCGCTGTGGGTTTGGGGTTGAGACTGCCTGAACTGGGGAGTGGCCTTGAGAAGTTTGTGGAGGGTGGATTATACCGGGGTTTGGCTGGGGGCCATTGATCCACCCTTTCCACTATCTCGTAGCGAGTAGTCAGAAACTAGTTCATTTGGGACCAGTTCGGAAGGTCTCTTCTGGAGCTTAGTGATTGCTCCCACAGGGAACTGTATTCTTTGGTAACTTTGACGTTACCAGATATATTAAAATGGGATCCCAGCTAGAGGGAGCTAGAAGTTTTTTTTTTGTATGTATTCATTGGGGGCGAGCACTGTTGGCTCTGAGGCATTACACGAGATTGGCTTCCTCATTTTCGGTTGAAAAAACCCCAGTTGGGTTAGGTAGCCAAAAACAATATCTTCAGAATATTTCATAGGCTGTGTGAGAATTATAAAAAGGGTTGCAAATGAAATAAACGAACGAAATTGTTTAAGTCGCTTAAACATTCTCGCCCGCCTAGACGGCTTAGTCGTCTAGTGATATTTGGAAGTCGCCGGTTCGAATCCATCCGGTTCGAAGGAACATGTCGAAGCTGTGAGGGAGCGAGAATTTTTTTTCTTTTGTATGTCTTCATTGGGGGCGAGCACTGTTGGCTCTGAGGCATTGCACGAGATTGGCTTCCTCATTTTCGGTTGGAAAAACGCCAGTTGGGTTAGGCAGCCAAAACCAATATCTTCAGAATATTTCATAAGCTGGGTGAGAATTATAAAAAGGGTTGCAAATCAAATAAACGAAAGAAATTGTTTAAGTCGCTTAGTCCTTGGAGAATATAGTGGATAAAAAGAGTAAAGGTAAAGTTATAGTTAGCTTGAAAACTAAAATATTTATTATTTATTTATTTATTATTATTTTAAATACTACAGAATGTATGTAATCGAAATATATCGGAATTGGAACGTGATTTAAAGAAAAAAAATTTATCCCGCGTTCCATGTTCCCACGTTTTGGACCATATCGCTGCCTGAGTGGAAGCTGACCCTATCTCGGCAGTCAGTTCGAAAACGCCCTATTTAAATTTTTTTTTTCAAAAACGCCCTATTTCCGAATTTGTTTCAGATTGTTTTATTTCAATTTTTTTCGAAAGCGCCCTATCTCAGAATTTGTTTCAAAAACGCCCTATTTCGGCTGCCTGATTATACAAGCTGTAACACAAAAGTAATGAAATTTAAAACTTCTAGCGGCTGAGGTTAAATTAGTTTTATTTTATTAGAGAATCATAAAATTCGTGGTGTACTTCGGGAATTATAAGCTTGGTGCACATTTCTCTCAAATCCTTTTCTTTATTTTTATCCACCTCTATGGGATTAACATGCAGTTGAGCAAGCAGATATTGTTTTTCAATAGACTTTTTTGTTGGAATCAATATTGCCGTTGGGTTGTCTTTATATTCGTATTTTATACAAGCATTATTTTGTTGGGGCAGGACTGCAATTTCCCTCAAATTCATTGTTCTGATGGCCTTCCAATTTTCGTCATTTCCAAGTGGCCGAAAATCATAAATTTCCTCTTGTTTCATCTCGGTCACAATATATTTCGGATCACATTTTTAGCGTTTCTAATTATTTTACACCATTGCTTTTGTGTAAATACGTTCTGATTTCTGCTTGAATTTTCAATACAAGCATGCATGGAATCGCCTTCATTATATGTATGTGTAACCTTTCTAATTTTTATATAAAATGCTGTGGAGGTGTCAGCCCTTGTGTAGAAGTACAGGCAAGTGGGGAAAGTTTCTGATTGCCATTCAACTGGGGATGGCTGGTTAACTGATGTGAGAAGGCGACAACCTGATAAGGCCACTCCGACATAATCATCATGAGGAGGTGTCATTAGTTGCACAAAAATAAAGTGTATTTGCATTCTACACAAATATTTAATTATACAAACTTTTTCGAATTATTTAATAATATTTGAGTTAAAGCTTTTTTAATCACCTAGCCCAAATAGGGCGTTTTTGAAACGTTTTCTCAGATAGGGCTTTGTTCAAACAAATTCTGAGATAGGGCGTTTTTGAAAAAAAATTTGAGATACAGCGTTGTTCAAACGAATTCTGAGATAGGGCGTTATTGAAAAAAATTCTGAGATAGAGCGATCTTCCACTCAGCCGTCGATATACGGAAATTGTATGTATGTAGAACAGTGTTCATATAAGAATGATTTATTTAGAATTTTATGATGAATTTTATATGATGATGAGACCGATTTCGATGGTTTCCATTGTAAAATTGTACAAGTAAGTTATCTTTGTTCCTTTCTCTTTCTAACACACAGGCTTTTGACACTGAGAAAAATGTCAACAAAAAAGCTAGTACAGCAACCATTATCGCAGCAGGGATGTCATTTTCAATCAAAAAATGGAGCGAAATTTCAGTGTAGAGTTGCTGTAGGTTAACTTTTGAAGCATATTTAGTATGGAAATATGAGCCGAAATGTGTCAAAGGACAAGTTCTAACTTTACATTGTAGAAAATATATAGCATTTATAATGGAATAAAATGTTGCTTTAAGTACTGAAAAAGTTATGGAGATGCTAATCCACTTAAAGAAAATAATATATAGACGACAAGACCACTTTTTCGGAATTTACGTTTGATTTTCTTTATTTCTAGTAGAATGTTGAAGCTAAAATAAACAGTTGCTTAAAAAATTTTGCGGCAGTTTTTATGATTCACATATTGTTGTTTTCAAAATATCGTTTGTGCTAGAGCTATGCATTTTCGGTCGATTTATTAATCGAACGAACTAGATTTTTTTCAAAAGTGAAGTGGGTCGTTCAGTTCGTTCAGTAATTCAGATAACCGTTCGAAAAAAATTATTATAATGCTAACTTTCCTCCATATTTCGTCGAGTCCAATATGTTTTCTTACACAAATTTACCAACAAAATAACTAATTCACTAAGCTATTGTCGTGTTTGAACTAAGTAGAGACACATACCATCTTGTCTAAGCGTCTGTACGCCTAACAACCAGAACTCTTATACCGAACTGAAGACAAAGTCAACAAATATTACTGCTTTTATTGGTATAATTTGTTAAATACATGTTTGAGTCTAACATCAGCTACAAATAGATAGCATTGAACGAGTTTTCTGTCTTTTGACATTATGCAAACATTTAAGTGCGTTGTAATAAAACGACGCCTAAGAAACTTGCGAGTACTATGTTGAACATTTTTGCGCATATACTATGGCAACAAGATATTTGAGCCTGCGTTTTGTTTGTAAACAGTTCAGAATGGTGGGGAACTTCATTTAGATACGAAATAAATAAGAGAAGTTACTATTTAGTTCAGGTATTTACTAAAATTTACCAAATTAGCACGTGGTATTTTAGTGTAAACAAGGAAAAACAAGACGATTCCCATGGCAACATGGTTGCTTTAAACAGAGAAAAATTTGTACAAATTACTCTTAATAAAATTACCTGCAAGAGTAAATATTTTTCAACAACTAGTTTCTCATATTTACATAGTTATCATACACTTTTCAATAGCTAGTCGTACTTTTTTTGCAGTCCGAATGAATGAGCCCTGAATTCGGAGCTCCCAGTCAGGCGCCCTCATCTGCTTACAACACCTCCAACACCTCATCCAAGCCAATTTCCCTTAGAAAGGTGATTATCTCAGTTGGCTCGAGGGCTTGTATTTGTTTGTGCTCAGGCCATAGTGAACCCAGGACTTGTGCTCTTTTTCTGGCGATGGCGCGCATGCCATAAGGATATGCTCTGCAGTCGTGTGACAAAACCGGCAGTTGTCGTCCTCCTTTATGCCAATTTTGTGGAGGTGGCTGTTGAGTCTGCAATGACCTGTAAGTATACCAGTGATAATTCTTAAGTTAGGTTTAGAGAGGCCTATGATTGCCCTGTAGCGGGAGGTATTGTGTCCCCCTAGGAGCAATTAGGACTGCCGTAAGCCCGGTACATTACGCCTGTATCTCTTTCGTTCCTTTTCTTCATCTTTCCTCAAGGCGTCCTTGAACGTTTGAGGGCCCACTGGAAGAATTGGTTCTGGCCCTATGGGCCTCATACTTGCTACATGTCTCGCTAGGCTATCAGCTTGCTCATTTCCTTCAACTCCAGTGTGACCTAGAACCCGTGCTAGCAACGCGCTATTTTTGGCACCCAGGTCGTTTAGTTTTCCTACGCACTCACGGATAAGCGCCGATTTTAACTCGACTGATGAAATCGATTTTAGTGAGACCAGCAGCCGCATTCCAGTCATCGCTATCGCCTAATTGCCAAAATTCGCCAAAGCAAATGAACTCTCAAAAAATTAGGAGATTTCGCTAATTTGCGATTCTGAAACGCAAGTCGCCTAGCTAAAATGTAGTTTCGTTATCCGTCGCTTGGGGCGCTTGGGTAGCACTGCCAGCTGTCAAATTTTGTTTACATCTTCAGCATTAATAAAGGGAAATTTGTGCAAAAACAAGGGATAAATTAGCAAACAATAACTATACTTGAATATAATTAAATATTTTGCAAGTCATGAGTCGACTGAGACGATATACTAATCGTGTTGCGGTAATCGTTTACGTGGGGTACCGAGCGCTAATGAAAATGAAAAGTTATGCAGTGAACTAAAAACATTGGGGAAAGAAATAAAAGAAAATACAACACAACAGCAGACGTCGTTTGCTAATATATTAAAAACGAATGTCAGTAAAAATGTTGGTAGAGACGTGCCGGAATTTAAGGAACGTGCGCCTATTATTGTGAAACCAAAAACCAAACAAACGAGTGAAAAAACAAAGCAGGATTTAAATGAGAAAATTAGCCCTAATGAGCTGAAAATTAGTGACATTAAGACTGGTCAAAATGGTGTTATGGTAATCGAAAGTATTAGTGTGGATGAAAGAGATAAAATCAAAGAAATTATGGATACAAATATAAGTGATGATTATTAAATAAGGATTCCGCGAGACAAGAAACCAAAATTATTTATAACAGGTATGAGCCTTGAAAAGAGCAATGATGAACTTATCGAGTGTTTAAGGAAACAAAACCAATGCCTAGAAAAGAGTGAAATCAAAATTATTAGGCAGTATAATGTGAAAAATAAAACCAAAAAGTATTATAACGCAATAATAGAAGTGGACAGGGAAAGTTTTACTAACGCATTGAAACTGGATAAACTGAATATAGGCTGGGAAAGATGCAAATTATATGATGGTGTTGATGTGACAACCTGCTTCAAATGTAAAGGATATAACCATAAAGCTGCTGACTGCAATAACGATGAAGTGTGCGCCAAATGCTTGGGTAACCACAAATCTGCTGGATGTGAGAATCCACCTATAAACAAGTGTATAAACTGTATAAAGTCCAACGAAAAGTTTAAATTGGGGCTAGATATCAATCATCGGTGCAATAGTAGACAATGTCCGGTCTATCTGAGGCATTTAAATGCTAAAAAGAAGGCTAGGATATTAGCAACAAACGTGCAGGGTACAGGTGAAACCAAATGAAGTAAGAAAAAGAAAGCGTAAGGAAGATCTACAAACAAACAATACTTTAAATTGTATCTACCTAATTATAAATAGCGTAATATCAAACAAAGGTGAATTGGAAGTTATGGCGGAAACCTGCAAGCCGAGTATAATATCGTCCCCTCAATATAACAATAGCGTATGTGCTCATACGCCATTATTTTTTTATTGCATATTTAGAATCTCCATCATTGATTCTATGCCGGATCAAAATTTCGTCAAATTCTACTTCCACAAAGTGGGTCAAAATGTCATTGGAAAAAATGGTGTATAATTTCTTGTTCAAACATTTCCTTCAATAAGTGTATAAGCTCATATGCGCTATTTTACTTGAAATTGCCACTGCAAAGTTGTTAAAAGAATAATAGTGTATGCGCATTATACTCCATTTTACCCTGTAGAAATAAATACAATTTATCAAAACTTTAACTCATAAAATAGCTTATAATGATATACACTATTGTTTGAGAAATAGTTTTATTCCGACCCTTTCTATACCCCACATAAGCTGTTTTATTTTCAATACAAATTCGAAAATTTTATCAGAAATTTACAAGAGTAATAGTCTATGCGATTTTTACGTTGTTTTGACTACATGAATGTGGGAGTGACAGACGGACGTAGGACAAGAAGTGGACGTAGCTTTGACATAATGACAACTACGTAAGGGATGCAACTCTGCAACGATAAGAGACGGACAAGATAATTGGAGAGATGAGAGGACGAAAGAGCGACTAACGACGACCACTTTATGAGAAGACAGCAAACGAACGAACGGACAGTTGACACTTTGGCACCAACCAGAACGCAGCTCAATATATTATCACTAAGTACGTGTGTAACTAAATATAAGTCTTTCAATAAAGAGATTTAAATACCTTAAATAAAACCACGTATTAAACGAAACCACATTTTGGGGGCTCAACCGGGATAAGCCAACCGGAGAAAAATACCAACAGCATTTCACACAAGCAAAGCTGAGCCAAGCGAAAAGTAGTGACTGCGCGCAAAAGAGGTAAAACGTGGAGCTGCAGCAGGGAGGAGTGACGTCTGCGTTTGATACCAGCAAAAGTTGAACCAAATAAAAGAAAATTTGTGGCTGCATAATCATCTTTAAGGTAACCAAATTCTTAAAACCTCTGAAAATTTTACATTTGCGTTTGCTGCACCAACAACAACACGCATTTGTGACCAAAGGTGACATAATTTTTCACCGTTACATATATGTACATACATATGTATATCTACATGAAATATATATGTAGAAACACATGTATAAAATCAACGGAGGTATGCAAGCACAGTTACGTAAAAGCAGCACAATAACCTCATAGACGCCAGCAGATCAGAACCTCAGCGACGTCCACAAAAACGCAGTTCTGCTTTGCAACGACACATCATAATTGGTATGAACAGAGAAAGCACCACATCCACAAGTGTCAATCATAAAAATTATTGGTATAGTCAGCTAAAAAACGAAAGCCTGTAATACGAATGGAACAACTGCAGCAGTTACTTCGTCACCATGCAAGTAATTACGAGCGAGATTTATTAGTATACATACGAATTTTCGTCACGAAAGGAACTTATAAATACATGTGTGAACTGGTATGAGCAGAGCGATCACAGCAGCAACTTCGTCATCATACAAGTTGCAATGAACATAGCTCGCTCGCAGAAGGCAGCGTAGAAAACACACCACCATTGCAACTAGAACGTTTACTTCAGCAGCGAAGTTGGTAGAAGCAGAGAACAACCACACACGTCAGCGGCAGCAGCAGGTGCATACCAGTAAGAAGAGTTGAAAGCAAGCAGCAAGAAGGCGAAGCGAAATAAATAAGAAGTTAAAGTCGAGACGAATAAGAAGAAGACGAAAATTTTTCAAGTGAAGGAAAGACGAACGTGATCTAAAGTAGAAAGAACACGATAAGAAGTTAAATAGTAAAGACGAATAAAGAAATTATATTGAGAAGAAGTTTGTAAAGAAGCAAAAGAAGTTTGTAAAGAATATTGCGCAGTATTGAAAGTAGAAAGAAAACACAATTCTAATTAGAAGTTGACAGTGTAGAAAAGCAGTTGCAAATATAATTGGAATTCATGCATCTATGTGTATTTATTTGGCGTGAATGTTTTGAAAGTAAAAACCTTGGTTACTATGCACATATGTGCAGATGTAATGCGAAATTGAAGCTGTAAGAATTTTACGGGAGTAGATGCGCCAATAAATAATCACACACACATATAAGCATACCAATTAGAAATATAAACTAAAAACAAACATCTGTGAAATGAAATTTCTGATTAGAATGTGTTATCAAAAGATGTCTATGCTTTAATTAATATTCAAATTGATTAATTTGGTTTTATAAAACACGAATTAAAGCGTATACGATTTCAGGTGTAATTAAATTACCTACGTATGTTTATTTGCGTGTAATTTGTCGAGAATTTAAATACGATTTAAAGTGTATAAGATTTCAGGTGTAATTAAATTACCTACGTATGTTTATTTATATGTAATTTGTCGACCATTTAAATTTTATTCACAACGTACAATTGCTTATATATCGTTTTATATGTTTGAAAATACTGTCGATGATAACAGAGCGAAATTACTTTGATTTTTATTCACGTTAAAACAAAACCACTATAATTATACGCCCGCAAGATATATTAAAAAAAAAAGCGTTGCATTCAGATTTAAGGCCCAATAGTAATATATTCGATACTTTTATATTATAAGTAAAACAAAATGAGCACAGGTGCCATAGACGCGGACGCAGTCCTAAAAATGACGGTAGTAACGCTAAAAGAAAAATTAAGGGAGCTAGGGTTAGGAGTGGTAGGACGCAAACATGAACTTAGGGAAAGACTACTCCAACATTTAGGCCTGATTGATGATGGTGACGACGAAGATGAAGACGGTGATTCCCAGCCGAATCAATCCGTAATTGAAGTTCCATTTAGACCATCACCTGCGCCGGCAAGTACCGCGCACTTCACATTTAAAGATATTCAGGAAAGTCTGTCAACTTTTGATGGTTCCGACACATCCGACATAAAGAAATGGATCGAGCAAATAGAAGAGAATGCCGAAATCGTGAACTGGAACGAGGTTCACAAATTTATATACGCAAAACAATTGTTACGTGGTGCTGCTAAACTTTTCATAAGCAGTCAAACTGGGTTACGGGATTGGAGTTCCTTGAAATTATCTCTCAGCAAAGAGTTTGGTAATAAGCTGTCCGCAGCTGATGTTCACAAAATATTAGGGAAGAGACACAAGAAGCAGGGCGAATCATATCGCGAGTATCTGTATGCGTTAATGGAGATAGGTAAATCGGTTCGATTGGATGAAGAAAGTTTATTGGAATATTTTATTGATGGTATTCCTGGTTCTAAATTCAGTAAAGCCGTACTTTATCAGGCAAAAACCATAAGCGAGCTGAAAGAGCAAATAGTCATTTTCGAAAAGATTAAGCAGGAATCACGAGTAGATAGTTTTAAGAAGGTTGAACCATTTAACAGGCCCAAACAAGAAAACGCAAATTCTTCTTTGCCAGCAAAAATCGAAAAGAGGTGTTATATGTAGATGTGGCGAATTCTCGCATTTAGCGAAAGATTGTAAACAAAGAGAATTTAAATGTTTTAAATGCCAACAAATGGGGCATAGGTCTTTCGAATGCAAAACACAACCGGGTACAGGTACAAAGCGCGCACGTTAATTCAATTGGCGAAGCACCCAAAACTAACTTAAAACTCAAAAAGATAAAAGTTTGCAACATTGACGTATGGGCTCTAATCGATACGGGCTGTAGTTTATGTCTAATGAGATGCGACATATTTAACAAGTTGGATAAATCTATTCAACTGACTCCAGAAAGACGGCAACTGTTTGGCATTGGCGCATCCAGAATATCGACTAGGGGTAGTTTGGAAATGGAGGTACTAATAGATAAAAGGCCAGTAAACTTGAAGTTTCACGTAGTAGAAGAGGGTGACATAAGCTATGAAATTATTCTTGGCACTTCCATTCTTAAACATTTTGACATGCTGGTTCGAGACGATAATATTGAATTTAAAGAAAGAGTTGTGGTGTCGAGTAACGTCGATAGCGAGGATGTTGCAAAAGCTGTACCAAAAGACGACGATCCGATGGCAAATATTTTTTCAAACTCATGTTTTAATATAAGTAGGGAGGAACTGGATTATGATTTAACTCACCTTAATAAGGTATTGGCTAGTGAGGTAAGGCGGATTATAGAAGAGTACAAGCCAAAGAAAGATAATAGCCCTCCAGTGGACATGAAAGTCATTCTTACTGACGAAGTCCCTGTCTATCAACCACCGCGAAGGGTGTCATACGAGGAACAAAAAATTATAGACAAACAAGTCGAACAGTGGCTGGATGAAGGCATAATACGCCCAAGCTGTTCGAGCTATGCCTCGCCTGTGGTACTCGTGTCGAAAAAGAATGGCACAAAACGACTCTGTTGCGACTATCGCAAGTTGAATACAAAAATCGTACGCGATAACTTCCCTATGACCCTAATCGATGACGCACTAGAGAGGCTTAGCGAAGCGAACGTATACACGACTTTAGATTTAGCCAATGGTTTTTTCCACGTACCGGTGGATGAAAGTTCCCGCAAATATACAGCGTTTGTAACTCATAGTGGCCAGTATGAATTTCAGTATGTGCCTTTTGGTATCTGTAATTCACCAGCAGTATTTTGTCGGTACATCCATGCAATTTTGAATGATTATATTAGGGATGGGACAGTGGTTGCCTATATGGATGACCTGGTGATTCCGGCTAAGACTGAGAAAGAAGCTATAGGGAAATTAAGAAAGGTATTAAAGCTAGCGAGCGACAAGGGCTTGAGGGTTAATTGGGGAAAATGCCAATTCCTCAAAAAAAGGATACAATTCCTTGGGTATATAATCGAGAACAGTACGATTAAACCTAGTACCGATAAAACCAAAGCTATAGATAATTTTCCTTTACCACAGACGAAAAAATCACTACAAAGATTTTTAGGCTTAATGTCTTACTTCCGCCGTTTCATCAAAAACTATGCCTTGATCGCGAGACCTTTGTCAGACATGCTGAAGAAAACCGAAGAGTTTAGAATGGGCGATAAAGCCTTAGAATCTTTTAAACAGTTGAAGATGGCCCTGATCCAAGCACCTGTCCTGACGATGTTTAATCCTAAGGCAAAGACCGAAATCCACCCCGATGCTTCTATGTATGGGTATGGAGCCATTCTTCTCCAAAAGAACTCCGAAGACCAGCAACTACATCCGGTGCAGTTCATAAGCCGCAAGACGTCGCCCGCCGAACAAAAGTATCACTCCTACGAATTGGAGGTACTCGTCATAGTCCAAGCGCTTCAAAAGTGGCGCGTATATGTGTTGGGGTCAAGATTTAAGCTAATCACCGACTGCAACGCTTTCACAATGACGTTGCAGAAAAAGGACGTACCGTTGCGAGTGGCACGATGGGCTATGTACCTCCAAGAATTTGACTACGTGATCGAACACCGACGAGGAGCGCAAATGAGGCATGTAGACGCGCTCAGTAGAGTGCAGTGTATGATTATAGAAGAATCGTTGCGACATCGACTTAGACAGGCACAGTTGAAGGACCCTTGGACGAAGGCAGTACGTAAGATTTTGGAGACGAACAGCTACGAAGATTTTTACGTGTATAATGACATCCTGTACAAAGACTCAGCTCGACAGCTAATTGTGGTACCTATGCCGATGGAGAGAGAGGTAATAGAGATGGCACATCGTCAAGGACACTTCTCTGTGAAGAAAACAAAAGATTGTATTGAGAAGGATTTCTATATATCCCGAATAGAGGCAAAAGTCGCAGAAATTGTTAACTGTTGTATAGCTTGTATAGTAGTGAATGCCAAAGGGGGCAAAAAGGATGGGTTTTTGGTACCCATAGATAAGGCAGATAAACCTTTGTTGACTTTCCATATAGACCACGTTGGTCCACTCGCGGCTACTCGGAAACAATACAATTACATCCTCGTTGTTGTTGATGCATTTCCGAAGTTTGTGTGGCTCTATCCCACAAAGGACACGGGTACTGATGCAGTGATCGACCGATTGACGAAGCAGGAAGCCACGTTTGGAAATCCCAGAAGAATCGTCACTGATAGGGGTTCCGCCTTTACATCACATGCATTTGAGGATTATTGTAAGAAAAACCACATACAACATTTACTGATCACAACTGGAGTACCGAGAGGAAACGGACAGGTGGAAAGGATGCACAAAATCGTTATACCCATGTTAGCAAAGCTGTCGCAGGATAACCCCGATCATTGGTACAAGCACATTGGAAGAGTTCAGCAGTACATAAACAACTCTGGCCCGAGAAGCACAAAAGTAGCACCGTTTAAACTATTGACAGGATATGACATGAGGTTGTTAGAATCGCCAGCGTTGGATGAAATCGTTGAAAACGAAGCAATTGAGTCGGTCGAAACCGATCGCAATGAAGTTCGAAGATTGGCCAAGCAGGGAATTTCAGCAATTCAAGAAGAAAACCGTCGGAATTATAATCGCAAACGCAAGGAGAATGTAAAGTATGAAGTCAATGACGTAGTGGCTGTAAAGCGCACCCAATTTGGTACGAATTTAAAATTGAAACAGAAATATTTTGGACCGTATAAAATCGTCGAAAAGCTGCCTCACGGCCGTTACAGAGTGGAAAAGCTAGACGAAGTGGAGGGACCTAATTCTACCTCCACAGTGGCAGAATATCTCAAGCCTTGGCGTCCAGAATTCGGGTCGAATCCTGAGTCAGGAGGGCCGAATGTGGGAGTGACAGACGGACGTAGGACAAGAAGTGGACGTAGCTTTGACATAATGACAACTACGTAAGGGATGCAACTCTGCAACGATAAGAGACGGACAAGATAATTGGAGAGATGAGAGGACGAAAGTGCGACTAACGACGACCACTTTATGAGAAGACAGCAAACGAACGAACGGACAGTTGACACTTTGGCACCAACCAGAACGCAGCTCAATATATCGCACCCTAAATCAAAAACAGTCACAACTCAAAATTTTGTTTGGTCGCTTTCTTGGCATAAATTTCCTAATAAAAAGTAGTGCAGCCAGTACATACAATATTTGTCTTTTTGACTATTATCATTACTCTTTAAAGAGCACAGTGATGTCAAGTTTTTAAAATTCAAATCACTTTTGTGCGATCCAGAAGCAATTAACTGAAAGTTACTCGGATTTTGAGTTGTGACTCTTTTTGATTTAGTGTGCGATATTATCACTAAGTACGTGTGTAACTAAATATAAGTCTTTCAATAAAGAGATTTAAATACCTTAAATAAAACCACGTATTAAACGAAACCACATGAATGCCAAGGAAATATTGTAGTCATTTGAAATTTCAGCTTGCAAATTCATTTCGCAGAGAAAGTTTGTTCATTAAAAATATGGATTTTAAACATATGAGTGAGTATCGTCCATTATATAATGTAAGTGAAGAAAGTAAGGTAAATATCAACAGGAATTAATTACTGTTTTATAATGTTACAAATTGATATTTTAATAAAAATACCGTAAAATTATTGAATGAAACAGCGTATACCATACAAAATAAAATAGTGTATCAGATACATCATACGAATTCCCTAAAAAATAAAATGGCCTATATGGAGGACTTGCGCTTTGAATAACATAACTATGGTCTTAAAGGATGCTTAGAATAAAAAAACTTGGTAAATTTAAAGGCAAGAAACGGTATAATGTATTCATCGAAAAATCCACTATGAACAATTTTTCTTTACCGTGATATTGAGGTTTTAATAGACATCTGATTTGACAAAAACTTTAAACTCGATTTTCTCAAAACCCAAAAAAAATTATACGCTATTGTTATATTGAGGGGACGATATTATGCTCTGAGACGTGTACGACGGTAAATGTGGAAGATACTGAATTACAAATAGCAACATATAATATGGTCCGATGTGACTCACACAGTAGGCACACTGGAGGAGTGATAATATATGTGCATCGCACAATTGGCTTCAATATAATTTATAATGCAAGTGTCGACAGAAATATATGGTGCATCATTATCAAACTAAAAAAGGTTGACAAAAAATTTCAAATTGGAGTGCTTTATCATTCGCCCAGCACAAGTGACACAGATTTTTTGGATTATCTAACAGAAATATTACTTAGTAAATGTGATAAAAGTAACCATAATATAATAGTGGGAGATTTTAATATAAATATGAACTACATATCTACATACAGCACTAAACTATCTGAGATATTTTCTGTGATGGGTATGTCCCAAAAAGTAGATCTTAATACAAGAATTACAGATACAAGTGAAACTAAAATTGATTTACTGTACTCCAACTCAGAAGAAATAGAATGCAAAAATTTGTTGGAATTCAAAATCTCGGACCATGAAACAATAAATTTCAGTGTCAAAACGTCTAAATCATTCAAAATGAGAATGGTGAAGAAAATTACTGCATGGGACAGATACAGTCGTGAGAGTTTAGAATATGTACTGAGGTCATACAACTTCAATTTTAATAGTGACATGCAAATTGATAGTAAAGTGGAACTTATAAATAGCAATTTATTGCAAGCAATGGAAAGTTTGACCTATGAAAAGGAAGTGCATATAAAGTTAATGAACAAATGGTATGATCATGAACTGGCACAAATGAATAAAAATAAATTTAATATATACAAAATTGCTGTACAGACTGGAGTGTGGGATGAATACAGGAGTGTAAATAAAACCTACAAAAAATTAGTTAAAATAAAAAAAGTTAAATATGTGGAAGATAAAGTAAAAATGAGTGAAAATAACGCTAAAGATATGTGGAAGTACCTCAAACAGGCGGCTTGTCTTAACGAAGATAATGATGTTATCAAAAAAGCGGTAATAGATGGTATACTGGTGGATAATGATACTGAGTTGGCAAATAAGCTGAACCGATTCTTTATTAACAGTATAATAAATATAAATAGAAACATACCTAGATTTGATCTGGATCTGGCAACGAACAATAGACAAGCCAGCTATACATTTAAGCTTTCGACAATAACAACCGTTGAAGTTATAAATATTATAAAAACGCTTAAATACAAAATCGGCGGCAGAAAACTTTTATCTGATGGGGTACTGAAAGACTCTGCAGAGTATTTAGGGTACTTCTACGCACTCATAATTAATGATAGTGTGGAGAGTGGTATTGTACCAGAAAGCTGGAAAACATCAACAGTGGTACCTGTTAAAAAAGTTAAAAAGACAATACAACCAGAAGAGTTTAGACCAATAAATACGCTACCCAGTGAAGCAAAAATTTTAGAAATACATGTGAAGAATCAACTGATGAAATACCTAGAAGAAAATAAAATTCTAGTCCATCAACAATCGGGCTTTAGGAAAAAACATTCGTGTGAGACAGCCCTCAACTTGGTGATAGCTGATTGGAAAGAAGAGTTGAATAATAAGAAGGTAATTGTTTCAGTATTCCTGGATCTCAAAAGAGCATTTGAAACCGTGGATAGAGACATATTACTAAAAAAAAATGCAAAGAATTGGTATAACTGGTATAGAGCAGATGTCGGCAGTTTCATACATCTTAAGATGCAGCGCAATTCACACGGATAGGTTACGCTCTTTGTTCGGTGATTTATTTAGTCGTCGCTGAGCAAGTGGCGTGCCAACATCGTGTAGGGCGATCGCTTGTTTGCGCAGCAAATAATATATGCATGTATGTACGTAGCATTTTTCCTTATGTACCTTCATATTATGAAATGAATAATTGTTTAGTCAGAAAAAATGTATATTCATAGAAATAAAACGGATTTATTAGATTATTGCATTTTAATTTTGCAATTTACATAAAAAAAAGTGCCACGGTATCATAAATGTGTGCTTTTGCTTCGCTGTCTAGCAGGCAACTAATAAACATATCAACTGGTTCGTGCGTAGAGAGCGCTTCACCAATACTAACGCACTTACAATTTTGCCGACCCTTGGTATAGAGCTAGAATGGTTCAGCAACTACTTAAAGCAGAGAAGGCAACGAACGGTGATAAATACAGCGATATCAGAGGAATTGGAAGTACCCATAGGGTTACCACAAGGTTCAGTTTTGGCACCGATATTGTTCTTAATTTATATTAATGATATTGTCAGTGCCATCGATGGATGTGAAATAAGACTTTTTGCCGACGATGCATTAATTATTATAAGTGAAAATAATATAAATGTCGCTATACCAAAAATGCAATTGGGATTAAACAATCTATATACATGGCTTTGCGGGAATAGATTAAAACTTAATATAAATAAAACAAAATATATGATAATAACAAGAAGAAACTTTAATGATCTCAACATTGAATTGAAAATAAATAATGAAAGCATACAAAGAGTGGATAGTATAAAATATTTAGGTATTATAATTGATAACAAACTTAAATTTGAGGAACATATAAAATACACCGTGGAGAAAGTAGCTAAAAAAGTGGGGATTATGCAGAGAACGTCTAAATATTTGAATAAAAAATACAAAATTCTTATATATAAATCGATTATTGAGCCACATTTTGTATATTGTCCATCAATACTACTCATCATAACCGATAGTGAAATTGATAAGCTTCAAAAACTTCAAAACAGGTGTATGCGATTTATCCTTAAAAAGCGTAGTGATACAAGAACGGCTGATATGCTAAATAGTTTGAACTGGTTAAGTGTTAAACAAAAAATTTTCTTTCTCTCCATGAAGTTAATATATAATATAAAGCATGGTAATGTACCTGAATACCTTAGTAAAAATGTAGTTTTAGTAGAGCAAACACACAATGTAAACACTAGGAATAAACAGATTTTAAATTGCCATTGTTTAGAACGGAAATAGACAAACAAAATATATTCTATAAAGGTCTTAAATGTTACAATGAACTACCTGTGGATCTAAAAACATGTAATGACATCTTAGTTTTTAAGAAGAAACTGTATGAGTTTTGTAAAACCCTAGCTATAAGATAGAAAATGTTAATATTAACTTGAATTAGGCTCTTGTAAAGGCCGTAATAAATAAATAATCTAATCTAATCTAATACACAATCAAAAATGTTGAGATATGTATCAGGAGACGCGCTTTGGTCCCAGGAGCATGAATATAACTCCGCTGAACAAATATTTTTAGCAGTTTGCGAGATATTTGCAGTTAAAGTTCAGAATTTTGTCTCATTTTCATGTGGTTGTTGTAATCACATTACCCTGTGAGAAAAGAGTGTCACGCGGAAGGACATCACCGTGGCGGTAGCCACGGCTATGGGAACCACCCGGAGTTGGAATGGCGTAGCCCAGGGTTATTTTTTGAAGCGCGGCCGAAGGCCGCCTACGCTGTAAGGTTTTCTGTACATAAAAAACATGGATCGGGCCCCTAAACCCGGGTCATTTTTCGGTTTTTCGCAAATATTTTCCAAAATATTGAAAATATTGGTTGAGCGGAGTTATATTCATGCTCCTGGGACGGAAACGCGTCTTTTGATACCTCTCCCGACATTTTTGGACGCGTATTAGCGCTCGGTACCCCACGTAAACGATTACCCGTGTTGCAATTAACTCTCAACGAATGTTAAGGGAGAGTCTGCGAAAAAAGCGGAAATCTTTGCGGGATTGCGCGGATCCCTTCACCATTTCGGAGGAGCGGTTTGTTGAGCTATTTAGACTAACAAGAGAGGTGTGCAAAAATGTTTTTGAAGAAATCCGCCCTCATATGCGACAAAGAAAATCGAATGGCCTTCGTAAAATGCTGCGATTTCTCACAGCTTTACGATTCTTCGCTCACGGTATGTGTACAAGTTTTTGCGAGTCATTTTTCTTCACAAAATACTAACTATTAGATATCTTTACAGGAAGCTTTCAGCGTTCAGTGGGACAGGATTTTTTAATTCATGTGTCACAGAGTAGTGTTAGCAGATGTGTTGCAGATTTTGATCTCCGACACTTTTGAATAAATATTGGCAATCGAGGGTGGTCGAAAGCAATTACCTTAGTTTATTATATCAAATATAACAATTTATTTCAAGGTGTCTGACTTCAATTTAAAAATATTGGACTGTAATGCGAGATTTGGTGGAACTGCCCATGATGCATCTGTGTGGAGAGCCAGCGCATTGAAAGTTCTGCTAGACAATAAATATTCAAGCGGTGAACGGAATTTGAGGCTTTTAGGTGAACAACATGTAATTTTATTATTCACTTGTGTCCTAACATAATTTTTGTATTTTCCTGCAGGCGACAGTGGATATCCACAGATTCCCTACTTAATGACACCAAATCAAGGAAACAACATTTCTCAAGCGCAGGAAAACTACAATAGACAGCATCGTAAAGCCAGAAATTGTGTAGAACGCTGCTTTGGAGTACTCAAGAGCAGATTTCGGTGTCTTTCAGCAGAGAGAGTATTGATGTATAATCCCATTGTAGCAGAAAAAATAATCAATTCGTGTATCATTTTACACAACATTGTTTTAACAAATAATATCGAAGATGGATTGGACAGCATAGAGAGTGATATTGAAACTGTGGACGAAAATGAAGTTCTCGCTGAAAGCAGCGAGTTAGGAATTGTTCCCGAAGGTGTAACTGCAAGACAACAAGTAGTTACTAATTTTTTCAAGATCGAATGTTTGTGTTATATATTTGGCTATGTATTAAATTAAAATTATTAATACAACTCACTCACTCATAATTGTATGCTCTTTATATTTTATATTATTTCGACTATATTGTGACTCAACTACGTAATGGTGGAATGTTTATATTGGATTTACGTGGTTTAATCAGAAACCAGTCGGTTTGCCATGACTAGTCTTCTAAGATTTTTACTGTTACTAAGTCCACCTAATCCTCTATATTTCCCTATACCCCCTTATTCCATTAGTATTATTCAATAAATAAACAAAGAAATCATGTATATATATTTTTTTATTGCACATAACGTTGAAGTGTAGCATATCTACATAAATTTATGATAACAAAAAATATTGGGGTTTTTTGTTGAAAAATAATTTTGGGTATAATATATATTAGGGTAATTCATTTCATTAAATCTTTTACAAAAAAGTACAATGCTCTTTTACAGCTTAGTCTTATAATAAAATGCTACTCTACAGCTTAGTCTCATAATAAAATGCTATTCTACAGCTTAGTCTCATAATAAAATGCTCTTTTACAGCTTAGTCTTATAATAAAATGCTATTCTACAGCTTAATCTCATAATAAAATGCTGTTCTACAGCTTAGTCTCATAATAAATTGCTGTTATACAGCTTAGTCTCATAATAAAATGCTGTTCTACAGCTTAGTGTGATGATGAAATGCTATTGTACAGCTTAATCTCATAATAAAATGCTATTCTACAGCTTAGTCTCATAATAAAATGCTCTTTTACAGCTTAGTCTTATAATAAAATGCTATTCTACAGCTTAATCTCATAATAAAATGCTATTCTACAGCTTAGTCTCATAATAAAATGCTATTCTACAGCTTAATCTTATAATACATCTTAAAATATCTGAATTTCTTAATATAATAAATGTAATAATACGCAATTCTACAGCTTCAAATATTTACACTGGAAACAAATATTTAAGATACAATCAGTAGCAATTTAAATGTACATATGTATATATATTTCAAGATGTACTCACTGCATTTCTTCAGTCGTCTTGCTGAGATCAATTGCGTTTATGAAGGCGCTTTTCGACATCTTACTTTTTTGACTGTACGTCTAACTTGTTTACAACCTCTGACAACAAAATATTGTTTTGCTCCAAGGCAGCGGCTTTGCGTTCTTCAATAAAGTTTCTTTGCTCTAACGCTTTTATTTTCCGCTCTGTCAATTCAAGGAGAGGAAGTCCTCTAAACTTATCATTTTAGCATTCGTTTCTTCCAGTGAGCAGTTTTTTCTTTTCTGCGCTCTAGCTTGTGATGGTCTTTGGCTGTCTACATTATCCCTTGCTGATACTTGGGACGGCGCAGCACTTTCATCGAGGAACTGAAAAGATATATTTTTGTAAATATGCACATGGATTGCACCATTGGCTTTTATAAGTACCTCGACTTCGCAAATCTCGTGGGCAGTGGCAAATAGCTCCACGGAATTAACTGCACCGCAGCTTCTTTATAATTATAAATAATTTAATTCATGGTAATTTCTGACTTATTAAGTGTCGAGCTCACCAAGGGTGAGTTTGGCCTACGATCGCCACTGTGGTCATCACCCCAATTACTCTCTCATCAAGAGCAGTGAGTCGCTTGTCGGCCACTGACGAGCTTATGCCGCTTCTCTCAAGAGCATTTCTAAGGTCCAGCGATTTTTGTTTGGCTTTCAAGAGGGTTTTCTTGGCCGACTGCTCTCTCGCAACGGGTAGTGGAGAGAGATCAAGAATAGCCTCCAGCGCCGTGGTGGCGCACGTACGCATCGCACCTGTGATGCATACTCACGCTAGGCCCTGGATTTTGGTGAGTGCTTGTCTCACCGTAGACTGTGCTGTTCTTGATACCCATGCTACCGAGCCATAGGTGATAGTGGGTTTTACTATCATAGTGTACATCCATCTGAGGATTTGCATTCTACAAACCATGATTGATTTCGAAGCCCTTCTTGACATGCTTGTGACCTGTTGCTTCCACAGAAGTTTGCTATCAAAAATTACCCCCAATTATTTAACTTCGGCCACGAAGTCTATTGGCATGCCCTGTAGGGTGATTGTTCTGAGTCCCGGAAGGGATCATTTCCTGGTAAAAGGGATTATGGCAGTTTTAGTGGGGTTTATTATTAAGCCCTACACTCGCACACCATCTCTTTGTCAGGTTCAATGCTCTTTGTATAATATCACAAAAGGGTATTCTCGAATTTTCCATGTGCAATTATGACAATATCATAGCCTTGGCATTGGATTCTATTGTCAGTTAGAATCTGCAGGAGTCCGGATACTACCAGATTCCATAGCTCTGCTGCTTGTACAGGTTCAGAGGTTCTTGTGCGGAGTAAAGCGTCTATCCATTTCTGGACAGGCGCTTTTACGCCTGTTGGACGCTGTCGTGAGACGTGTTATTGAAGGCACCTTCACTGTCAGGGTGGGCGAACGTAGATCTGCTGCTCTATATGCATGCTGGCTGTGATGTAGAGGCCTGTGGTTCAGTATGTTGGCTCTAATGTGTTGGTCTATTATTTTCTGCGTTGCGTTTAACACAAAGAGGCTAGACTTATTGGTCTGAAGGACTTAGCTAACGAGTAGTAATTTTTTCCTATTTTGGGTTCGAAAACCACTGTAGGTATGTATGCATGTTCAGCAAGGAGCTTATGTATTCGTGCGACCGGTCGGCAATTCTGGGAAAGTATATCGACACATTGTGTGTCGGTGGTATATCATTCCCTCTTCTGGTGCTCATGGCTGGTCCATCCCATCCATCTAGCTTTGGAAAGGCTTGCATAAGCCAGTTCGCCCTACTGTCATCCTTGCAATCAACCTGGAGAAGTCCTGCTCGGAAGTATACCCCACAGAAAGCTAGGGCATACTTCCAGCCTTTGAACACCTCGGAGGGTTAGTTCACGGGCAGAACAGCAACCCGGATGCATGAGGGCATCCGAGTAGCTATGCCGCCCAGGAACCGCCCGAGTGCATTCTTCGGGTTTATTGGATGCTCTATCCATTACCGAGAACGATGTGTTCGCGGAATGGAGCGCCCTTTGCTCTTGGAGCTTTGGTTCTCCTCCGGGGTGAATTGCCAGCGTCTGCGCTTTTCAACGTGCACGGGTAGCCGTTGGTTGTGGTTGTTTCCAACCAATAGCGGCCCGCTCCTGCCATCAGCATTCTTCGCGGGTACTATCTGCCTGCTTTCCTGCTCCAGTCTTTCTTGCGGGTTCTCCCTGTTGTCCCTTTGTGGGGCTTGCTGTTGGGAGTCGCACATCTGATCAAAAGCTCTTGCGCGACCATCTTGGCCGACATCCCTTTCTCTAGTTTCCGGAGGTACCACTTCACTCCTGAACCGCTGAGCCCTACCCTTCGCTTGTCATCCAAAGCACCTGGCCTGCCTAGTGGTGGTATTCTTGGGGCCCTCCCTCGGAAGAGCCTTCTTGCACGTCGCTTGGTCCTTTCAGGGGTGTTCTCTCTCTGATCCCGCTCGCCGCTCACTCGGAAACCTGTCTGGTACCTCCGGTCACGTTGCTGTTTTCCGCATGTCGTATTTTAGCTCCCGTGGGCTCTCGAATATCTCTGGCGCTCTTCGACTCGACATGGTTCGCGAGTTTGCCGGTTGTCGGTGACGACGCTGCTGGTTCGCGGTGTGTACCGCTGGTGCTGGCTTCCGATTTTGATCCGAGTTTTTCGCCCGGGGGTGTTCGAGCTCGCGATTCGCTCTGGTGTTGTTGGATGCATCCTGGTTCGCGAGTTTATCCCTTCGTGCTCGTCTGGGTAGCGATTCACTCTGGTAGTACTGGACTCACCATGGTTCGCGAGTTTCCTTCCTGCAGCGAGGCCGAGCTTGTGGGAATCTGCTGTCGATGGGTTTCTCGACACTCGTTTGTGGTCAGGTGACCACTGCTGTTTGCGGGTGCAACGGCTGGTTCGAGGTGCATGGCGGGGCTTGTTGTTGGGGTTTCACCCATTAGGGTGTTCCAGGAAGAGCATCGTTTCCTCTGTGGTGAGACCCTCCTGGAGTACATCCTTGGCCTCTCGGCTTTTCCCACCACACTTCTTTGTGCGCTCCGCATATCATTGTTGTTGTTGCTGTTTTTGTTATTATTTTTATTCATTTTGTTCGTAGGATTGCTGGTTCGATATGACGAGCTTCACATTCAAAAAGCTATGGTGGGGGATTTGGTCCGACCGCCGCGCCAGAGCCCCTTGTCGCGGTAACGCCATGATTACTCCCCAAGGTGGCCCGATGTTGGAGAGGAGCCGTTATAATACAGCCGGTGTTGTGAACCTCCTGGATGCACACCAGTCCAATAGGCACGGTGTCGCATAAGACTCTGGATCAAGGTGCCTGTCCTCGTAGAGGGCAACTATCAGAGGTATTAAATAGCCCCATCCAGTTTATCTCAGTTAAAAAATCATAAGAAGCAGAAAAATTAAATAAACCGAAATTGAAGGTTAATGTACTTTCAAAATCATTAGATTAGAAGCAGTAAAAACTACATTATGTGATGCCTATCCCTGGGAGTAATTGGAGTTTTACATTTTAAAAGTTTATATTATAAATATGAGATCATGTAGTATACTTAATGGATTAACACAATTGCTGATTTGTGTTTAATTGACACCAAGTAAGTTTTCAATGAAATATAACTCATGGTTAGACGTAATATTACTGGGTGTGAGACTACCGTTGGTTATACTATTCGGCCAATGAATATTGCAGAGGTTTAAATCGCCAAGTACAGAGTGGTGATTATCTCCTAACTCACTTAAAACTAAAGATACAATATTGTCAGCGTATGACTCCTGGTGGCACCGATGGCGCAACAAGATATAAACAAAGCTGGTCAAGAAGCGAGTCGTGATCCGTGAGAGGAATTGGGAACTCACGCAGTTCACGCTTGACGGCAATCCAAACTCCACTACCACGAAGGCAACCAATTTTTACGGGGTCACGATCTATGCGGAATACGTTGAAAAGATTCGGGTCGAGAAACTCACTATCAAAAAATTTGACACTGAGCCAAGTCTCAATGAAACGAAGATCTCATAGTCCATTGGTTCTAAAAATAAATCTTTAAACCATTGGTGACACTGGATGCTAAGCCCAAAGAGCTTTCTTTGAGCCTTTTGCAAAAACTGAAAAGGCTGTTACATTTTATGGCCGAAGACATCTCGAGTACGCCCACCTCAAAATTCACGTTACTTTTTTACCAATTTAGTACAAGATAAAGACGATTTTAGCAAGTTTGCTTGTTTAGCCACACAGTCTTGAATATTATCTTCAGAGACTGAGTTGGAAAAAGATGTTAAATGTTACTATTTATATTGAGCCGCAACCTCCAGCTCAGAACATGCATTTGTGCCTCTAATCCGTGTTGCGGATTTTATTTCTTTTCGAATTTTTGACACCACAACCCTATATCCATTGCTTGTCACATCAACAGGCGTACGCACCAGCAATAAAAGTATCGCCACAGCGCTCAAGTTGGCTGTATTGATAATGTTAGCAACAGCACATACAACATTGTGAACGCCAACAGCAGGGGCAGTGGGAGGAAGAACAACAGCAGCGATATCATTTGCGGGTGAAGTCGAAGAGTTGGGGAGAGGCAAATTGCTTTATGTTTTGAGTGACTGCGATATTTCCGAAGATGAATTTTTTGCTTGCTTTTTTCTTTCTTATTGATTTGTTATGGGCGTTTTAGAACGTGTTAGAACGTTTTTTGTTGCTTTCCTCCAAGCACTAAGGCTAGTTAAATCGCCACTAAGTTTAGAAGCAACAGCAGTGTGCAAATTTGTGACGTCAGAAGTTAACGAAGAAATAATAGATTTTTTGTCGTTAATTAATGAGCGAAGAGAGGAGGCTAACTCCGAGATAGTATTCTACTTTTCCAAGTATATACCCACTAAACAATTTGTTCCGACTTTTTTTCGAAATCGTTAAGTTTTGTCTAAAGAGTTTGCCGAAATCGGAACCGATTTCCTTTCGAAGTAGTTAAGAAATTTGTATGAGAGGGTTGACGCGACTTCGTAAAGAAACGGTGTAACGATTTTGCTAAGAACTTGCTTTACGAAATCTTTCAGAAAAGTCTTAACGAATTCGCACAGTATAATTTTCACGAAATCTTTAAGAATTTTCTTAACGATTTCGTAAAGTGCGATCCTTACGAAGTCTTAAAGACATATCTCAACGAGTTCGTAAAGCTTTGCGTTTACGAAATCTTTAAGAATCTTCCTAGAGAAATCTACCTAAATATCCAATTAAAAACATATTTTTTTGTTCTTTTTTCAATTTGATTAATACAATTAATTTATTATGTTTTAATAAAGTAAATTAAATTACATGTATATATCTATGTATGTATAAGAATTCAATATTGTTTTAATGCTTGGTAATGCACTGTGGTGCTTGGTGTGACTCTTCTCCCGACGCGACATGAAGAACAATTTTTATCACACTTACTTATTTATTTTGGCCACTGCAGCAAAGATATAAATTTTATTTTGGTTTGGTTTAATTTTTGTTCACAACACGTTTTTGCTACAATCCGAAATTTATAAATTTTTCACATGAATTTCTTTTTGACAACTGAATCAAAGCCTGCTGAGTTTGAAAATTTATTCACGTTTTTCTCTTATCGAAATAGATACGAATTCGTTTAGGAAAATCGAAAAATTTTAGATTTCCTTCAGACAAGTCGGATATCCGACAACTTCGGAGATTCTGGTTTGGCCAATCGTTGCGAATTCGTTAAGCTAGATCGGTAGAATTCCGATTTTGTTCAGAAAAGACAGATGTCCGACAAATTCGGAAGCTTTGGTTTAGTGGGTAGATATTACTTTCAATTTTTAGAGATTTCACTATTTGGAGAATGGTAGCGTTTTCCGAGCATAAGGCAGCAATGTCTTTAGCAGTATTTACGAAATGTAGTTGTTGGGTATTCTCATCCTGTTCACCAAATCTCTCAACATTATTCGAAGTGACGCGCGCAATTGGAGGAGGAGGAAAGGAATTGCTTATTTGAGGCACCTAGAAAATCGAGATCTTCCGTTGACATATTGACACATTTCAAATGAAAATGGTCATTGCACTTAGCGCACAACACCTTAGATTGGGCGCACTCAATAGGTTCATTTGAATTATACACGTGAAGGATTTTAATCCAAACAAGATTCACTTTCTCGAACCAACGGCAAGGCACTAATTATTTATACTAGCCATAATAGCTGAAATAGTCACGTTGCAATTATCGCATTTAAGTTTTCTTCCGAAGTATCCAAAATTGGCAGAGCACTTGATTTTATAACGGTAACTGTTTATGGCTTGCATCCCCTAATCAAAGAAAAAACGACGGAAAATAGATTTTGTGGAAGTTCTAGGAAGAAACTAGTTCTAAAACATTTTAATGAAAAGTTTTCAGCTGAATGCACTGCAGTATAACTAGAATTTATATATTTTAAAGTAAACCGGTAGACGGGCTAAAGGTATATCCTATGAGAAATTTATACTCGGTATATACTGATATCAAGGACCACTTTCGTACGTTACTTTTTAACAATGAAACAGTCAATAACTTACAATGGCTCTCAGTAAGGCCAAAAACTGTAAAGCCCCTGGCAATGACCGTATACCATATAAATTTTATAAATATGCTCCGCAAAGCTTCCAAAATGAGGTTATTTCTCTGCTTAATTTTATTTTTCTTAAAAAGCAGGTCCCTACGTCGTTCGGATCTTCTGTGATAAACACTCTATTTAAAAAAGGCGATCTTTGTCCCCCGAGTAACTATATGGGTCTGTCTCTACTGGATGCGTTGTATAAGATATTTACTGGCATGCTATTAAGCCGCATTAATGCGTGGATTGAATGTCATGGTATACTTACAGAATGTTAAGCGGGTTTCCGTAAGAACTATTCAACCATCGATAACTTATTTCATTTGACAAGTATCGTTAATTTTAACTTTGCTGAGAAGAGAAAAACTTTAGTTTTTTTTGTCGTTTTACTGTCCCTCGTAGCTTGCTCTTCTATAAGTTGGCATTAAAAGTGAAAATGTCCAAATCAAAAGCCCTTGTTTTTAGGAAGGGTGGCAGGCTTTCTTCTGATTGCAAGTGGTCTTTTGGTGATGATCAGGTTGAAGTTGTGAACGAGTACAAATATCTGGGTTTAATGCTAAATTACAAGCTCTCCTTTACTAAACACTTAGGCACAAAGCTTAGTGAAGCAAAAGCTGCAATACGCTCTACATGGCTGAGTTATTTAAATAACCCTCGGATCTGTATTTCGAAAAAAATTAAAATCTTTGATGCTGCCACAAGATCTATTATGTTTTATAGTGCCCACGTGTGGGGTGGGGAGCATCATGAACAAGTTGAAAAACTCTTACGTTTCTTCGTAAAGAAGCTTATTTTCTTACCTTCGAACACACCCAATTATATCTTGCATTTAAAAACTGGCATACTGCCCCAGTTCTTCCACACACTTCGGGCGCACGTGTTATTTGTAGTACGTTGCCTTAGCTTACCCTCGAACAGGCTCCCACGAACTCTTGCTGAGGAAAGAATTCACCAGGATGCTCCCTGGGCCAAAAATTGGAAACAGTTATCACTCAGCGCGGGCTTAGGTCCCCTAACCGATTTTTCTCCTGATTCACACAAGAACAAGAGTTTAAACTATATGTGGATCGTGCTCAAGGCTCTGCCACACATGATATTTACTTGGCTCCCGTGAGCGTTACATACATTGACGACGAACATTCAGCGTATGCCATTGGCCTAATTTTCAGGGCGAGATGTGGACTTTTGAATCTAAATGCGAGATCTTATAAGAATGTAACAACTGCAGTATGTCCAGTTTGTAAACTAGGCGATGATGAAAGTATTCACCACTTTATTGGTGTCTGTCCAGCTTACAATGATTTCCGGTTGGCTAGATTTGGTGAAAAAGTTTTGGACCTGGCAAGTGTGGTAAACATCCTAAATGGTTATTATAATATTTCGCTGTTTAAATACCTGCAAACCAGCTTAAAATATAGGGATGTCATTATAAATGAATTTTCCTAAGCACTTAACTTCAAACAGTTTGGTAACTTATGTATGTTTGGCACTCAACACCTTTGTTACTGCCATAATGTTAATTCTAATTTATTCTTAAATTAGTTTTAAGTTTTTAATGGTGGAGTTCATGTCACGCTACTTAAATATCTGTAAATGAACTTCGTAAGCACTATATTCCAAATAAGTTTACTAAATTATGTCTGGCACACAACATTTTTCTTACTGCCGTAATTTTAATTTATTGTAAAGATTATCCTTAAATTATTAATGTATGGTATTTCGAATAATTAAAAATAACTATACTACTACTATTTACTACTACTACTGAGCTGATTTGTTTGCTTCGTTAGGCTTTTCCTGAATCTTTTTATAACTTAAAATCCAAAAGCGAAAGTTGAAATGACTAATCTTGTTG
Organism: Sphenella marginata; assembly: GCA_951509765.1. Taxonomy (NCBI): domain Eukaryota; kingdom Metazoa; phylum Arthropoda; class Insecta; order Diptera; family Tephritidae; genus Sphenella; species Sphenella marginata. The sequence continues at coordinate 77,610,086 of OX608078.1, forward strand.
TCATTTCTTTCGCATTTTAAAAAAACATAAACGTCTCACATAAATTTATGAAAATTATTGTCTTGTCCATAGTATATTAATGAAAGCTAACAAAAATTACTTATTCCAGGGTGGCATGTATATATTTCAAATTTTGGACTCCTATGCGGTGAGTGGGTTTTGTTTATTGTGGCTGATATTTTTCGAATGTATATCGATATCGTGGTGCTATGGTGTCGATCGATTTTACGATGGTATAAGAGATATGATCGGATATTATCCAATGATTTGGTGGAAATTTTGTTGGTGCGTTACTACTCCAGTCATTTGTTTGGTAAATTTAAACCTATATCTGGTTTCTTTTTTCATCAAAAAATTTTGTTTAGGGTGTGTTCTTCTTCAATATTGTACAATGGAAGCCGATTAAATACTTGGATTATAATTATCCATGGTGGGCGCATACATTTGGATGGTTTACCGCTCTGTCTTCAATGTTATATATACCGGCTTACATGATTTGGCTGTGGAGGCGCACATCTGGTGGTACATTGGAGGTAGGTGACGTCGACCTTGTTTAAAATGAAATTTCTTAGGAAACAAAAAGATGGATCCAGATGGAAAATTTGAGGCGTGATAAAGATATTGTTTACGCTCACTGACAAAACCTACTAACTGAAAGGGGTGCTCTCGTATTTCTCTTTTTATATACATTCCTGATAAGACCCGTCAAATTGTTTATGCTAATATTGTTAAAATATCGTTCAAGACGATCCTGATGGCTGCATCCAATTTTGCATATTGCTCTTCAGCGCTTCCTTCGAAAAGACGGCTCTTGTGAACTTCAGCTGTCCACGAAGGACCACGAAACAGGGCAAACTTTTCAATAGCATTCTTAAGGGCAACGGACCATTTCACTTCATGTCGTTTATATTTATATGATTGACAAAAGGTAAAAAAAACATATAACTGCTCACGGCAACTCCTCATTTTGTTTGTAATTATACCCTTCATGAACATGAAATGGTATAATAACTTTGGTACTATGTTTGTAAGTATGAGAAGAAGAAGAGATATACCCACCATTTAGTAGACCGAAGTGATCAGGGCAAAGACCTAAGTTGATTTAACGATATCCGTCTGTTTGTTTGAACGCAATCTAGTCCCTCAGTTTTAGAGATATCTGGATGGAATTTTGCAGGCAGCCGCAATTTTGTAAAGCATTAGTCGGAACCAGCAAGATCGGACTAAGACAACGTATAGCTCCCATACAATCGATTGTTCCGATAAACGGAATTTGCAATTAACAGCCTAGGGAGTAAAATGAGACAGATCTGACTTACATAATGTATAGCTCGTATAAATTGATTGTTGCGATAAATGTGAGTTGGGATATGTATATGAAGAGTTTGTACCAATTCTAAGTAATGCTTGGACACTTAGAAAAGGTCTGCCTATTCATGAAAGGTATAAAGCCTTCGGCACAGCTGAAGGGAGCATTTTCCATTATTTTCATTTGCACATTATAATGATCGTTATTTTCAAACCCACCGTTTTAATGAAGGGGGGGGGGTCTATCTTGACGTTTCGACAAATCCCCTCCTTTTGAATATTAAAAAAGCACTAAAATCGATTTCTGTGTCTAATGGACAAGTTTAGTTTTGTCAAGGTAAAGGTGTGGGCTCATTTGAAGTATATTATGTACCGGATTTCAATTCAAATCTTCTTTCGGTAAGAAAAATGTTTGTAAAATTGCTTTTGAAAAAGTCGTATGTATATATTAATGGAAAGGGCAGCACTATTGTAGGTGTTAAGTATTAAAACGGATTGTGTTGTTTTTGATTGGTCACTATAACTGATTTATTTCACTAAAATATTGTGTTATTTATACAAAATTAATTTCTTTGCGTTATCATTAACATACACCGTTCTGTACAGCTGTATGATATACTTGTATATGTGTATATGTGCTTATGTATGTATATTCTGGTCGCACGGTTTTATTGCAGCGTAAGCGTGCGTTGATGTCACACGTTTAGTAAAAAATACAAACGAAATTGGAGATGTGTCATATTGGCTTCACTGCTTTCCAATAAACTATGGTAATGAAGACGTTGGTGTCAACATCCTCCCCCCAATGAGCGCAGCTCGATTAAATGGTAATCGTAAAATATAAAACTTCATTTCGCTGCCGGGGAATTGGTGTAGGTCTTTCGTTTTTGGATTCATCTCTTCTCGTAGAACTAGGCAAAGCTTTCTGGTGCTTCGCTTTACTTCTCCCTTTGACGAGCATAAACACCAGTAGGCACGCAACTAAAAGAAGCGCTGTGGAACCTACTGTGATATGATGAGTATTTTGTAAATCAAGTTTGTTTGGCAGCTTTAACAGATTATGATTTTCTAATTCGGATTGTAATGACGTCAGATTTTGGGTTTTTGTAGAATATATTTTACGTCAGGTAACTTCTGAAGTAGGGACTATAGTTGTTCTGCAGAAGCCCCCAAGTCTTGTGTAGGAAAAAGCCAGACTACTGGATATTAGCTGATGCGAGTGATCTGATACAAAGCGATGTTTAAGGATGCAGTTTTGTTGAAGTGATAACAGCCCTGATCCCTTTAATTTTATCTTCCACATAGATGTGGCATATCTAAACTGGTTGTCATGCCGTTGTGGTATCAGTCGTTTGGTATTTTTCTCGGTAGACATTTTGATTGCGTATCATCACGGCTATAAAAAATTTTAAATTTTGGACATATGTAACTTCCCAGCTTGTGGTCCACACATTATTGAAATTTGGACACCGTTTTTGGAAAGTATTTGTCGAGAGCCGTATTGATTTCAAAAACTGAGGTACATTTCACTATCTCAATCATTGTACCATTGGTCAAGCTGGGGAGCGGCAAAAAGATAGATACTAAACCCACATGCTTGTGCGTGACTCCTCCTTTGATTCTGAGAAGTGAGTTTTAATTTTGCTCACTTCAAGTTGTAATTAGCTGGTCGTAAGGAGCATGATGAGAATCCATCAGAACGCCCAATATTGAAGACTTTATTCTCTGCATTGCCTGAGACGAAAACATTTGAAACAATTTGTCCTCTAGTCTCCTCCATATCACTGCGTATTCCATTCAGTATGAGGATGATCTTTCGATCTAACTGCAACTACATCTTGGTCTTGCTTTAAAATTTTCATTGTAGAGTCCAAACTAGACGTTTGGTCTTTGATAAGGTTAAGTAGATGAGATTTATTTTCTTGTTCTTTTGTGACTGTGCTCGACATTTGTTCAGCATATTGTGAGTCTTAGATGCCAAGCAATGAGTAAGCTACATTTCCAATTATGCCAATTGCACCTCTTTTTTGCCTATTGGATTTCAATATTGAGGCATCCAGTTGTAGAGCGGCTAAATTCTGTTCAAAGTGCCTTACCAAAGCGTTACATGTGTATTTTTGCTTCATCTCTTGACATGGATGCCGCAACGCCATTGTACCATTCGATAGTGCTGCCAGTTCTGCTGTGAATCCTTTCAGGTCGTAGTATGTTATAAGGTTCCACTCCGAAGAGGATATAGCGTTCGATCCAATTCCCTCAAAATGTATGCCAAGCTTTGACCCAAATCTCCTGTTTTCAATTTGAGCTCCCAAAGCTATGGGGAGGATCAGTAATGATATTAATAGCGTAGCAAATAATTTGTACATGGAATGTATTTCTTTCTTTGGTGGCATTTTTTCTACAGATATGCTAGTTGTTTTTCCTTCTGACTCACTATTTGTTTGCTAGGTAGTGGAGCTAGCCGATGAATTGGCCTCCTACAAGTACCAGTTGCGGTTTTCACCACATCGTCTTTTCCTTTGTATACATTGACGACTCACCCTATCGGTCAGTGCAGTACTGTTGAGCTGTCTTCTTTTACTATCACCATGTCACCTATTTTGACATTTTTTTGCTCGATCTTCCATTTGTGCCTTGACTGAAGCTCAGTCAAATATTGGCTTGACCATCACTTGCAAAAGGCCTGCTTGAGGTTGGAGACTAATTTCACTGGATCACAAATTCCAACTTTTTTTCTGCACCAGAGACGCCATAGTGAAATTCCTATGTAAAATCACCTCCTAATTCCGAAAATCAAGGTTATTTTTACTTGAATGGTACCGTTTTTGAGATATTTACGATTTACCGTTATTTCAAAAAACAAAAAAGATGGCTCCACTTAATCGTGTATTTTTTACTATAATCAGTACATACAACACTTTTTTTTTGTAAAAATATAAAAAAATTTGTACTTTGCGAGGAAGCATCTCGAAAACTTTTTGTTTTTTTGCAGATATTTTTTCCCCCCTCTAAGCTCTGTTTTATTACAAAAAAACAAGCTATCAGTGAACTAAATCGATGAACTAGTACAAAAGTTATAGGCATTCAAGTAAATATATCCATTTAATGCTTAAGTACCCTACTGGTACATGTGTGTTAGTATTCGTATATCAGTTAGTTAGCAGGTAGATTTTCGAAAAGTTATTAGATACAAAAAGCTGTTAGTGTCGTTTTCTCAAACCTAGGTACATTTTAAACAAGAGCATATTTTTGAGGCAGGTAGTGTTTTCTTTGTAGAACTAAGGAACCTTTTTGTTTGGGTAGGCTTGAATTTTTACTGGATCTAAGTATAAATAAGAGTACATGCGCCTTCATAATATCTGCAAGGCTCGCCGGATACTGTTCAGTTTATAATTGCAGTTTATAACCCGTCATTTACTTAAAAATAAAAAATGAATAAAAGGGCTCGAGAGTTTGAGTGTACAAATGATCCAGACATGTTCTGTTTCATCTGCGGTCAATTTATTGTTAAAAGTATGAGACGTGTGTTTTCAAATCCTTTGAAAGACCACCTCAGAGAGTAACTTTGGTCTTACCGCGGTATGGGGCACTGCCGCGGTGGACGATACCCTTCCCCTTTACTATACCTTGACCACAAGTTGGCCCTGTCTAACGAGTGGTCGTACGAACAAGATGAAACGAAACCCAAACAAAACCACAAATTCGTCCTCCTCCTCACGGGGAAGGACAGCCACGTCGCAAGCGCCGAAAGCACATTTACGCCCAAGCGACCTGATGGGGGTCGGCACCAGCACGGTGGCGAGTGTAGTTATGCTGGCAACGGCGAACGACGCTGCACCTGATGATGCCGAACGTCCATCACGGACAGCTACGGCAACTGCTCTCCCCACAGATGCGGCCACAATGGGCCAAAGGAGAAGGTAGCCGGCTACAATTTCAATTTCACCGGGGGAGCGACCGCGATGGCAACTACGGGTCGGCTCCCTCTGGATACTTCGAGGGCAACCTCACAAACGACTGGCAAAAGCGACCTGGAGGGGGTCAGCACCAGTGCGGTAGCGAACGCAGTTACGCTGGCAACGGCGAACGGCGCCGCACCCACTGATGCTGAACGCCCTTCAGGAAGCGGCACGGCAGCCGTTTTCCCCACAGCTCTGGCAGGGGTCTCACGACCTAGCCACAAATAGCCAAAGGAGAAGGAGGCCGCAACCAAGCCACCAACCGGGGGAATGACCGCGAGGGCAACTACGGGTCAGCTCCCCTTAAATATCCCTCCCAATCGCCACACGCATCGGGAGAAAAGGAAGGCCTCTAAGGTACTAAAAAAATAAGTGGGGGTTCCGCTGGATACGTTGTCCCAAAATACCAGGAACGCGGTTACGAGGGCGCGAGCCCTGCTCCCGGAGTTCCAAAGCACTGCGGTGGCAACTGGGGAAAGCGCAACCCCCTTCAAACGCCAGTGGTCGGACGAGGACATAAAACCTCCCTCCAAAAGGCACCAGAATCACCCTGGGGTGGGCAAACCTAGCTTTGCCGAGGTGGCAAAGGACCGGATCCTTATAGGGATCCTGGACCGGGGAAACGACCGTGGGGCCATCCCGAAAGATCAGTGGCCGTATGTCCGGAACGCCATCGGCGACGCCGTTCTCGACGTGTTGATGGAGGCTCCGGGCAGTCCGCCGCGTGGTGCTGATGCGGGCTGGTACCAGGGTCAAATAAAGATCCTTGCTTGCAAAGACGCAAGAACTGTTGCGCTGTACAAGGCAACAGCGGCAAGGCTAGGCCCGGTCTACTCTGGGGCGAAGATGGAGGTCGTCGACTGGAAGGATATTCCAGCTCGGCCAAGGGCGAGGGCCTGGGTTCCAGCAATCCCTGCAGAGCCGGAGAGAATCCCGGCTATGCTCCGAATCATGAACCCAACTCTCCCCGCCCAGGACTGGAAGATCATCCAAGTCGGCGACGCTGAAGGTCACAGGAGGGAGGTCGTTCTGGCCCTAAATAAGGAGGCTCTCGAACCTTTGAGGTGAGCAAATGGACGTGTGCATTACGGCATTGGGGAAGTCGTAATCCACGTTTACCGTGGCGAAGCGCAGCGCGCATCCTTTCCGGGTGCTCCGGTGGATATGGACATCGAAACACCCGAAGAGGAAGCGGAGCTTTCTGACGCTGGCTGTATGGTGTCCGCCACGTCAAACTGCGCAGGCGCTCTGCACAGTTTATCGATGGAGGATGCTCTGCCGGACAGCGACGGGGAAGACCTCGACGTCACGGTGTTGGTAGGGGAGTCTGGGCACACTCAATTTGAGGGTGCTTCAGATAAACCTACATAAATCGAAGGCAGCTTCGGCTGCTTTAATTGGTCGCCTTTCTAAAGGCGGCGTTGATGTGGTCCTCATATAAGAGCCGTGGGTCAACAAAGCACGGATTTGCGGCCGGATTTGCGGAATTCAAGCTCATCAGAGCTGATGGAGAAGGTAAAATTAGAACCTGCATTTTGGTTAAGTCTGAGCTAATAACTTTTCTTTTACCTAACTACAGCAATGGCGACGTCACAGCGGCCAATCTCACAGTTGGCAACGTTAATTTAATTATTGCCTCGGTCTACATGCCTTACGACGCGGAAGATCCTCCACCGCAAGACAAGGTGAAAGTACTGGTGGCCGACTGCAGCAGGGACCACTTGCTTGTTGGAACGGACGCAAATGCCCGGCACGTCCAGTGGGGAAGTTCCGACATAAACGCTCGAGGTGAGTCTCTTTTTGATTTTCTTTTAACGACTAACCTCGTAGTTTGCAACGTAGGTAATGAACCAACATTTATTACTAAAAATCGAAGAGAGGTCATTGACCTTAGTATTTGTAGCGAAAGCGCTTACGAGTTAATTAGGAGCTGGCGGGTTCTTGATGACCACTCTTTCTCTGACCACCGCTATATTGAGGTGGTTTTAAACCTTGCCGTCGAACCGGCCATTATGAGACGGAACCCACGTAGCACAAACTGGGAGCTGCATGATGAGCTGTTTGATAGAGGTCTGCCAGAACTACCCTCTCAATGCCCCTCTTCTGTAGAGGAGACTCTAGAACTGCTCCTGGATACTCACTTTCCGGGAAACATGCATTGTGCTCCATATGCACCTGCAACCAACCTGGCCGTAAATATACCCATCACCGTGGAGGGAGTTAAATGGGCGGTCAAGAGCTTCAAGCCGTTCAAGTCCGCTGGACCGGACGGGATTATTCGCGCACAGCTAATCAACACTTTGGAGACATCAGCTAACTGGCTGTATCACATTTTCACGGCCTGTTTTTCTCTCAGCCATATTCCGTGCTTATGGAGAAGCGCAACGGTGATCTTTATTCCGAGCCGAAAGACTACAGACCGATAAGTCTAACGTCTTTTGCTCTCAAAACCTTAGAGAGGATAATAAATAACTACCTCACTACCACAATTGACAGCAATCATATATCAAGCTGTCAACACGCTTACACGCTCCACACCCTAGTCTCTACCATAGAGGCATCCATGGACGAGAAAGACTACTGTCTGGTTGCCTTCCTCGATATCGAAGGAGCCTTCAATAACATCGGCCCAGTTGCTGTTAACACCGCACTAACAGATCTGGTGGTAAACATGTCCCTGGTGGGACTGATCGACCAACTACTCAAAGGAAAAACAATTCTCTCATCTCTGGGGTCTGTTGATATAACACGATACGCCACAAGAGGAACTCCTCAAGGCGGCGTTCTCTCGCCTCTCCTGTGGAACCTAACAGTTAACTCGCTGCTAAGAGGCGGTGTTGCGAGAGATCTCAGTATGGTCCTCTCGCTGCGGGCTTAGCGTAAACTCCGAGAAGGTGGAACTTCTCTTATTCACTAAGCGATACAAAATACCACCGTTAATACTACCAGAACTAAACGGCGTGCGCCTCAATCTGGCCGATAAGGCCAAATTTCTTGGTGTAGTTCTGGACAAAAGGCTGAATTGGAAAGAAAACGTCATTCAGCGCCAAAAGAAAGCGTATATTGCATTATACACGTGCAAGACGGCCATAGGCAGGAAATGGGGTCTTAGCCCCAAGATGTGCAAATGGATTTACAAGACTATCATAAAACCCATATTGCTATACGGGGTCGTCGTGTGGTGGCCTGCCTTGTGCAAGGCCTCAAACTTGAACCTATTAGAGAAGGTTCACAGGTCTAGCATGATCAGCATAGGCGGAGCTCTGAGAACTGCTCCGAGCGAAGCTCTACAGGTCATTCTAGACCTCGTTCCTCTAGACATAGAGGGTTACCGAGCAGCGGCGACATCAGCCCTGCGTCTACGGGAATCGTCTATCTGGATCACTCGGACCAAAGGACATTCCACTACATACTAAATAATTTCAATTTTATTCCCGGAAGTACTGATCGCTGCGTGACTACTACAGTTACGGAGTGCGACTTTACGGTAAACATCCCCAGTAGGGAAGACTGGGTTGAGCCGGACTGGTGCTATGGCGCAGAACACAGTATCTGCATATACACCGACGGCTCCAAACTAAACGGGAGAGTCGGCGGAGGGGTCTTCTCAATAGATTGCGACTTAGAACTCTCCTTCAGACTACCTGATCACTGTAGTGTCTTCCAGGCCGAAGTCTGTGCAATCATGGAGGCCACAGCCCGGATCGAACGGGACACTATCGGCAAGGAAGTATTAATTTTCAGCGATAGCCAAGCCGCCATCAGAGCACTTGGCTCTAACTCGTTCAATTCTGAACTAACGCTAAACTGTCGCCGATCTCTTCAGAAGATGGCCAAGGAGAACTGTGTCAACCTCACGTGGGTACCGGGCCACAGGGACATTGAGGGTAACGAAAGATGGCTTCAAGCCCCAGGTTGTTGGATATCCAAACAAACCTGGCCAAAAAGGGATCCAAAGAGATCCCGACAGATCTACACCCTAAGAAGGGCTGATATTTCCAAGATAATAGGAGTGCTAACTGGCCATTGTCTTATTGGGAGGCTCGCAGAGAGACTGGGTGTGCCTTACCGCCGTTTCTGCAGGAGCTACAAAGACGACGAAATGGAAGAAACTGTAGAACACCTCATCTGCAACTGCCCCGCACTTAGCGGCGTTAGACGTCGCTGCCTTGGTGCTCCCTTCCTGGACAACATTCGCCAAATTGCGAAGTATGACATCGAGGACGTGATGGCCTTCATCAAGTCTTCCAAGTGGTTCGAAGAGGAGGAGGTATAAAGGTCTCTATGTGGTATAACAACGGGCCTAATACTAATAGCCTAAGTGTGCCTCTTTGGCAGCCACTTCAACCTAACCTAACCTACATACTATAAGTGTTTTGGAATTGAGCCTAAAAACAATGAAAAACCATGGACACCGAACACTGTGTGCACCACATGCCGAGTCGTAAATAAATGGGTAAATAACAAGTTCCGAACAAACAAGAACGGGAAAAATATGAACAAAAAATTTGTTCTGAATTGAAAGATAAATCCCGCCTAAGAAAATTATATAGTAATGTGTCACTTATGTATTTATCTAATTTACTTTTTTATTTTCTTTCAGGAGTAAATATGTCTTTAAAAATTCATTTCTTACACTCCCACTTAAATTTTTTCCCGCAAAATCTTGGCGACGGAATTGACGAGCATGGCGAAAGGTTTCACCAGCAAATGAAAGTGATTGAAAGTTGGTATCAAGGATTCTGGGATGTCGCTATGAGGGGCGACTACTGTTGGTTTCTCATAAGAGAAATCGATCCTAATCTAAATAAGCGTCAAAACAAGACACATCTGGTGCATTTTGGCTGTAAACCAGTGTTTCCATTTAGTTAGTAGCCCCATTATCTGTGTTTCGGAATTTGTGAATTAATGGGTTGTCCTGTCACAAAATGGCCTGGAGTTAGAGCTGCAAGATCGTTAGGGCCCTCGGAATTAAGAATGGGCCTAGAATTAAGAATGCCTCCCACCTCTATGACAACCTTGTCCAATTTTTCATAAGTCAGGGATGCTGTCGAGGTGCTTCTGAATAGAAATTAAATGTGATTCCCCTTGTGGAACATTGATTTTTGATGCGCCTATGAATGCCGCAATCGGCAAATCACTTACTAGTTCAAGATGCACCGCCTTTGTTGCAAAACAGCAAAACACGACTATATATCAGGGATGGAAAATATGGTGCATTTGTACGTTTTTGGTACATTTCGGTAGTCAAAAGTACACAGGTACTATATTGACATTTTTGGTACATTTTGACAATATAAAGCAAATTAGTTCTCAGTTTAGGGCTTTACCAGAACACCCTAGCCTTAAAAAATGTATGCATTTGTATATATGCAGCATTGGCGAAGAAATAAGATTAGAAAAAAATTAGTTAAATACACCTATGTTTTCTAATATTTATAGAATTGCTCAAGGTGTATTACCGATTCCACACTCATCTGCAAAGTTAACGATACAAACGACGTCTTACCAAATTATATGTAAGAAATTTGAACATCTAGTTCAACAAACAATGTTTGTTATTGAACGTCACCCCAAAATATGCTCGGATCCAGTTGAAGGCTAACACACCAGCGAGCAGGAGGACAGCTAAGAGAGCGGAAAAGGACTTTATAAGGAACGAGATACACGGCCTTCACGCCAAGAAAGATAGGACGAACGCCGAAATTCTATCAATTCATCTGCAACTATCGGAGCTGATACCTACAACTGCACTGATGGACTGCTTCTATCAAATAAAAGCTGACTAAAACAAAAATACGGAGCATTTAACAGGAAATTGGAAAAGCTGACAGGTAGACGCGAATACAACAACCAAGAGGTACACAGATTTCGTGATAGGTTCGTAAACTTGACCACGGTGGACATCAACACAAGTTGATAGACAGCAACAAGGCAAGAAAAACCGAGCAGGAACACGCCAGCCATATATGCAGGGAAATCATTACTAAGGACTAAAAACCGAAAACATGCGGAACGCGAATAAGAAGGAAAAAGTGTTGAAAGAGCTAAAGCGAGAGCTCAGGAGAAATAACGTTGTGAGAACAGAGGCGGACAAAGGAAACACAACAGTACTAATGGACAAGGACGATTACATAACAAAGACCGAAAGACTGATCAGAGATATAAAATGCCGAGAACCCCACCAAAAAATACCGGGCTGAAATCAAAAGGGCTATAAAAAACGCAACGAGTATAATTGACGCCAGTAGCGCGATTCTGTAACTTTTTTAACGCCAAGTGTTAGCGTTAACTTCGCTGTTTAGGCCCGATGCCTAACTTCCAAAAAAAATGGGCCACCCTAATGTCACTTTTCCGCATCCTTCCAACCACACATACCAATCCACCCACATGTATGTGCATGCCTGCATATTCATGTTTTGTCAGCAACACATACATGCATGTGGGTGTGCATGTGTAGGTTACCTCCCCTTAAAACCGGAGGCTAAAATTTCGCGTTCAACGGTTGTCCTCGACTGGACAACCTTCTACTTTTTCAGCGATCACCAGAGAGACAACACGCGTCACGGCCACCCCAGGACTTTCACCCCGCCAACTAGAAGGTAACATTTCATGTAAAATTTATAATTAATAACTGCAAAATATACGGCCAATATTTATAACGAGAATTCTCGTTCTTCTTATTTTTCTTTTACAATCCGAATTCGACCGCGGTGCTTTCGAGCCACGGCCGCTCCAGCTAAGCACCACAGCCGAATCTCTTCATGGTCCATCTCCCCGCAGAGGAACCACAGCACAGCGAATACAGTCCACAACACCAACAACAGCGCAATTACACTTGGAGAAATTCAGAACTTTTAATACTATTTTTCATCGTTGGTTAAATCCACCAGCCACACACAGCCATATAACACTGCCGCAAAGAAGCTGCCACAACAACATAGAACAACAGCATAGAACATATACATACTCTGCCGATCACCACATCAAAGCACGTAAGTTGTATATTTCTTGCCACTTTTTTTTTTGTGTTGCGAACTATTTTTTTTTTAAAAGTGCCACAGTTTTGTATTTTTAAAGTACCACGCGAGTGAAATCAAAATATAAGTGCGATAAGTGCATAAAGTGAATTTGTCTTTTCTAGTTAACTTCACAGATATAGAAATTTTTTAAACACAAGAGGTAACATAACCTCATTTTCATTGTAAAGTCACTGAGCCTTCGAACAATTGTTTTTGTTTTTGAGTTCATTTTTTTTGTAATAAATATTACATTGGTTTATCAATAGGCGAGTTTTTCTTTTCAACCCAAATTGACTGGGTTTTGTTTAATTCACAACACGAGTTTTAATTATTTGCACAATTTTTCTTTTGTCATTAAATATTCACTTCATCGCCCATTTTGATTCACCGCGCACTTTATTTGTGGTTCTTTTGTTTACATTCCTTTGCGGCAATACCAACACATACATATATACATATAAACATATCCCCGATAGCGTGTGGGTGGCGAGTTATTCAAATAGTACAAATTTGAATTTATTGTTGAATTTTAACAAAATATTCAGACGATTCGGCCAAGTCTGCAATAAATAAATCAAATTTAATTAAAAGTACAAATCAATTGCGTTCAATTTCAAAGGTTGTATTGAGTTGGGGTTGAATTTTCCTGGGTGTAACTACTGCCATTCCCTTGGATTCTATATTCTAGCTATCGCACGGTTGAGCATTTCCCGTACCTTGTTCTACTGATCTGCCTTTAACTACATATCTCGTAAAAACCCAAAATATGGAAAGCTTCATTAGGTTGGCTGACACGATCAGCGAATTCGAAGCTGACTATAATGAGATAGAGGATTCCGCCCACACCAAGTTTACTCTTGGCCTTCAACAAGAGGACTTGAAGTCAATGTGGAGGAAAACGAGAACGGCCCAAGATGAGTTGTTAAACTCAAATAAGTTAGAAGCTTCTGACATAGTAGCAGTGAAATTAAAATACAAAAAGGCATACGCCATCTATTTACGCTGCATGTCAGACATGGCTACACGCCAAGCGGCGTTAACAAAAGCTGATACCAAAACGGAAGAAAAGCCCGAATTTGAGCACAGTATCCGCCTGCCTCCTTGCGATACTGAAGTTTTCAAGGGCGATTACTTGTCATGGCCAACATTTCGTGACATGTTCACTGCCATTTATATATTGAATAAGCGCCTAACACCGGTTGAGAAACTTTTCCATCTCAACAATAAAACTCAAGGTGAGGCAAAAGATATTGTCAAGAAATGTCCGCTTACAAATGAGGGATTCGAAACAGCGTGGAGAAACCTATGCGAGAGATACGAAAACAAACGTATACTAGTGAACTCGCAACTCCAAATTTTGTTTAACTTAAAAAAGGTAGAGAGTGAGTGTGGTAGCGCAATTAAAACATTGCAACGTGATATAAATAATTGCCTCTCGTCCTTGCGAAGTCATAAAATTGACACTTCCAACTGGGACGCAATTATTACGTACCTGTGTTCGACTAAATTGCCGGAAAGTACGCTCGGTCTATGGGAACAAAGCATAGACCATAAAGTGGAAATATCCAAGTGGGAGGATATGGACAAATTTTTGTCCAACCGCTTCCAGACACTTGAAACAGTGTCTGGGTTCATAGGGGCTTCTGCCAAAGCGCAGAAACCGCAATCTACGCGACCTGCCAACGAAACCCCTACAAAAAGACTTGGTGCATACCAAGCGAATGTAACAAAGGCACTATGCACAAAGTGCAAGTCAAATTCCCACAGATTGAGAAATTGTCCCCGTTTCCAAAAATTAACGCCGGTGGAGAGAATCAATTTTGTTAAATCCACCAAGGGCTGCCTAAACTGCCTATCCCCAGGACATACCGTGTCGAAGTGCAGCAGTTCGTACGACTGCAACAAATGCCACTCTCGACATCATACGCTCCTGCATGCGGACCTACAGACGCAGGCAACTAGCAGTCCGAATCAGTACAATGCTGATAATGCTGCCTCTACTTCCCAACAGGCACAACAGAGACGGGAAGTTTCAAAATCAAACTCGGATTCTAACCGAAATGTAAAATCCTGCCATGTACATTCAAGTGCAGGTGTGCTGCTAGGGACAGCTCGAGTCACCATTCATCATAATGGGACAGACTTTCCAGCAAGAGCACTTATCGATTCTGGCTCAGAATGTTCGTTCATGACAGAACGACTAAAACGCCGAATCAATCTACCAGCAAAAAGGATGCATGCCCAAGTTTCGGGTATCACTAATGCTGTGTCGGCTCAAGTCAAGGAGGCCTCCCACATTGAACTCCGTTCACCAGTGGACCCTTGCTTTAGCCTAACAACTTCTGTGCTAATTCTAGCCAAACTAACTGGGAATCTGCCATCCTGCCATATCGACGCAACGACTATGCAGGCATTCCCAGACTTAGTCTTGGCAGATAAGAGATTCTACGTTAATGAAGAAGTAGATCTCATACTTGGCGGAGACATATACCCGCAAATAATAATGAGCGGACTGAAAAAGAATGTACTAAGTACACTTCTGGCTCAAGAAACGGTGTTCGGTTGGATACTAACCGGGCGTGTAAACGCACCCAATCCAATCAGAAATATAGTGTCGTTTTACAGCGAAATTTCTTTGGACAAACAGCTTACAGCATTCTGGGAGTTAGAAAATCTGCCCAGAACTAAAAGTCCAAACGCAGATGACAAATACTGCGAAGATTTATATAGGGCAACTACGAGTCGTAGAGTAGATGGGAGATATGTCGTCTCACTTCCGTTCAGACAGGAATACCCGGATAAAATAAACATAGGGGGATCTCTTAGAAGGGCCTGCTCGCAATTCTTCCGAAATGAAACGCGGTTAGCAAAAAACCCAGATTTAGCGAAAGAGTACATAAGGGTCCTGTCTGAGTATGAGACATTAGGGCATATGCAAAAAATTAAGGAGATAGTTCAAGCCGATTCGGCGAATAATTATTTTTTGCCCCATCACGCCGTAGTTAAGGCGGAGAGTACCACCACTAAGGTACGAGTCGTTTTTAACGCCTCAAGCCAAACAGCAAATGGTACAAGCCTAAACGACATTCTCTTGCCTGGCCCAGTACTGCAATCAGATCTTCCAGTACTTATACTTCGCTGGAGATTATATCGGTATGTTTTCAATAGTGACATCGAAAAGATGTATAGGCAAGTATGGATAAGCGATGATCACACAAAATTCCAACGGATTGTTTACCGAACATCGCCACAAGAACCAATAAGCCTGTACGAGTTAAAAACGGTCACTTTCGGGGTCAATTGCGCGCCTTATTTAGCAATACGAACCCTTTTGCAACTTGCAGATGATGTAGAAAGTTCATATCCTACAGCATCTAGCATACTAAGGGAAGGCATGTACGTTGACGACGTACTAGCGGGGGGACATACACTCGCATCGGCCATTAATGCGAGAAATGAAATTCGAGAAGTCTTACACTCCGCTGGCTTCCCACTACGGAAATGGACTTCGAATTCTGAAGAAATTCTCAACGACATCCCTAAATCGGATCGGCTGACCGAGGACTTTCTGGCCTTTGAAGATACCAGCACCGTTAAGGCATTGGGCATAAGATGGAATGCCCATTCCGACCTATTCTACTTTCAAGCAGGGTCATTGGAAGAAAGTGAAAAGCTGACAAAAAGAGCGATTTTATCCGCCATTGCCAAACTTTTCGACCCCTTAGGATGGCTTGCACCAATGGTCATTGTGGCCAAAATTTTGATGCAGAACATCTGGTTAGAGGGAACCGATTGGGACGAACCAGTTTCGTCAAACACATTGGAGCGGTGGAACAACTTTAGACAGCAATACCACGAAATAGACAAGATTCGGATACCACGATGGGTGAACTTTTCACCAGAAGACGACGTCGAGATTCATGGATTCTGCGACGCTTCGGAAAAGGCATACGCTGCAGCCGTCTACATGCGAGTCAAAAGGAATGAGGATATCTTCGTATCTCTACTCTTGGCTAAAACCAGAGTAGCACCCGTGAAGACTATTTCACTTCCGCGTCTGGAGCTTTGCGGAGCAGTCCTTTTGGCAGAAATGATGGAATCAATATTCCGAAATATCAAACTTGGACCAGTCAAACAACATCTATGGACGGATTCCACAATCGTTTTAGCATGGATAAGGAAACCACCATGTTCCTGGTCAACTTTCGTCGCACACAGGATAACCAAAATCATCGACCTGGTCGGCAGCAAGGACTGGCTTCATGTCAACTCGGAATCGAATCCAGCAGACTTAGGAAGCAGGGGACTACCAGCATCGGATTTGGTCGACAATTCTTTGTGGTGGCAGGGACCTTCTTGGTTACAAGAAGACAACTCGCAATGGCCATCACAAGAAATAGAATATCACACTTCCGTGGAGGAAAAGAGAGCGCAGGCCTACGCAATATCAACGCAAAAAGAAATCGATATTCTTGACCGTTTTTCGGATTTACCGAGGGCTTTGAGGGTACTATCATATATTATGAGATTCTTTCGAAGAACTCATCCCAAAACAAAAGCTTCATTTCAAGAAAGGTCATGTTTAATCTCATCCGCTGAGATTAAGGCAACGACTAAAATCTTGATAAAACTCTGTCAGAAGCAAATCTATAATGAGGATTATGTGAATTTGAAAAAGGGAAAGTCTATTGAGAAGAAAAGCGAGATATTGCCACTCAACCCATTCATCGACAATGATGATATTATTAGGGCCGGTGGACGTCTTGGAGCATCTCAAGACCTCGCTTATAACGAGCGCCACCCAATCATACTGCCATATAATTGTAGGTTGACGCGTTTGATTGTACAAATGGTACATAAAATCTCCCTCCATGGGGAAAACCAGCTAATGCTCCGTCTCATTCGCACCCAATACTGGATTCCGAATGTCAAGAACATGATTAGGGCCACCATCCATAATTGTAAGGTCTGCACCATTTATCGAAAACGAGCGCAAACCCAACTTATGGGTACCCTGCCTTGCGAGCGCACTACCTTCACCCGCGCGTTTACTAATACCGGGGTGGACTTTGCCGGGCCTTTCGATATTAAAAGTTACCACGGTCGAGGATGTCGACTATCAAAGGGCTACGTTTGCCTCTTTGTTTGTTTCACCACCAAAGCGATCCATCTGGAAGCGACCAGTGATCTTAGTACCCCATCCTTTCTAGCAGCCTTTTCGCGTTTTATCGCTAGAAGAGGATGTCCAAGAAACATATACTCCGACAACGGTACCAACTTTGTCGGAGCGTCAAGATCTCTACGATCTGAATTTAAGACATTTATAGCTGAAGCCCGAGATAAAGCTATTTCGACATATAGCCATCAAGACATGACATGGCATTTTATTCCGGCCGGGGCTCCACATATGGGGGGACTCTGGGAGGCGGGCGTGAAGAGCTTCAAAAGCCACTTCAAGAAGTTAGCCTCGCCTCACACATTCACTCATGAAGAGTTGCATACACTATTGTGCCGGATTGAGGCATGCCTCAATTCGCGACCACTAAGTCCCGCCTCCAATGAACCCACGGACCTGGAACCCTTAACCCCTGGGCACTTCCTTACGGGAAGTCATCTTCTGGCTCCGCCAGAACCAGAGGTGAATGAGAGCCCTGCCTCCATTATTAATAGGTGGCAGAAGCTCAAGGCTCTTCATCAAACCTTCTGCAGGCGATGGAAGGTGGAATACTTATCCGAACTTCAAAAACGAATGAAGTGGAAGCATCCAAAACAAAACATGCAAGTGGGAGATCTTGTTGTCATCAAAGAAGACAACTTGACTCCGAATGAATGGAGGCTCGGCCGAGTTACCCACGTACACCCCGGCGAAGATAACCGAGTGCGTGTAGTGGACCTCGTAACCGAAAAAGGGCAGATCAGAAGACCGTTGGTCAAACTGATTCTGCTCCCTATGGAAGGAATGGATGGCGAGAGGCCCGCTACCTCATCCTAACCACCCACTCCACCTCCAACCAAGACCCTACCATTTCCCATATCCCAAACATCCACCCTTCACTCGCTACCCTTAACGAGGACAATAGAAAGCCTAACGCAGAAGGGCGAACCATTCTGCCAAAGAAAACCTACTTGCACTCGCGAACGAGGCCACAGAGAACCTAACGCAGAAAGACGAACCTTTCTGCCACTGAAAGTTAATCCACCTGCCACGACAAGTTGGCAGCAGATGGACCCACCCTCGTATACATACCCCGAAAATAATATAAATAAACATGTTTTACATACACTTGCCCGTGTCACTCGCCCTGGAGGACACCTACATCCTTATACCGCCCACCGCAATTTCATCACAATACCTGAAAAGACAAAAAATTAGTATCGTTCTACCTTGTTTAGAATAGATATATGTTAACTCCGTGGTGAAATATTTTTTGTAGGAGTTCTTACTTCAAAAAGTATAAACCAACAAATTTACCTACTGGCCCACGTACAATATTTGGGCCCCATACAATTTTCGTCTTAAAAAGTTAAACCGTACTTGCAAATATAAAAAAAATTATTATAGAAATTCATAAACTATCTAATAAGCTCACTTTTGCCACCAAGTGCTACTTTGGAGTCTACCTCTTTAAAGACCTTGACCGCAAATAACAAGCATACATACGTATGTATGTATATATTAGTATAGCAATGAGGTGGGTCACTGGTTACGACTATCATCAAAATTCTAAAAGGTGTTGGGAGGAGTACCAAAGTCACTGTCGGTTCGAATGAAAATCGGCCTCCGGAGAATAAATACTGTTGCTACTTTGAAAAATATTTGAGGGAAAAAAATCCGAAGAACTAACCGGAGGCGTTGTCTATAGCTTGTGTTAATTACATACATATTTAGTTGCCGACCATTGTCCACGATTTAAAAGAAAAAAATGACGCGATCCCGTCTTCTTGGTACAGAAATTGTTTTATTCGTTTCCAAATATCCTGCAAACTACTAAATAGATTGATCTCGTAATCGGATTATTCTTTATGGGTACTGGGCGCTTCTATTGATACCTCTCCCGGCAATTTTGGGACGTGTGTTAGCACTCGGCTGCAGTCGTAGACAGTTACCACGATTTGGTATTTATCAAATAAAAATAACGAACTGAGAAAAAGTAAACATTTTAAATCGAACGGGTTAACCTTTTTTTTCATTTGACGCTATAACTCTAACAAAATTAATTAAAATGCAGTAAAATTATGACATGGCATTTGGTTGAACCAAGTGGTTTAATTAATTAATTAATGTAAAATCAAGCTTGGCTAAGGTGTTTCGTTCTTGGATTGCATTGCAATTAACGTAGCCTCACTTTTGCTCGTAAACTAATATTTGACTCGTAGCAAATAAGGTTTAAAATGTGTGTGTACCATTTAAAAGAAATATGTATATGCAAACATGGCCTGTAGTGCTAGAGATCAACAACGTATAAGTTATTTTACCGGCAAACCATCACATTTATATAGTTGGCTAAGGAAAAAAAAGGCTGAATGTAAAATCACGAATTTTTTTTTGCAAATTTCAAGGTACGTTGTATAATAAAATAAATGATAATCTAAATTGGCGCACATATGCAACTATTTAGTTGTTAGTAAATTAAATGGGGTCTTGATAATCTTTTCTAATATACAGTTGATTACTCACGATATGTATTACCAGCGACAATCAACTCAAAAGCTCGTTGAAGTATTTTGAAAGCTTCTTCCTGAAGTATTTTGAAAGCGTCTTCCTGTTCTTTGTTCCTGTGAACTATCAGCTGGTACCCCAAGTATGCTATATGCATCTTTTCCTTCACACCTAAGTAGCGAATACATGGCGTCTTCGCCCATCTGAGACAGACGTCCATTCTTCATATTGCCCGCTGTTGGCTCGGGTGGCTTTTTCTGATAGAAACGCCGCCAGAAGGCCCATTTTGAATCCTTCTTAAAAAGTGCAGCAAATTTACGCCAATTGTGTTTAAGCCAGATACCTGGTTCATTCGAGTTCTGTTTGAAGTCGTTGCGCAATTGTTTGGCATACACAATGCCACATTCACATGCATGCACCAACCGATCATAAGCAACACCAGAACCTAGCACCACAATAGCATATATTAAATAGAATAGCCATGTCAATATCATTATAGTATAATCAAGCCAAGCACGTAAAAACTTTTTAGCTAATTCAAAGTTTCTATTCGATGACCCAGCCGACATATTTCCGTAGGATGAGTTAGCATTGCGGCTACGTTTCGAAGAGTCGGAATAGGAGGAATTGAGTTAGCATTATTATACCGTGTGCGTGACTGATTCGTGGTAGAGGACGAATTGTTATTGGCATTGTTATTAAATGAAGATGACGATTTGTTGGATCTGCGTGTTTGGTAGTAACATGCACCATTTCCAATTGTTGTCTTCATATCACACTGATTCCATGAAAACCTGCAAAGAAAAACCAAACATTAGTATTTGCCCAACTCTATACACGTATGTATATGTCCATGCAAATGTATCTCAAAAGCATGTGCCGGCCGCCACAGCATTTGAGACACAATGTTTTCAAAGTAATTTGCGCTGCTACCGAAACGATACAGTATTTCGGGCAGCGCGAATAAAACTTACCCCAATCCTGCCAATATGCCCATGCGCCGTCCAGGCGATCCACCCTATCTGCTCCAGATGCCCATGTGTTAATCTGAAAAGAAAGAAAAAATCAGGTTAGGCATAAAATTTCAGCAAGAAATACAAATTCACTTACCTCTGAAAATACTGCTGACCACTTACTAGCAAAGCGTGAGTAAACATATATATGTATGTGTGGTTCAATTGAACCAGCGCTCAATGCGAGCGCCATACATATATGTAAATATGTTTGCTGATGATCACGCCAGCGCGCTAGTGATGCTACGGTTTTGGCGACGGGTACCAAAAAACCCGACATGCCGAAAAATCGGGACCGCTTACTGCGGGCGAAGGGGGGACGAAATCTACGTTCGTCCCACTCCTAGGCGACCGTGCCGAGGCCAAAAAAAATTTAAAAAGTCGAAAAAATAAAAAGTTTTTTTTCACTTCGGGAAAAATTTTTTTTTTTTTTTTTTTTTTTGGTTTTGGTTGTTGAATTTTTTTGATTTTGGGTTTGTTTTTTAGAGGGGCAGGACTGTTTTGCCCACAAAACAACCATAATAAACCCAAAAACCGCCCTCCACTCACACTCTCTACCCGGATCGGTACCGAATTTCAGTACCGACCAAAGCGGAAATGTCGCTGTGTGCGCAGCCCTAATGGGCACCAATGAACCATGGCAGAATAAATACATATATGTACACAAAAAATAGCAAAACGCACTACAGGGTGACCCTCGACTTACAATAAAATTTTCTTTGGAGGCGTTCCGGTGGGACGGTGCCGTACGGCAATCTTTTACAAAATGATGTCTGCCAATCCTTTAGTTGCCTTAGCCTGCAAACTTGCAAGGCCACAGAAGAAAAATAGAAAAATAAAAAAAATATGCATAGGCACCCACAATTATCATCGCGCTCGCCACCCTACGCGTACGGGCGCCCATATCAATGTTTAACCGAATTCCTTCGTTTTGTTCTTTCTTCTCTCTTTCTCGGTATCTACAGCATGACTCGCTACGCCTCCCTCCGCAAACGGGCCGAACGCCTAGCCGCCCGTTACCCAAAGCCATGCCCGTCGTGCGGCGAAAGCCATCCACTACGGGCATGCGCCCGATACCAGGGGATGGCCCCCCTGCAGCGCCTTGAGGAGGTAATCCGGGCGGGCCTTTGCGGCAACTGCCTGTCAATGGTCCACTGCTCTAGGGATTGCACTAGCGATGCCAGGTGCCGACGATGTGGTGGAAAACACCACACAACCCTCCATCTGGAGATGGACGATCCGCCACGAGCCACCGCCGCCGACACACACTACGCGCCGACAACCGAGCCTCACGCCGCCCCGACGGGGTACAAAAGCTGGGCACAACAAATGGAAGAGGCCGAACAAGAAGAGGCGCTCTCGCTGCACGCGTCCGAGGCAGCTTGGCTGCCCGAAGATGGCGAAATCGTCGAGCCGGTACCGGAGCCACGGCCGCTCCGACCGGCGGAAGGGGTAACGGACTCACTGCCGTTCCGGCCCCTTCTCGCCCACGAGCGGCGCAACCGCGAACGCCTGAGCGCGCGGATGTCCGTACCCAACGCTACGCCGACTCAACCACGTCACCGCGCACATCGTAACAGCCGGAAGCGTAGACTGGCCACCCAGCCGCGCCAGCTACGCACCACCGACGTCAACCAACGACACAGCACCCATGTGCACACTCAGCGGAGACTGGCCTCACAGCCGCGCCAGCTCCGCACCACAAACAACTTCGAAGGTAGATTGGCCCTCCTGCCGCGCCAACTACCACCCACTTCCGGTTTCCGCGACGGTCTCAATCGCGCCCTCTCCCGGGTGGGCCCTCCGTTGCGCCCCATGACCACTCTTGCGCCCACGGCGGTCGTGAAGCTGGAAGCCGGGGGCGGACTGCTACGCATCCGTGCCCTAATTGATGCGTGCTCCCCCCGCACAGTCATCGACCACACCGTGGCGGAAGAGTTGGGGCTGCGGACGACCCGCTCGGGCGGAGAGTGCGGTTGCTTCCTGCGCATCCGCGGAAAGCATGGGACCAACCAAACCATAACGGCACACGCGCTGTGTGTCCGGAATTTTCAGCGGGTCAGCCCAGCCATATCTGTCGACGCGCGCATAGCTCTTCCGTACGAGCATATTCGGCTGGCTGACCCGCAGTTCTTCGTCGCCGCGCCGTACCACATGGTATTAGGGGGGGACGTCTATGCAGACGTCCTGACCACACGCACCCTCCCGTCGTCATTCGGGTCGCTGCTCGCCCAGAGCACCATATTTGGGTGGGTGCTTTCCGGCGCGACCAATATGTAGCTTTAGTTTAGATTTAAAAAAAAAAAAGAAAATATAATAATAAAAAAAAAATAATAATAATAAACATAAATTTTTCGTTATAAATGGACACTATTTATTATGGCAAGAAATATGCAACAGCTCCTTATTTTTCCCAGTTTCTTCCTCTCTTAGTTCTAGGCACAACAACTGAAGGCGGCAGGGCAAAGGCGCACGGCGGGACTAACCAGTCTAGGTTTTAAGTCCGTAGGTTAAGAGAGGCTTGGGAGGAAATCCTGGGGGTGGACCAAGATGTTGCGTATCGCAAGGGGGCCGGCATGTTTAGGCCCGATGCCTAACTTCCAAAAAAAATGGGCCACCCTAATGTCACTTTTCCGCATCCTTCCAACCACACATACCAATCCACCCACATGTATGTGCATGCCTGCATATTCATGTTTTGTCAGCAACACATACATGCATGTGGGTGTGCATGTGTAGGTTACCTCCCCTTAAAACCGGAGGCTAAAATTTCGCGTTCAACGGTTGTCCTCGACTGGACAACCTTCTACTTTTTCAGCGATCACCAGAGAGACAACACGCGTCACGGCCACCCCAGGACTTTCACCCCGCCAACTAGAAGGTAACATTTCATGTAAAATTTATAATTAATAACTGCAAAATATACGGCCAATATTTATAACGAGAATTCTCGTTCTTCTTATTTTTCTTTTACAATCCGAATTCGACCGCGGTGCTTTCGAGCCACGGCCGCTCCAGCTAAGCACCACAGCCGAATCTCTTCATCGCTTAACACCATTTTTAACACTTTTTGCGATTCTGTAACTTTTTAACGCCAAGTGTTAGCGTTAACTTCCCTTAACACCGAAAAGTGTTAGCTAACAGCTTAGTTAACGCGAAAAAATTTTGTGGTGTTAAAAGTTATAGAAAATAAGTTCTCCAAACATGAAACCGAACTCGCGACGCGCATGTTGTAGTCCGAACGCTTATCACCTGCGCCACTGCGACATGAACGTCGGCGCTGTCAAATGCTGTACTTAAGATGAGAGCAGTTTTCCCCTCAATTTTAACAGATATACATACATAAAACAGCTAACACTAAAAAGTGTTAAGGAAAGTTACAGAATCGCACTTTCGTTAAGAGCAAACGCCAAAATTCGGCGACAAGCTTAACACTCGGCGAGGTGTTAAAAGTTACAGAATCGCACTACAGGACTGGATACACTCTGTCACAAATGAATCCCTCTCCTCCCCCACTGATAGCGCTACCAAAAATACATAAACCCGATACGCCGCTGAGGCCTATAATTGATTTAAAGTCAGAACCGGGGTATGAACTATCAAAACATTTAAAGAGTATACTGAATGACACACTTGAACTGGAGCACGTACACACAATTAAGAATACAACGGAGCTAAAAGAAAAACTTGAGACCGTAAAACTCGCAGAGAACAGCACGATAGTATCTTTGACATAGAGGACTTGTACCCTTCTATTCCGCTATTGGAGACAATGGGCATCATTAACAAAACACTACTAGAAAAACATAAGGATGCGGTCAGAACAGCACAGATTACAAATACCCTCAGAACAACGCTACAACAAAACTATATAAAATATATAGACAAACAAATGGACCGGGAATGGGCAACCCAACATCATCCATCCTCATGGAGGCATTCATGCAGAATTTGGAAGTAAAGTATATGCAAGTGCTGAAAACCAAGATGGGGGTAATAGTTTACGCAAGATATGTCGAAGACATCATCTGCGTAATAAATAATAACTGTGGAGAACAAATACTGGAATTCCTAAATAAGCAGCATGAGAACATAAAATTCACAATTGAAAGGAAGAAAGATAGTGAGCTGAACTACTTGGACCTAACGGTTAGAATTAACAAACTCACAAACACGTTTAACTATGACATCTACAAAAAACCAGCAACCACGGACACCATAATTCACTGTACGTCGAACCATCCGCAACAACACAAGAATGCAGCATTAAGACATCTAGTGGACAGACTTCAACGAACGCCTCTCCGCACGGATACAAAAATACCCTAGTGGACAAACTCCGAAGCAACCATTTGGACAGTTATGACATATACTGGAAACACCACATACACGTTGGCCAACTTTTTAAAGAAACACAACATCAGCACAGCCTTCAGAACATGGAACAAATTGGGGCAAAAACTAACAACTAACACCAACTCAACGGAGCCGTTCAGCGAAGATGGGGTATACAAGCTTAATTGAGAATGCCAGCACAGCTACATAGGACAAACAGCACGGAAAATAAGTACACGATTTCGGGAACACATCAGGCACTACAACAAAAAGGCACGGAAACCCTCCATACCACCACAATCGAACTTGCTAACCACATGTACGAAAACAAATGCACCCCGGCTAAAATCAAAAACACAGCCAGAACACTTCACGTTCTGATGAAATATTCGAACCTCTAAAACTAATTCTAATTATCGATCCTATTTATCGATTGTTGATCGTAGGGTCTCCAGATAATTACTGCATATTCTAAGTTGGAGCGTACAAGAGAAGTAAAAAGAAGCTTAAAAGTGTATGGATCAGAAAAATCAGTGGAACTACGTCGAATGAATCCCAATACCGAATAAGCCTTTGAAAGAATGAAATTGATGTGATTATTAAATGAAAACTTTTACTCGAAAACCACTCCAAGATCTTTAGTATCTGAAACTTTGTTTAAAACGCAGTTATCAATATAATAAATAGTAGGCGTAGCATTAAGACGCCTAGTAAAAGTTAAATGAAAACACTTAGCAATGTTCAACGACAGCCGCGACTTTTCACACCACAAATGAAGACTGTTCAAATCACTTTGAAGCTTACTTGCATCTTCCATATTGTTAACCATCGCAAAAATCTTCAAATCATCAGCAAAAAGAAGATAATTTGAAAAGGTAAGACAACTACCAATGTCATTTATAAAAAGAACAAAAAGTAGAGGGCCTAAAATGCTACCTTGAGGAACACCAGAAGGGGCAACAAAGAAGTCCGAAGTTGAGGAATCAATTAAGACAGCACAACGACGATTGGATAGATATGACGTTATCCATTGCAAAACGGATGAATGGAAGCCAAGGCAAGCTAGCTTACTGATCAGAATCCTGTGGGATACTCTGTCAAACGCCTTAGAGAAGTCAGTATATATGCAATCCACTTGCGAGCCAATCGAAAAAGCTGAGGTGCAAAAGTCACTAAATACCATTAAGTTAGAGCCTGTCGAGCGCCCAGAAATAAATCCATGTTGGTATGGGCTTAGTAATGATTTTACAGCGAAATAGATTTTGTCCTTAACCACCCTTTCAAACAGCTTCGAAATATTTGATAGTTTTGCAATTGGCCAATAATTACGAACATTACTTTTACTACCATTTTTGAAAAGTGGCGTAATTGATGTAATCTTCCAATCATCAATAAAAATACCGGAAGAAAGGGATTTATTGAAAATCAAGTGCAAAGGGTATGCCAATGCTGGACAGGCCCTTAAAAAAAGGGCTGATAGGCCGTCTACGTCCAATTTTGGCGAAGTATTAAGAGAAACCATCGCGCTGGAAACTTCATCAGAGGAGATATACAAAGTGCCTAGACTAATAGAAGGGGGTATTTTAGATGAAAAGTCAGGTGAAATCACATCGTCTTCAACAAAATTAGAGACAAAATAATCCGCAAAAAGATTAGCGTCCTCAACAAGAGTATTAGCCGACTTGTTATCTAAAAATAATGAACTAGGAATACTAGAAACTTTTTTCGATTTTACGAAGCTCCAGAAATATTTCGGGTTAGCTTTGATATTACGCTCAGTACTCCTTATATACTTTGTGTACAGAAGATTATTTAATGACTTAAATTCTTTCTGACATTGCTAAAATTTTATAAAGAATGCTTGGATTCTAGTTGATTTGAACTTCTTAAGATATTTGTTTTTAATGTTTTTTAAATTCGTTAAAGCTTTAGTATACCAAGGTGACTTATAAGATCGCTTTCGTTTTATAGGTATGTTATTTAAACAGAATTCATTAACTTTTAATTTAAAAGTTTAATAGCAGCAGTGAACGTTCAAGTCCAAAAGAAGTTCATCCCAATTAATTTCAGAAATAGACTTATTAAGAGCTGAAAAATCACAAGACGCAAAATCGAAGTCACTACTCACATCAGCCACGATTTCCGAAAAAACATAAAAATTTAGCCCGATTTCTAAAGGCACATGGTGCATAGTTGCTTCGGAAATCGGCGAACTGCATTTAGATATACAAAAATCAACATTATCACTTATGTATATGAGATCTAATAATCTATTTAAATCATTAAAAATATTGTTTACTTGAATTAGATTTACACTAAGGAAATTGTCAATACAGTAAGACTCACGCTCACCGGTAATATTACTTGGAAAAAGACGGGCATTATCAGACTTACTACACCATACTATGTCACTGAGATTAAAATCACCCAGAACACAAATACAACACCCAGAACAAGAAAGGTGATCCTGCAAACTGCACCAACTACCGCGGAATCAGCCTTTTGAATATCGCATATAAGGTCTTGTCAAGCGTATTGTGCGAACGGTTGAAGCCTGACGTGAACAGACTGATGGGACCTTATCAGTGTGGCTTCAGACCTGGAAAATCTACCATCGACAAGATTTTTACAATACGTCAAATCCTGGAGAAAACCCGTGAGAAAAGAATCGACACACACCACCTCTTTGTTGATTTTAAAGCCGCTTTCGATAGCACGAAAAGGAGCTGCCTATATCCCGCTATGTATGAATTTGGTTTCCCCGCAAAACTTATACGGCTTTGCAAAATGACATTGAGCAACACCACCAGCTCAGTCAGAATTGGGAAGGACCTCTCCGAGCCGTTTGAAACTAAACGGGCGATTTCTTTAATTTGATGTTGGAGAAAATAATACAATCTGCAGAACTCAACCGCGCTGGAACAATATTCTATAAAAGCGTGCAACTGTTAGCATATGCTGACGACATTGACATTATCGGCCTTAACAACCGTGCCGTAACCTCTGCGTACTCCAAACTAGAAAAAGAAGCGGAAAAAATGGGTTTGGTGGTGAACGAAGGCAAAACGAAGTACATGCTGCCATCAAGCAAAGAGTCAGCGCATTCGCGCCTTGGCACCCACGCCACTGCTGGCACCAAAAAGTTCGAAATAGTGAAGGACTCCGTTTACCTTGGATCCAGCATAAACTCCAACAATAATGCCAGCCTAGAAATCCAACGAAGCATTGCTCTTGCAAATAAATGCTACTTTGGACTGAGTAGGCAATTGAAAAGTAATGTCCTTTCTCGACGCACGAAAATCACACTCTACAAGTCACTCATCGCTCCCGTCCTGCTATATGGTGCAGAGGCGTGGACACTAACAACATCTGACGAGGCTGCATTGGGAGTATTCGAGAGAAAAGTTTTTGCGAAAGATTTATGGTCCTCCACGCGTTGGCGACGTCGAGTACCGAAGAAGATTTAATGATGAGTTGTATGAGCTTTACGCGGACGTCGACATAATACAGCGCATTAAAACACAGCGGCTTCGCTGGCTAGGCCACGTCGTGCGAATGAACGAAGACGCTCCAGCCCAGAAGGTATACTTATCGGCACTCGCCGGTGGAAGCAGAGGAAGAGGAAGACCACCACTCCGATGGAAGGACCAAGTGGAGACAGACCTGCGATCTCGTGGGGTCTCCAATTGGCGCCAGTTGGCGCAAAGAAGAAATGACTGGCGAGCTATGTTGGACGGTCAAAATCGCTCAGGCGGTTAGATGGCCTTTAAAGAAGAAGAAAGAACACAAATATGGTCATTTTTAAGACCAAGGGATAGCCAAATTACATTATCTACATGCGCTTTATATAACTCAAAGTTACTATTAGGTGGAATATAAGAAGCAAATACACATAAATAATTACGAGATTTCATTCCTTTGATTCGAACGCAAACTTGGTCGAGCAAGGTGTCATCATTGTCAAGGTCAACCATTGTTGCACGGAATTTACGTCGAACTGCAATTAGAACACAACCTCCTAATGAACAGCCAGTTTTCATGGAATCCCGATCCTTACGAAATTATACATTGTATAAATTAGGATCGAAAAACTCACTATCGTATGAATCCGATTTAAGCCAAGTCTCGACAATCACCAGCACATCATAAACTTATTGTGAACTAAATTGAAATATAGTATTCGATTTTGTTCTTAGGCCAGAAATGTTTTGATAATAGATTTTTAGCTCAGCGCTAGATTCAGGAGAAGCATTACCATAAATTAAGCCCTTTGGGTACGACCTCCCCGTCTTCGAAAAAAATTAAAAAACTCGGAAGATAGAACACCCAACCTGAAATTAACGTGTGTACGATTTTCAGCTGGGTCATCTTTTTTAATTAATGCATAGCAAGAGAGAGCCTTTTTATCTATTTTTACATGTTTACACACATAATTAATAATCTCATCGGCAGTGACTTTAGGGTCGAATGACGACAAATGCGCCCACTTCATGCGGTCAGCTACGCACAACTCTGTGC
Source organism: Sphenella marginata (assembly GCA_951509765.1). Taxonomy (NCBI): domain Eukaryota; kingdom Metazoa; phylum Arthropoda; class Insecta; order Diptera; family Tephritidae; genus Sphenella; species Sphenella marginata. The sequence continues at coordinate 77,639,901 of OX608078.1, forward strand.
TATCATTAGACCCAACAACAACCACATTGTTATTTCGTCGTTTGTTGTTTACTTTTGTCCACGCCGTATTATCTTCAAATTCGCTTTCATCATTTACTTGCTGTTTGAGAAAGCACAGCATTACCCGAAGCTGGCAGGTTATCGGACACAACAACAGAAGTGACAGCAGGTAGGCTAAGAGAACCACTAACTTCTGACTGAGCAATTGCATTAGAACCACTCTTCTCTCCAATGCTGCGTTGAATTGCAGGCGAAGCGCAATTGTTAATTTCAGCATCACTCTCAGCAGAGAAATTTTCAGCTAGCCCAGTAGCGAGTTCAGCAACAACACCACCACTACCCGATGCTGAAGAACCTGTGCCAACTGGCAGTTTAACGAGGTCAGCGACCTTATTTGAATTTTTTTTTTAACGGAAAATTCGTTTATTGGCACTATTTAATGCATCACAATTACTGGCATTGTTATTGTTGCTAGCAGCAGTTATGCCAAATTGACTAGACTACGATGCATTTTCATTATTAAGGGTGATTTTTTCACCACATAAATCGTCTTGTAACTCCTTTAATGCGCGGTGAATAGTAGGTTTTTGTTGGATTTTAAAAGTTTTAAGCATGCCGAGTTTAGTTTAACACATTTAATATGGAAGCTGTGTAAACAAACACCGCAGGCAACAACATCACCTCCAATTCCACACAAAGACATCGTAAGAAAACTTATAACGACAGGGCTAAGTAAAAGCACGTCCGCACTCGTCAACGATTACCAATTTCAACTTCGCGTTGAGCTGGGGTTTTAAAATTTTCGCCATCGTTCAGGTTTCGCGGACAATGCATTATAAAAAAAAATCTATAATATTATTTTATTTACAAAAATCCCATTCATCGACCTTTCTTGAGTTTAGTCGTTTAGATTTTTCAGCAAAAATGTATGAAAATCGTTAAACGGTTTGCACCGGTTCACTAGAGAAAATGGTTTAGAATCGGCATGATAACCGTAAAAACCCCGCACAAAGCGTGTAAATGTAGAAAATGATCCAATTCGTAATGGCCCCGTCACAACCAAGTTTCGCAAGTACATGCATTTAACGCGAACTTATGCGTCACAGGGACAGCGGCACAATGAACTATTATACCAATTCTTATCCAAGAGAGAGAGAATCCGCAAAGTGAGAAATTGTTTTGAATCGGCCTGTATATAAGACAGTGATGGGCACCTCAACACCGCCACCAAAAACATGCTTGCCACATTGTTTGATTCGTATTTAAAAGTAAAAATGGGGTATTTCTGATATAATAGATATATATTTTGATGCGCATATCCACACTTATATATCTGGATAAAGCTTTATCAAAAGCAAATATTTGACATGCTGGTCGCTGATGCGATTTCTGAAGTAGATTTTATGTTCTTTAAAAACGAAAAAGCGCATTCACACAAATATGTTGTCCCAAACATGGAGCACAATTTATAAATAATATCAGATATTTTTGGATATGACTCAACGTCTAATTTTTTCCAAAAACCAATACCGGTTTCTGTGGGTACAAATCAATAGCTGTGAAGTTTGAGTAGTTCTCTTTGCATTTCTTCAGGTTTCTGTTCTACTTTGCAATTCATGGGACTGGAAAATAGGCTAGTTGCGATCTTATTTTATCGAAGTCCTTAACTCTTTTCTTATATTATTCTCTTAACTCTATAAACTCTACTCTACGTTACAATCACTAAAATTGTGGGTAGGAAACAGATTTAAAACTAGTAAGGAAGTCTAAGTTCGGGTTTAACGGAACATTAACTACCTAGTAGTGATCTGTTTTGGTATCCCAATTTACTCAGGTCTATTTTTAATAACTGAAAAGTTGTTATAAAGGCAACTGATTGTTTTCGATTAAAAAAACTTCTGTTGTGAGTGGTAAATTAAATTATCACTAGATAAGAAAATATAAATAGCTTTCCCCATGTCCATGAAAGGTATGAAAATAAAAAAAAAAATTAATAAACAAAAAGGCAATAGGGTGTTAAATACTTGCCCGTAAATCTTGCTTGCTTGTTATTCGATTTGCGTAGTTCTTGGCAGGAGTATACTAAATACTATTGGAAAGCATCTCACTAACTTTCATTTAAATACCTTTTTGAAATTTCAAGAAATCGCTTTTGAAAATAGCAGATCTTTTTTGCTGAAAAGTGGGCGGCGCCACGCATACTTCAAAAAAATTCACAACATTTTTTTTACAGTTTAGTTTTGTTTAAAAAGCTTATTAGTTATGTGTGCAAAATCTTATTTATTTAACTTATACAATTATGGAAATATCGCGATTTTAATTTTACAAAGAAATTTTTCAGAACTGTGTTCAAAAAGTGGGCGTGTCCGTTAACCAATTTTGTTTATTTTTACAGCAGAGAGTAAGCTTTGTATGTTAAAGTATGAAAAGTTTTGGGGAATAATCCACCATAGAGGGGCGGGGCAACGCCCATTTTCCAAAAATTTTGTGCATTCGACTTTCTTTGCTCACGAACACTTTAGAGGTAAAATAGAAATGATATACAGCTAGTTTAAGCGAAGTTATTGCATATTCAATATATCTATGATCCCTTTCAAAATTTTTAGTATAAAATTGGGCGTGGACCTTACCCGATTTCTCCCATTTTTTTCGGAACATCGCCGCTATTAATATAAATATGTGTGCTAAATTTAATTTTGCTATTTTGAGCGGTTTTTGATTGATGATTAAGAATATTTCCAAATTTGGCTTAATCAAAAGTGGGCGGTACCACGCCCCTTTTTAAAAAATTCTTCAAAAATTTATTTGCTGCCTTAACGCAGTACACACCAATTTTTAACATTCCATTTATTGTCGTGCTTTAAGATATACAATGTTTCTGGTTTTAACGTCTTTGGTACAAACAAATAAATTTTTTGGATGTCCAACTCAAAAAACGGATCTTTTGAACTCAATGAGTATGACAAAAACCATTATGCGCTGCTGAGCAGATGTATAGTTAGTATTTATTTAATTATATATATAATATAACGGCAATAACAAACAGAAAAAATTAAGTGCTTTGATTAAGATTTAAGAACATTAAAACCTCACTAAAGCAAATACATTCAGGGATATAACGAATTGATATATTACTTAGCTGGTGGTCTTGGAACTGCCCACTTTTCCAAAGAATTTACAAATGTAGCCTATGTACTGAATACAAAAAATGTGGGCGTGGCACCGGCCACTTTTCCCAAATTATATAATTCTTGACCAAGGGACACACATATCCAAAAATCATTAGTTTAGACCAAACATATTCAAAGTTATGGTGATTAAAATTTATATAGCCTGGGGGCGTGGCACCGCCCACTTTTCCAAAAATTAATATAGCCTACATCGTACACAACAATCTTCTGAACCAATCTGGAAAGCTTAGAAGAGATCGAGCATAAACTTTGGACATTATTGAACTACAAACAAAACACAAAAAACGTGGCACCGCCCACTTTTCCAAAATTACATAAATCTTGACCTTATTTACACCAAATATGTTCAGAGTTATGAAGAATTTAAATTTGATATAGCCTGGGGGCGTGGCACCGCCCACTTTTCTAAAAATTAATATAGCCTATGCTTTAACTCATGATCTCAGGAATATACTGTGAAATTTTCATAAAAATCGGGTGAGTACTTTGGACGCCTATAAAGGACACACAGACACACATTCATTTTTATTTATAAGATAGAAAGTGGGCGTGGCTTTTAACCGATGGGGTATTTCTGGGGTATTTTCTCTTTGAATTTCTTCAGGTTGCTGTTCTATCAATTCATGGGACTGGGAAATAAGCTATTTGCGATCTTATTTTATCGAAGTCCTTAACTCTTTTCTTATATTATTCTCTTAACTCTATAAATACTACGTTACAATCACTAAAATTGTGGGTAGGAAACAGATTTAAAACTAGTAAGGAAGTCTAAGTTCGGGTGTAACCGAACATTAAATACCTAGTAGTGATCTGTTTTGGTATCCCAATTTACTCTGGTCTATTTTAATAACTGAAAAGTTGTTAAAAAGGCAACTGATTGTTTTCGATTAAAAACATTTCTGTTGTGAGTGGTAAATTTAATTATCACTATATAAGAAAATATAAATAGCTTTCCCCATGCCCATGAAAGGTATGAAAATAAAAATAAAATTAATAAACAAAAAGGCAATAGGGTGTTAAATGCTTGCCCGTAAATCTTGCTTGTTTGTTATTCGATTTGCGTAGTTCTTGGCAGGAGTATACTAAATACTATTGGGAAGCTTCTCACTAACTTTCATTTAAATACCTTTCAAGAAATCGCTTTTGAAAATAGCAGATCTTTTTTGCAGAAAAGTGGGCAGCGCCACGCCTACTTCAAAAAAATTCACAACATTTTTCTACAGTTTAGTTTTGTTTAAAAAGCTTATTAGTTATGTGTGCAAAATCTTATTTATTTAACTTATACAATAATGGAAATATCGCGATTTTAATTTTACAAAAAGAAATTTTTGAGAACTGTGTTCAAAAAGTGGGCGTGTCCGTTAACCAATTTTGTTTATTTGTACAGCAAAGAGTAAGCTTTATATGTTAAAGCATGGAGGGGAGGGGCAACGCCCATTTTGCAAAAATTTTGTGCTTTCGACTTTCTTTGCTCACGAACACTTTAAAGGTAAAATAGAAATGATATACAGCTAGTTTAGGCGAAGTTATTGCATATTCAATATATCTATGATCCCTTTCAAAATTTTTAGTATAAAATTGGGCGTGGACCTTACCCGATTTCGCCCATTTTTTTCGGAACATCGCCGCTATTAATATAAATATGTGTGCTAAATTTGATTTTGCTATTTTGAGCGGTTTTTGATTGTTTGCTGCCTTAACGCTAAAGTACACACCAAATTTTATCCTTGTAGGTGTATTATGTACTGAATAATCACTCTTTTTGTATTTTCGAAAATATTATACATATATTAGCAGACCCGGCAGACTTTGTTCTGCCTGACCAGTGACTTCCCTAGAAATTTATTTTCAAATATTCCATTTGTAGTCGTGCTTTAGGATATACAATGTTTCTGGTTTTAACGTCTTTGGTATAAACAAATAAATTTTTTGTATGTCCAACTCAAAAAACGGATCTTTTGAACTCAATGAGTATGACAAAAACCATTATGCGCTGCTGAGCAGATGTATAGTTAGTATTTACTTAATTATATCCTATATCTACCACTTAACGCCACTATTATGATTTATGAAAATCCTATAATACTCCGGATATGAATAAAAAACAAAAAAAATTAAGTGCTTTGATTAAGATTTAAGAACGTTAAAATCTCACTAAAGCAAATACATTCAGGGATATAACGAATTGAAATATTACTTAGCTTGTGGTCTTGGAACTGCCCAATTTTCCAAAGAATTTACAAATGTAGCCTATGTATGTCGTACGCAACGAAGATTTTAATGTATTGGAAAAGTTTAAAACAGATCAACCATAAACTTTGGACATTATTGACGTACAAAAAAAGTACTGAATACAAAAAATCTAGGCGCGGCACCGCCCACTTTTCCAAAAATTTATATTCTCTAAATCGTACACAGCCCACATTTCCCAAATTATATAAATCTTGACTAAAGGACATACATGTCCAAAAATCTTTAATTTAGACCCAATTTGTTCAGCGTTATGAAGAATTCAAATTTGATATAGCGGGGGGGCCTGGCACCGCCTACTTTTCCAAAAATTGATATAGTCTGAATCGTACACAACAATTTTCTGAACCAATCTGGAAAGTTTAAAAGAGATCCACCAAAAACTTTGGACATTATTGAAGTACAAACAAAACACAAAAAATGAGGGCGTGGCACCGGCCACTTTTCCAAAATTACATAAATCTTGACCAAACGACACACATATCCAAAAATCATTAATTTAGACCAAATATGTTCAGAGTTATGAAGAAATGTAGTTTAATATAGCCTGGGGGCGTGGCACCGCCCTCTTTCCCAAAAATTGATATAGCCTACGCTTTAACCCATGATCCCAAGAATATACTGTGAAAATTTCATAAAAATCGGTTGAGAACTTTGGACGCGTATAAAGGACACACAGGCACATAGACACACATTCATTATACCTAGTAGTGCTTCGCACACAAGGTATATTAACTTCATTCGCCTAACGGTAGTATGTAACGGCATAAACGAATCGAGATAGATATTGACTTATATATATCAAAATGTTCAGGAGGAAAAGAGAAATTGATTGAGCCATATCGGTCCGTCCGTCTGTGAACACGATAACTTGAGTAAATCTTGAGATATGTCAATGAAATTTGGTATGCAGGTTTCTTTTCACTCATCTCGGAGCGCTACAGAAAATAAAATTCAGCACACATTTATATTAATACGGGCAATATTTCGAAAAAAAAAATTTGCGTAATCGGGTAAGGTCCACGCCCAATTTTATACGAAAGATTTTGAAAAGGATCATAGATATATTGAATATGCTATAACTTTGCTTAAACTAGCTGTATATCATTTATATTTCACCTCTAAAGTGTTCATGGGCAAAGAAAGTCGAATGAATAAATTTTTGGAAAACGGGCGTGGCCCCGCCTCTTTATTGTGGATTATTCCAAAAAACTTTCCATGCCAAAACTCCGGTAAAAATTGATTTATTGAAACGATATTTGGAGAAACTGTTCAACATATAAAGCTTACCCTTTGCTGTAAAAATAAACAAACAAAATTGGTTAACGGAGACGCCCACTTTTTAAACACAGTTCTGAAAAATTTCTTTGTAAAATTAAAATAGCGATATTTCGATAATTTTATAAGCTATATAAATAAGATTTTACACACATAATAAGCTTTTTAAGCAAAACTGAACTGTAAAAAAATGATTGCTTGAAATTTCAAGAAGGTATTTCAATGAAAGTTAGTGAGATGATTCCCAATATTATGTAGTATACCCCTGCCAAAAATTACGCGAATCGGATAGCAAACACGCAAAATATAGGGACAAGGAGTTAACACCCTACTGCCTTTTTTTATTTATTTTTTTTATTTTCATACCTTTCATGAACATGGGGAAAGCTATTTATATTTTGTTATTTAGTAATAATTTAGTTTACCACTCACAACAGAAGTGTTTTTATCGAAAACAATCGGTTGCCTTTATAACAAATTTTCAGGTATATATTAAAATAGACCTGAGTAAATTAGGATACCAAAACATATCACTACTAGGTATTTAATGTTCGGTTACACCCGAACTTAGACTTCCTTACTAGTTTTTATTTATAAGACTAGCAGACCATCCAGACGTTGTTCTGCCTGACCCGTGAGTTAATATAGCCTAAATCGTACACAACAATCTTCTAAACCAACCTGGAGAGTTAAAAGAGATCGACAATGAACTTTGGCCATCATTGAAGTGCAAACAAAACAAAAAAAATGTGTGCGTGGCACCGCTCGGTTTTCAGAAATTATATAAATCTTGACTAAAGGACACACACATCCACAAATCTTTAATATAGACCCAACATGTTCATAGTTATGTAGATTTAAATTTTATATTGCCTGGGGGCGTGGCACCGCCCACTTTTCCAACAATTAATATAGCCTAAATCGTACACAACAATCTTCTGAACCAATCTGGAAAGTCTAAAAGACCATGAACTTATTATTGAAGTTCAAACAAAACACAATAAAGTGGGCGTGGCACCGCCCACTTTTCCAAATTACAGAAACTTGACCAAAGGACACACATATCCAAAAATAATTTATTTACACCAAATATGTTCAGAGTTATGAAGAATTTAAATTTCATATAGACTGGGGGTGTGGCACCGCCCACTTTTCCAAAAATTAATATAGCCTATGCTTTAACTCATGATCTCAAGAATATACTGTGAAATTTTCATAAAAATCGGTTGAGCACGAAATCTAGCTTTCGCTTGTCAGTCGCTGTTCAACTATCAATGAAGCAAGAATATGTCGCATGACTATCAACAAGCAACAGTCATGACAAATGGAAATGCACAAACTTATTTTTGCGCATACAATAAAAATATGTTGCAATGCGTGCTATGCGACCGAACTTTTACGTCCAATGTACATTTTGTTTTGTTTTCTTTCCTTTTCTTATATTTTCTTTTTTTATTTTCTTTTCTTTTCTTTTCTTTTCTTTTCTTTCCTTCCCTTCCTTTTCCTTTCTTTCTCATTCTTTTCTTACCTTTCCTTACATATTCTTCCTTAATGTGTTCCATTTTCCTTTCCTTTGTTTTCCTTTTCAAAGATGTTTGCAAATTTTTTCAAAATACAGTTTATAAATCTTTTATTGAATCTTGACTAATAATTTTTGACAAAATTAGTTAAAATAATTTTACGGAAGAAGAAATTGGTGAAAGTTGCAAAGAATAAGGTTGGCCAATACATAACGTTCCTATCGACGAAAAAGGGCGCAAAGCTGTTTGTCGACGAAGTTTGAAGAAAGACGCATTATAAATATCTTGAGAAAGAAAGGCGCTTTAAAATATTTTTTAGGAAAGAAAGACGCGCTTCGATAACTAGCTGCAATATAAGTTATTCAAAAAACGTAATACTAAATAAAAATACATACGTATAATGGGTACTTGGGCTGGCCCAATTTTTTTCAATCCAGCACCAAATCCCTTGTGAAGTTTACTGTAAATGTATACACTGCGCCTTTCTTCCTCGAAATATTTTTTAATGCGCCTTTCTTCGTCAAAATATTTTTTAATGCCCCTTTTTTCGTCAAAATATTTTTTAATGCGTCCTTATTTCCCGCAATATTTTTAATGCGCCTTTTTTCGTTGACAATTTGTTGAATGCGCCTTCTTCGTCGGTAGCGACGATAAGTCCGGCACTTTGAATTGCACTTGGAGCTTTCCGAAATTACAAAGTTGTGTAGCGTATGGGCATTTTTTTTTTTTAATTTTTCTGATGAAAACAGTGAGCAGTTTCAATTAACAGAGCGATTGAACTGCAAGGCTCAATTATATGAAAGATTTCGAGTGTTTTCTGACCCTTTTTGTTGTAGGCGTAAAGAGAATTGTGATAAAATGAACGTTGGAGAGCAGATGAGCGACACCGTTCAAATATTTGAATGTTTTCAAACATTTTCTAAGGTTTTTTTTTTATTTCACCTAACAGAAGGTAAAGATCGCATGTTTCATGGACGTTTATCAATAGTCTGGTTTTGGTTTGTTAATCGTCGAGATCTAAAACTGCTCAGCTACAGAGAAAACCTCATCAGCTAAGTAAGGTAGATAAAAAATAGATGACACAATTAATAAATAATTAGTTTACAGCGAATAGTTATTGTAAAGAATAAAGATAAGAATCAAAGGATATGAAAGCAAATTGTTGATATGTATTTAGGATAGAAAGAATTGACTTTTTTATGCTGCATAGTGAGTCTGAAATATCAAACGTACCAGAATGAGAGTTATAATCTTGACACAAACAACGAAAAGGCCCATTTAATTCAAAATTAGTTCGAGACTGTTTCAATATAAGTGGTTTAAAATGTCTTGATGGACGAGAAGGTACATTGAAGTTCACTTCGCTCAAAAGAAACAGGCTTACGATTGAACCATTTAGTAATTTAGTCATGAAAACAGTTACAAGCAGTTCCCTCCGACTAGAAAGGCTGTGAAGATTAATTAGTTTTAAGCGACTCGTATACGATGGCAAATTATACAAGGGATCCCAGTGAAGATCTCTTAAGGCAAATATTAAAAATTCTTTTTGAACTGATTCTAAGCGATCCACGAGGACCTGGTAACGTGGGTTCCAAATTATAGAACGGTATTCAAGTATCGGTCTGACTAATGTAGTAGAGTTTTATTTATATAAGGGTCGCTAAATTCTTTAGACCATCGTTTAAGAAATGCTAGAACGCCTCTAGGTTTATTGACTGTTACGTTAATGTGGCAGTTAAAACTGATTTTGTAGTCCATAGTAACCCCAAGGTCAACAAAATCATACATTTGCCCAAGACTATAACTGTTAATTGTATAGGAAGCTGGCTGTGATATTCCTCTCGAAAAACGCATGTATTTACATTTCTTTAGATTAAGCGGCATATAATTTAAATCGCACCAAGTAACTAGTGTATTTAGATCTGATTGAAGCTTCTTCGAATGACAAAGCTTTACATCGTCGGCATACATAAAAATTTTCGAAAATTATATTACTGTAGAAATATAACAAGAACAGAATCGGGCCAAGATGGCTTCCTTGAGGAACTCCTGAGGAGACATAAATAACATCGGATTCACAATTTTTAAACACTACTTTTTGTGCTCTGTCGCTAAGGCAAGAAGAGATCTAGCGATTGAGACCCGGCTGGATTCCAACTGATCCAGTTTATGAATAAGTAAAGAGTGGCACACTTTATCGAAAGCTTTACTTAAATCAAAGTAAATTCAAGTAAGTTTGTAACGGTGGACTTTCCCTTACATAACCCGTGTTGACAGTCGGAAATCAAGGTAGAGATAGGATTCGTAAGCTGATTGGTAACAATAGCTTCACACACTTTTGGGATGGCAGAAAGCTTTGCTATGCCACGATAGTTCTCTATAGAAGCCTTGCTTCCGCTTTTATGAAGCGGTAGAAGAAACGACTCTTTCCATGCTTTTGGAAAAACAGCACACTTTAGTGACAGATTGAACAAATTGGTAAGGGGTTGGTAAATATTGTTAGCACACTTTTTCAAGAAGCATGTAGGAATCCTATCAGGACAGCATTTAAAAGATTCCTTCAAAGTTTTCATATAAATAAGAACATCATTGGCGCATATAGTTGGACAATTAATTAAATTGTTCCCATGTAGCTCATAGGGATAATTTAGAAAGTCAGAATTGGTGACGGCAGAATAGTTAGAAGGGAAAAATTGCGCAAAGAAATTATGACCCAAAACAGGGCCGTGCGCAGGAATTGGCTTTGGGGGGGGGTTTTAATTTAATTTAGATTTGCATTCACATACATTTTTCACTAAGATAAACATATTTGCTGAAACAGATACCTAGACCCATACATCATAAATTTAAATGTTCTTTAACTTTTCTGAAACTGCATACTCTGATACCTAAAACTATCCCCAAGAAAATTTTTTTGTTGTACACATTTTTCTGTATTTGATAGAGAATTGGTGATATGATGGCATATCCCAGCTAACTAAAAGTGCACAAAAAGACTGCTTTCGGGCCATAAAACGCTCATATCTCAGAGCTTTACTCTCCAAAATGAGCTTCTTTCGGAGCCCAAATGGAGCGAAAAATCGCTCTATGCGGGAACTCAAACGGATTCATAAAAAAGAGTCCGAAATGAGTCCGATTTCGATGAATTTGAAGCGTTTTTTGACTATATAGTCTTGAGCAAATGTATGATTTTGTTGACCTTGGGGTTACTATAGTCTAAAAACTCGGTTTTAACAGCCACATTAACTTAACAGTTAATAAAGCTAGAGGCGTTCTAGTATTTGTTAAACGATGGTCTAAAGAATTTATGTAACTAAAACTCTTTACTACATTAGTCAGACTGATACTTGAATACGGTTGTATAATTTGGAACCCACATTACCAGGTCCTCGTGGATCGCTTAGAATCAGTTCAAAAACAATTTTTAATATTTGCCTTAAGAGATCTTCACTGGGATTCCTTGTATAATTTGCCATCGTATACGAGTCGCTTAAAACTAATTAATCTTCACAGCCTTTCTAGTCGGAGGGAACTGCTTGGAACTGTTTTCATGACTAAATTACTAAATGGTTCAATCGTAAGCGCGTTTCTTTTGAGCGAAGTGAACTTCAATGTACCTTCTCGTCCATCAAGACATTTTAAACCACTTATCTTGAAACAGTGTCGAACTAATTTTGAATTAAATGAGCCTTTTCGTTGTTTGTGTCAAGATTATAACTCTCATACTGGTACGTTTGATATTTCAGACTCACTATGCAGCATAAAAAAGTCAATTCTTTCTATCCTAAATACATATCACCAATTTGCTTTCATATCCTTTGATTCTTATCTTTATTCTTTACAATAACTATTCGCTGTCAACTAATTATTTATTAATTGTGTCATCTATTTTTTATCTACCTTACTTAGGTTTTCTCTGTAGCTGAGCAGTTTTAGATCTTGACGATTAACAAACCAAAGCCAGACTATTGATAAACGTCCATGAAAAATGCGTCTTTACCTTCATTTAGGTGAAATAAAAAAAATCAGAAAATGTTTGAAAACTTTACGCCTACAACAAAAAGGGTCAGAAAACACTCGAAATCTTTCATATAATTGAGCCGTGCAGGTCATTCGCTCTGTTAATTGAAAGTGCTCACTGTTTTCATCACAACTTTATAATTTCGGAAAACTCCAAGTGCAATTCAAAGTGCCGGACTTATGTATTGGCCAACCTTATTCTTTGCAACTTTCACCAATTTCTTCTTCCGTAAAATTATTTTAACTAATTTTGTCAAAAATTATTAGTCAAGATTCAATATAAGATTTATAAACTGTATTTTGAAAACTTTTGCAAAATCATTGCAACTTAGATTTGGCCATGGGGGGGGGTTTTAACCCCCAAAACCCCCCCCGTGCGCTCGGGCCTGACCCAAAAGAAGTAAAAAACGACCCCAAATAAGCTTCAGAAAAACACCAATAAAAGGCTCCGAAAAGAGCCCAAAAACCCTCTGAATGGATGAATAAAAGAAAAGCACCAATTAAAGGGCTCCGAAAGGCGTCTGAAAAGCCTCCAAAAACCCTCAGAATGGAGGAATAAAAGGCTCCGCAAAAGGTTCAGAAAAGCACCAATAAAAGGCTCCTCAGTTCATTTAAAAATAGTCAAAAAACGCTTTAAATTCATCGAAATCGGACTCATTTCGGACTCTTTTTTATGACTCCGTTGGAGTTCCCACGTAGAGCGATTTTTCGCTCCATTTATGCTCCGAAAGGAGCTCATTTTGGAGAGTAAAGCTCTGAGAAATGAGCGTTTTATGGTCCGAAAGGAGTCTTTTTGTGCACTTTTAGTTAGCTGATATACGCCATCACATCACCAATTCTCTATCAAATACAGAAAAATGTGTACAACCAAAAAATTTTTCTTGGGTATAGTTTTAGGTATCAGAATATGCAGTTTCAGAAAAGTTAAAGAACATTTAAATTTATGATGTATGGGTCTAGGTATCTGTTTCAGCAAATATGTTTATCTTAGTGAAAAATGTATGTGAATGCAAATCTAAATTAAAACCCCCCCCCAAGGCCAATTCCTGCGCACGGCCCTGACATCAATTAAAAATGTCTAAAATTCAAAATGAAATTTTGGTTTGATGCAAAATCAAAAAATTAAGTTTCGTTTTGATTTTATAGTTTCACAGTCTGCATTTTCTTTGCAGCCACTCTACGCAAAATCACTCAAAACTTACACTTATGCAAATATTTTAGTATTTGTTTGGCCGGCCCTGCTATAAAGGACACACAGACACACATTCATTTTTATACCCAGCGTACTAGTACTAGTACAAGGGTATTATAATTTTGTCCACATAACGGTACTATGTAACGGCGCAAAATAATCGATTTAGATATAGAGTTCCATATATGAAAGTTCTTAGGTTGAAAAGAGGAATTGATTAAGGCATGTCCGTCCGTCTGTTACTTTCTGGGTAAGGTAGGGTGCTATTGAAAATGGGCGAAATCGGATGATGATTTCGAAAATCTCATAAATTGACATAAATTTCGTCAAAAGTTAGATATTTGCATGGAATTTGGTGTATTGGTTACTTTATGGCCAAGGTAGGTTACTATTGAAAATGGACGAAATCGAATTATAACCACGCCCCCATTTTAGATATCGAAAATTTTGAAAATCACATAAATTAACATAACTTGAGTAAAAATGTAGATCTTTGCATGAAATTTTGCATACAGGTTACTTTATGGCCAAGGTAGGTTGCTATTGAAAATGGGCGAAATCGGATGATAACCACGCCCCCTTTTTCGACATCGAAAATTTCGAAAATCACATAAATTGACATAACTTGCGTAAAAACTGAGATATTTGCATGGAATTTGTTATGCAGGCTACTTTCTAGCCAAGGTGAGTTGCTGTGAAAATTGTCGAAATCGGATGATAACCACGCCCACTTTTTCGATATCGAAAATCACATAAATTAACATAAGTTGAGTAAAACTTGAGATATTCGCATTAAATTTGGTATACAGGTTACTTGCCGGCCAAAGCAGGTTGGTGTTTAAAATGGGCGAAATCTGATGATAACCACGCCCCCTTTTTTGATATAGAAAATTTCAAATAAGATTCTAGGGCCTATATCATTGCCAAAACTAACGCTGGGTATTTAATGTTCGGTTCACTCGAACTTAGACTTCATTACTTGTTATTTATAAGATAGAAAGTGGGCGTGGCTTTTAACCGATTTTGCCTATTTTCAATAGCGCTCCGAAGTGAAAAGGAACCTGCATATCAAATTTCATTGAGATATCTCAAGATTTACTCAAATTATCGTGTTCACAGACGGACGGACGGACGGACGGACATGGCTCAATCAATATCTCTTGTCCCCATATATATCTCGATTCGCTTATGCCGTTACATACTACCGTTAGGCGAACGAAGTTAATATACCTTGTGTGCGATGCACTACTGGGTATAAAAAGGCAATAGGGTGTTAACTACTTGCCCGTAAGTCTTGCTTGTTTGTTATTCGATTTGCGTAATTCTTGGCAGGAGTATACAACATGATATTGGGCAGCATCTTGATAAATTTTATTAAAATACCTTTTTGAAATTTCAGGAAATCGCTTTTGAAAATAGCATATCTTTTTTGCTGAAAAGTGGGCGGCGCCACGCCTACTTCAACAAAATCCACAACATTTTTTTACAGTTCAGTTTTGTTTAAAAAGCTTATTAGTTATCTGTGCAAAATCTTATTTATATAACTTATACAATAATGGAAATATCGCGATTTTAATTTTACAAAAAGAAATTTTTGAGAACTGTGTTCAAAAAGTGGGCGTGTCCGTTAACCAATTTTGTTTATTTGTACAGCAAAGAGTAAGCTTTATATGTTAAAGCATGGAGGGGAGGGGCAACGCCCATTTTGCAAAAATTTTGTGCTTTCGACTTTCTTTGCTCACGAACACTTTAAAGGTAAAATAGAAATGATATACAGCTAGTTTAGGCGAAGTTATTGCATATTCAATATATCTATGATCCAGGGCCGTGCGCAGGAATTGGCCTTGGGGGGGGTTTTAATTTAGATTTGAATTCGCATACATTTTCCACTAAGATAAACATATTTGCTGAAACAGATACCTAGACCCATACATCATAAATTTGAATGTTCTTTAACTTTTCTGAAACCGCATACTCTGATACCTAAAACTATAACTAAAGTGCAAAAAAAGACTCCTTTCGGACCATAAAACGCTCATTTCTCAGAGCTTTACTCTCCAAAATGAGTTTCTTTCGGAGCCCAAATGGAGCGAAAAATCGCTCTACGCGGGAACTCCAACGGAGTCATAAAAAAGAGTCCGAAATGAGTCCGATTTCGATGAATTTGAAGCGTTTTTGACTATTTTTAAATGAACTACGGAGCCTTTTATTGGTGCTTTTCTGAACCTTTTTCGGAGCCTTATATTGGTGTTTTTCTGAAGCTTATTTGGGGTCGTTTTTTATTTCTTTTAGGTCATAATTTCTTTGCGCAATTTTTCCCTTCTAACTATTCTGCCGTCACCAATTCTGACTTTCTAAATTATCCCTATGAGCTACATGGGAACAATTTAATTAATTGTCCAACTATATGCGACAATGATGTTCTTATTTATCTGAAAACTTTGAATGAATCTTTTAAATGCGGTCCTGATAGGATTATTACATGCTTCTTGAAGAAGTGTGCTAACAATATTTACCAACCCCTTGCCAATTTGTTCAATCTATCACTAAATTGTGGTGTTTTTCCAAAACCATGGAAAGAGTCGTTTCTTCTACCGCTTCTAGAGAACTATCGTGGCATAGCAAAGCTTTCTGCCATCCCAAAAGTGTGTGAAGCTAATGTTACCAATCAGCTTACGAATCCTATCTCTACCTTGATTTCCGACTGTCAACACGGGTTCTGTAAGGGAAAGTCCACCGTTACAAACTTACTTGAATTTACTTTGATTTCAGTAAAGCTTTCGATAAAGTGTGTCACTCTTTACTTATTCATAAACTGGATCAGTTGGGTTTCCAGCCGGGTCTCAATCGCTAGATCTCTTCTTGCCTTAGCGACAGAGCACAAAAAGTAGTGTTTAAAAATTGTGAATCCGATGTTATTTATGTCTCCTCAGGAGTTCCTCAATGAAGCCATCTTGGTCCGATTCTGTTCTTGTTGTTTATAAATGATATTTCTACAGTAATATAATTTTCGAAAATTTTAATGTATGCCGACGATGTAAAGCTTTGTCATTCGAAGAAGCTTCAATCAGATCTAAATACACTAGTTACTTGGTGCGATTTAAATTATATGCCGCTTAATCTAAAGAAATGTAAGTACATGGGTTTTTCGAGAGGAATATCACAGCCAGCTTCCTATACAATTAACAGTTATAGTCTTTAGCAAATGTATGATTTTGTTGAACTTGGGGTTACTATGGACTAAAAACTCGGTTTTAACTGCCACATTAACTTAACAGTCAATAAAGCTAGAGGCGTTCTAGCATTTGTTAAACGATGGTCTAAAGAATTTATGTAACTAAAACTCTTTACTACATTAGTCAGACTGATACTTGAATACGGTTGTATAATTTGGAACCCACGTTACCAGGTCCTCGTGGATCGCTTAGAATCAGTTCAAAAACAATTTTTAATATTTGCCTTAAGAGCTGGGATCCCTTGCATAATTTGCCACGTATACGAGTCGCTTAAAACTAATTTATCTTCACAGCCTTTCTAGTCGGAGGGAACTGCTTGGAACTGTTTCATGACTAAATTACTAAATGGTTCAATCGTAAGCCCGTTTCTTTTGAGCGAAGTGAACTTCAATGTACCTTCTCGTCCATCAAGACATTTTAAACCACTTATCTTGAAACAGTGTCGAACTAATTTTGAATTAAATGAGCCTTTTCGTTGTTTGTGTCAAGATTATAACTCTCATTCTGGTACGTTTGATATTTCAGACTCACTATGCAGCATAAAAAAGTCAATTCTTTCTATCCTAAATAGTTACATATCAACAATTTGCTTACATATCCTTTGATTCTTATCTTTATTATTTCCAATAACTATTCGCTGTCAACTAATTATTTATTAATTGTGTTATCTATTTTTTATCTACCTTACTTAGCTGATGAGGTTTTCTCTGTAGCTGAGCAGTTTTAGATCTCGACGATTAACAAACCAAAGCCAGACTATTGATAAACGTCCATGAAAAATGCGATCTTTACCTTCTGTTAGGTGAAATAAAAAAAAAACTCAGAAAATGTTTGAAAACATTCAAATATTTGATCGGTGTCGCTCATCTGCTCTCCAACGTTCATTTTCACACAATTCTCTTTACGCCTACAACAAAAAGGGTCAGAAATCTTTCATATAATTGAGCCTTGCAGTTCATTCGCTCTGTTAATTGATACTGCTCACTGTTTTCATCAGTAAAATTAAAAAAAAAAATGCCAATACGCTACGGAAACTCCAAGTGCAATTCAAAGTGCCGGACTTATGTATTGGCCAACCTTATTCTTTGCAACTTTCACCAATGTCTTCTTCCGTAAAATTTTTTAACTAATTTTGTCAAAAATTGTTAGTCAAGATTCAATATAAGATTTATAAACTGTATTTTGAAAACTTTTGCAAAATCATTGCAACTTAGATTTGGCCATGGGGGGGGGTTTTAACCCCCAAAACTCCCCCCGTGCGCACGGGCCTGCTATGATCCCTTTCAAAATTTTTAGTATAAAATTGGGCGTGGACCTTACCCGATTTCGCCCATTTTTTTCGGAACATCGCCGCTATTAATATAAATATGTGTGCTAAATTTGATTTTGCTATTTTGAGCGGTTTTTGATTGTTTGCTGCCTTAACGCTAAAGTACACACCAAATTTTATCCTTGTAGGTGTATTATGTACTGAATAATCACTCTTTTTGTATTTTCGAAAATATTATACATATATTAGCAGACCCGGCAGACTTTGTTCTGGTTTTAACGTCCTTGGTATAAACAAATAAATTTTTTGTATGTCCAACTCAAAAAACGGATCTTTTGAACTCAATGAGTATGACAAAAACCATTATGCGCTGCTGAGCAGATGTATAGTTAGTATTTACTTAATTATATCCTATATCTACCACTTAACGCCACTATTATGATTTATGAAAATCCTATAATACTCCGGATATGAATAAAAAACAAAAAAAATTAAGTGCTTTGATTAAGATTTAAGAACGTTAAAATCTCACTAAAGCAAATACATTCAGGGATATAACGAATTGAAATATTACTTAGCTTGTGGTCTTGGAACTGCCCAATTTTCCAAAGAATTTACAAATGTAGCCTATGTATGTCGTACGCAACGAAGATTTTAATGTATTGGAAAAGTTTAAAACAGATCAACCATAAACTTTGGACATTATTGACGTACAAAAAAAGTACTGAATACAAAAAATGTGGGCGCGGCACCGCCCACTTTTCCAAAAATTTATATTCTCTAAATCGTACACAGCCCACATTTCCCAAATTATATAAATCTTGACTAAAGGACATACATGTCCAAAAATCTTTAATTTAGACCCAATTTGTTCAGCGTTATGAAGAATTCAAATTTGATATAGCGGGGGGGCCTGGCACCGCCTACTTTTCCAAAAATTGATATAGTCTGAATCGTACACAACAATTTTCTGAACCAATCTGGAAAGTTTAAAAGAGATCCACCAAAAACTTTGGACATTATTGAAGTACAAACAAAACACAAAAAATGAGGGCGTGGCACCGGCCACTTTTCCAAAATTACATAAATCTTGACCAAACGACACACATATCCAAAAATCATTAATTTAGACCAAATATGTTCAGAGTTATGAAGAAATGTAGTTTAATATAGCCTGGGCCTACGCTTTAACCCATGCTCCCAAGAATATACTGTGAAAATTTCATAAAAATCGGTTGAGAACTTTGGACGCGTATAAAGGACACACAGGCACATAGACACACATTCATTATACCTAGTAGTGCTTCGCACACAAGGTATATTAACTTCATTCGCCTAACGGTAGTATGTAACGGCATAAACGAATCGAGATAGATATTGACTTATATATATCAAAATGTTCAGGAGGAAAAGAGAAATTGATTGAGCCATATCGGTCCGTCCGTCTGTGAACACGATAACTTGAGTAAATCTTGAGATATGTCAATGAAATTTGGTATGCAGGTTTCTTTTCACTCATCTCGGAGCGCTACAGAAAATAGGCAAAATCGGTTAAAAGCCACGCCCACTTTCTATATACATATATAATATTTTCGAAAATACAAAAAACGTGATTATTCAGTACATAATACACCTATAAGGATAATATTTGGTGTGCACTTTAGCGTTATGGCAACAAATACATTTTTGAAGAAATTTTTAAAAAGGGGCGTGGTACCGCCCACTTTTGATTAAGTCAAATGTGGAAATATTATTAATCATAAATCAAAAACCGCTCAAGATAGCAAAATAAAATTCAGCACACATTTATATTAATACGGGCAATATTTCGAAAAAAAAAATTTGCGTAATCGGGTAAGGTCCACGCCCAATTTTATACGAAAGATTTTGAAAAGGATCATAGATATATTGAATATGCTATAACTTTGCTTAAACTAGCTGTATATCATTTATATTTCACCTCTAAAGTGTTCATGGGCAAAGAAAGTCGAATGAATAAATTTTTGGAAAACGGGCGTGGCCCCGCCTCTTTATTGTGGATTATTCCAAAAAACTTTCCATGCCAAAACTCCGGTAAAAATTGATTTATTGAAACGATATTTGGAGAAACTGTTCAACATATAAAGCTTACCCTTTGCTGTAAAAATAAACAAACAAAATTGGTTAACGGAGACGCCCACTTTTTAAACACAGTTCTGAAAAATTTCTTTGTAAAATTAAAATAGCGATATTTCGATAATTTTATAAGCTATATAAATAAGATTTTACACACATAATAAGCTTTTTAAGCAAAACTAAACTGCAGATGAATGTAATACTTAAATGCCATTAACCGTATGAACGGTTTTAACCTACCAACAAAGCTGTTGAGTTTCATTGGGAACTTTTTATGTTGCGGCTCACAATTTGCAGTAGGAATTAGCAAAAGGAATATGCCCGTCGGACAGCGCCAGCAGGTTAAATCGTGGATTTTAGTCGCATTTTACGACAGCCATACCAACCGCGGGTATATTGTAACCGAGCTATATTGTAACCCCCTAACCCGATTGGTTTGAATGTAACAGTTTGAAAATAAATACGGATGCTTTTAATTTAAATTTTAATAAATACGGAAGCTTTTATTTATGTAATGTATTTATTTATGTAATTTTTCCCGTTATAAATTTTACTGCTTTGTAGTGAATTTTATTGCTGTACTGTGCAATGATGCATTTGTGGGGAATTTTGTACCATAAGACATTCCATATGCAAGTTTTGTTTTTAGTGGACTTAAACCACTTTCAAAATAAATTTTTTTTCGTTTCGTTAGCTAGCCAATTTTCAAGTGCCCCAAATCATAGCGATTTTAATAATATTAGACTTAAATTGTTTATAAAAGAAAAGATTGTGTATGGCTGTGACTATTGTCATCATTAATTCAATTTTTTTTTTCAAAATAACCGGCTCATTTATAAAAGTTAAAAAGATTACGAACAAATGGCTACATTTTTGGAAGATCGATTTAATAATTGTGCAACGATTTCTGGTACACAAAAGTTTCACTACGTTGCGCCAGAACAAAATTGTGAACTGAGAGTGAAAATCTTCTCTTTATGCACACAATCCACTGTCGTAAGCTTTAAAAAAAAAGAACGCAAACGCTTCAATAAAAATAAAAATACCAACAATGTATCTCTCTAAATTACTGTAACTCGTATTCTTATAATTTATTCCTGTAACTTAAAAAGTTTGTTTTTAACTAACGTTGTTGTAAAGAATAAAAAGAGTATACTATTTGAAGAAATATGTGCTGTGAAAACTGAATTAAAGTTTGCGCTCTCGGTGCATAAGCCGTAGCGCCAAGCATGGGGCATACTCGTTTTCACATTTTTAATAATATCTCGAAAACCACTAAAATGACCACTTTGAAACTTTGCACAGATCGTAACTATATAATTTGAAATAATTGTATGATGAAAATTTTTTTTTTCGTTAGGTCCATTTTGTGCAATTCCCATTTGTTTAAAACAATTACATTAATAATTAATAAAACTAACAAAAAAAAATTTCAACCATTCATAGGTTAAAAGACAAAAGAAAACTGAAATCAGTCAAAGAGAATCGCTTCTTCACGTCTCGTCTTCTTCAAACTGTGAATTTTTGAAAAAAAATGGATTTTCTTGATTTTTTACACAAAAACCTTGTAACTCGAAAACAAAACATGCCATGACAAAACAAAAAAATACGTGTCGTTTTATTTTTAGTTTTAAACATAAAAAGCTTTATTTCAGGCGATTTAAATTTTTAGTGGCAAATTTTTCATGGAATGGGCCATATATATCTGGATAAAGCTTTGTCAAAAGCAAATCTTTGACATGCTGGTCGCTGATGCGATTTCTGAACGTAGATTTTATGTTTTTTAAAAACGAAAAAGCGCATTTACACAAATATGTTGTCCCAAACATGAAGCACAATTTATAAATACTATCAGATATTTTTGGATATGACTCAACGTCTAATTTTTTCCAAAAATCAATACCGGTTTCTGTGGGTACAAATCAATAGCTCTGAAGTTTAAGTAGTTCTCTTTGAATTTCTTCAGGTTGCTGTTCTACCAATCCATGGGACTGGAAAATAAGCTATTTGCGATCTTATTTTATCGAAGTCCTTAACTCTTTTCTTATATTATTCTCTTAACTCTATAAACTCTACTCTACGTTACAATCACTAAAATTGTGGGTAGGAAACAGATTTAAAACTAGCAAGGAAGTCTAAGTTCGGGTGTAACCGAACATTAACTACCTAGTAGTGATCTGTTTTGGTACCCCAATTTACTCAGGTCTATTTTAAAAACTGAAAAGTTGTTATAAAGGCAACTGTTTGTTTTCGATTAAAAACACTTCTGTTGGGAGTGGTAAATTAAATTATCACTAGATAAGGAAATATAAATAGCTTTCCCCATGTCCATGAAAGGTATGAAAATAAAAATAAAATTAATAAACAAAAAAGCAATAGGGTGTTAAATACTTGCCCGTAAATCTTGCTTGTTTGGTTGTTATGGTCTACTTCCAACTTATAGTCATTTTCTTTTATTTAGTTTGATTGGTGTGACTCACTGCGGTAGGTGACAGTTTAGGTTCACCCTGCGGTTTGACATAAATCGATAGATTCTTGGAAGAGGCGTGATTTTTGCCGAGGTGGCAGCACCAAATGTTCCATAAAATGGGAAAAGGCACCAATAACGGAACTTTTAATTTCCAGACAAACAAGTGGTTGGTGTGTTCTCGGTGTGGCCAGAAATAAATAGTAGGGTAAACCAGATTGCCCGAAAAATGACAGTGAATTAAATGGCATTTGACATTAAGTTAATAGCATTTAATTATTGTAGGGGAAATGAACGTATCCATTGGGTAACTTATATTAATTCATCAATTAGTAGGGTGGGAGACATATGGAATCTCGTCCTGATTCCTGACCTTGACTCGATGAATAACTCATCATATCGCCAAAACAAGGTGCAACCAAAGGCGGCAATAAGTATTAGTAATTGGTAAAAGCATTTGTAAGGTGGGAGTTTAACCATTTTAACGGCAATATTCGTGTATTATAGTATTATCCATGGCAGGGTCGGATAGGGAGTTCATGTGTCTCCTATCCTAAAACCCAGTAACGTCGGGTTCCGCGGACCACCAAGGGAACACACCAAAAACAAGTTCTAGAACCTTCCTTTTTTCGCGCGCCAACGAAAGCGTGCCTTTAAGGTTCGGACTTAAAAAAGTTGTAGCAATTTTAATAGTTAATAGCACCATAGTTCGATTTTTCTTTTGATTAACTAAATTTTTCTCTGACTTCAAACTTTCCCGTAAAATAATTAATCATTGTTAATATTCTCTAATTTCGACTTTTGTTCCATACGTGAAAATTCACCCTTACTAAAACTAACTAAAGAGCAAAATATTAGTAAGAGTAAAAGTACTAAATTCCTTTTTCTTTAAAGCATTAAAATAAAAGTGTAATTACCGAACTCTCACTTTAAGTAATTCCTACAGTCTAATGCGCATAAAACCTACTATGAAAAAGTAAAATCACACGTTTTACTTTGATTTCAATAGCATAAAGTCCTTCCTTTTTGTTTCGGAAACCGGAATGTACTTTTACCAAATTTGGCAGTACAAAAAAAAGTACCTAAAATAGTAACAAAAGTCCGAACCCTGATGGCAACCACCAATAGTAGTGTCCCAACTGGCAACGACCACGCCATGTCAGACTGGGTAACGGAATAATTCCATTGCGCAGTCGCAGTTGACCAACAAATTTCTACCGCGACGGCTTCGGCATTCGACCATTCAAATGTGTAAGTTTTCTCGGTGCGAACGGTCGCGCGGTTACGCCGTGGTATAAAAACGAAAAAGAAATACAATTGTATAAAGTGTAAAAATAAAAAAAAAATAAAAAAACGAACTAATAAGTTTTTGCTGCCGTTTTGCGAAAACGAACATTGAAGAAACATTCGCAAAAGTGAAGTGAATAGGCCCGTCCACAATGAACACGACGGCGGCGAACGACAACGACGAAAAACTGAAGCTTGACGATATTTGCCGTCAAGCATTGGCGACATGATTATAATGAGAGCAGGGGCGACAGGTGCGAATCATCTTGAAAAGTAGCAAAAAATGTTGTAAAAAGTGTGAAAAGAGACATATTCTGTAATAATTGGAACTTATTTTACAAGTTATTTTACTCTTCCTTTCGTTTTTATTGTCAAAAAAACCAAACGCCACCATCTGCCGCTTGTCAAAATAGAATTAGATCTAATCTGGCGACAGCGGCATCTGTGATTGATTGCCGCTTTGTCGCGTCGTGTTCAAAAAATTCCTCCCCATAAGAACACGTGTAAAAATAATTTGACAGATGCCGCTTGTCGTTTGCCGTTTTCATTCTGGTTACCACTAATAACTACAAAATTATGAAAAACAAACGTGAATGATTGTGAAAATGCAGTGAGCAAAAAAAAAAAAACATTTTTCTTAATGCAAATCGATGCCTGAGTGGAGGCTCGCCCTATCTCGGCAGTCAGTTCGAAAACGCCCTATTTAGATTTTTTTTCGGGGGCGCCCTATCTCGGATTTTGTTTCAAAAGCGCCCTGTTTCGGTTTTTTGTTCAAGGGCGTTCTTGAAAAGTTTTCTCAGATGGGGCGTTTTTGAGGGAGAATTTCGGGTGGAGCGTTGTTCGAACGAATTCTGAGATGGGGCCATCTTCCACCCACCCGTCGAAATGGTATTTACACCATTTTTGTACGTTCCACCAGAGTGGCTGCATAGCCAATTATGCTCAAGTCTATACATTGTGACAATCATCATCATTAATTGTCAGGAAAGTGTGCAATTTTGCAAATAATAAACAAAAGAAAGAAACGTAGTGCAACAACAAATATAAAATTATGGTGTACGAACCGAAATAAAATTTTTAAACAACAATTATCTTGCGTATAAATTTAACAACAACCGCCAAACCCACCATCATCGCGCGCGCTACCATCGCAACGCGCCCACATCGAGCGCCCCATCGCGCGCCACCATTGCAACACCGGCGGCAACAAAAACCACCACCAGCTACAAGTTACTTTTCGGTAAGTTTTATAGTAAAACGTTCTTCCCTTTAAAATTGGGTTTTTTATATTAATTGCTTGTTATTTGCAGTTCTATTAATTGCTTGTTATTTGCACTAGTTCAGTGTGCCCCACCAGCGCACCCCCATCGGGCGCGCTAACGTCGCAACGCGCCACTACAATAGTGCTCCACCATCGTGCGCGCCACTGGAAAAACATTTTATAAAATTAAACTGAGTTGGAGTTAATTAAATGAAATAAAATTAAACTATATTAAACTAAAATTTGATAGAATTTATTTAAAATGTATAACATAAAATATAATTAAAAATACCCTAAAATAAAATAAGATTATGTTGTTGGATTTTGCGGTCTATTTTGTTTACAAATTTGTAAGTTATGAGCAATCTCGAGACCCGTTAACAATAATTCTAAGCGAATTAATATTGTCAGTTTTTGGGAAACATTGATAATTGGAGAAAAATTACAAAGACAAATAAACAGCGATGGATAGGATTACATGTTTCAGAGTTTCCAGGCTCATCATCAGATCCCTTTTCGGACACTGGGATGCGAACCCGTGTCTGCACCAAAGCCGCTGTTAGAAAACTCTAACACTAAGCTATGATGCCCTGTGACGTCACAATGTATTCGTCTCCACTTCAATTAATTCCCTTTTGTTTTGTTTGTTCTTGCCAACTGTATACACAAAATTTCTTAAGACATGCGTCTGTATGTTATGATGTGTGTTGGTATTTTTGTTTGTACATATTTACATATGTACGTAAACCCGTGCTATGGTTTCAATGTATTTTGTTGTTGGATTTTGCAGTCTATTTTGTTTACAAATTTGTTAGTTATGAGCAAGCTCGAGACCCGTTAACAATAATTCTAAGCGAATTAATATTGTCAGTTTTTGGGAAAAATTGATAATTGGAGAAAATTTACAAAGACAAATCAACAGCGATGGATAGGATTACATGTTTCAGAGTTTCCAGGCTCATCATCAGATCCCTTTTCGGACACTGGGATGCGAACCCGTGTCTGCACCAAAGCCGCTGTTAGAAAACTCTAACACTAACCTATGATGCCCTGTGACGTCACAATGTATTCGTCTCCACTTCAATTAATTAATTAATCTACAAACAAAAAGACCAACACACATCATAACATACAGACGCATGTCTTAAGAAATTTTGTGTATACAGTTGGCAAGAACAAACAAAACAAAAGGGAATTAATTGAAGTGGAGACGAATACATTGTGACGTCACAGGGCATCATAGCTTAGTGTTAGAGTTTTCTAACAGCGGCTTTGGTGCAGACACGGGTTCGCATCCCAGTGTCCGAAAAGGGATCTGATGATGAGCCTGGAAACTCTGAAACATGTAATCCTATTCGTCGCTGTTGATTTGTCTTTGTAATTTTTCTCCAATTATAAATTTTTCCCAAAAACTGACAATATTAATTCGCTTAGAATTATTGTTAACGGGTCTCGAGCTTGCTCATAACTTACAAATTTGTAAAATAAGATTAAATAAAATAAATAAAATAAAACAAAATAAATAACATAGAATAGAACAAAATATGTAACCGGAGATAGAACTAAATACATAAAATAAAAATAAAATTAATTACATGAAATAAAATAAATTTAATTAAATACATAAACTAAATACCTAAAAATATATTTTAATACAACTAATCAAATACATAAATAAAATAAAATAACATAATAATAAATAAATAATGAATAAAACAACAACAATAAATAAATAATAAATAAAGTAACTTAATAATATAACAATAATAAGGGAAAAGTAAGTAAAGCAAAACAAAACAAAAATACATACAAGTAACTAAGCAAAGAAAAATTAGGCATAGCAACACCAAATTAATATAAATGAAAAAGAAAAGGGGGGGGGGGGGGGGGGGGGGTAAAATACATAAACAAAAATTTGAATGTTTGTATAATGTGAAAAAGAAGGGAAATACAGGATAGGTAATTAGTATACATTATAAAAAAAAAGAAGGAAAGGAAAACAGAAGTTTTGTTTAATAAATCAAATTTTCCTTCTCGAAAGAAATATTGTTTAATATATAGATTTAAGTAATGAATTTTAAATAAAAATTATAATTAAAATGGGAATGCTGACGTCTCGCATTATTTAGAAGGCATAGGATTTTTAGGTAAGGGGCCATCGAGAATAGGTGCGTCGATGGCCATGGATGAGGGTGGGCCAAACACCGGGCGTCGCAACAACACCCGCGGCGCCCCCTTATATGATCGGCCTTATTTTTTTGATTTATTGTTTGTTTCTTTCTTTTTCAGCTGTGGTAATCGGTCGTTTCCGATTCGTTTGATTTTCAGGGTTTTTTTTTTTATTTCCTGGCAGTTTTCTTTTGCCAAACGTTTTATTTAAATTTTCATTTGAACCTTATTTGCCACTCGTGTCCTCGGTTAATTTCGAATGTTTTGTTCCGCCTGTTTATTTTGAATTTATTCTTAAATTTTGTTGCCCGTTTTATTTTGGTTTTTTTTTTAATTTTTTAATTTTGAAATGTCAACGGTCTGTCCGTGGCATCCGGGTTTAACCAGATGTTGTTTTAAAAGTTGTTTTGACGCGGTTTTTGCGTTTTCCCCGCGTTTTCAAAGGCATGATTTGACATTTTCTCTGATTATGGCGCAGGACGGTAAGGTTGGCAAGAGCCCACCCCAGCCGACAATGACTAGCCACAGTGCACCATTGATATCATGCCGACCGCCTTCCTTACTGCTCCATTTTGACGCGTTTCCATAACATGTTATTCGATATGTGTAGTTCTTGGCAGGAGTATACTAAATACTATTGGGAAGCTTCTCACTAACTTTCATTTAAATACCTTTCAAGAAATCGCTTTTGAAAATAGCAGATCTTTTTTGCTGAAAAGTGGGCAGCGCCACGCCTACTTCAAAAAAATTCACAACATTTTTTTACAGTTTAGTTTTGTTTAAAAAGCTTATTAGTTATGTGTGCAAAATTTTATTTATTTAACTTATACAATTATGGAAATATCGCGATTTTAATTTTACAAAGAAATTTTGAGGAACTGTGTTCAAAAAGTGGGCCGTTAACCAATTTTGTTTATTTTTACGGCGAAGAGTAAGCTTTATATGTTAAAGCATGGAGGGGAGGGGCAACGCCCATTTTCCAAAAATTTTGTGCATTCGACTTTCTTTGCTCACGAACACTTTAGAGGTAAAATAGAAATGATATACAGCTAGTTTAAGCGAAGTTATTGCATATTCAATATATCTATGATCCTTTTCAAAATTTTTATTATAAAATTGGGCGTGGACCTTACCCGATTTCGCCCATTTTTTCGGAACATCGCCGCTATTAATATAAATATGTGTGCTAAATTTGATTTTGCTATTTTGAGCGGTTTTTGATTTATGATTAAGAATATTTCCAAATTTGACTTAATCAAAAGAGGGCGGTACCACGCCCCTCTTTAAAAAATTCTTCAAAAATTTATTTGCTGCCTTAACGCTAAAGTACACACCAAATTTTATCCTTGTAGGTGTATTATGTACTGAATAATCACTCTTTTTGTATTTTCGAAAATATTATATACTAGCAGACCCGACAGACTTTGTTCTGCCTGACCAGTGACTTCCCTAGAAATTTATTTTCAAATATTCCATTTGTAGTCGTGCTTTACGATATACAATGTTTCTGGTTTTAACGTCTTTGGTACAAACAAATAATTTTTTTGGATGTCCAACTCAAAAAACGGATCTTTTGAACTCAATGAGTATGAAAAACCATTATGCGCTGCTGAGCAGATGTACGTATAGTTAGTATTTATTTAATTATATCCTATATCTACAGCTTAAAACTGGCGATTACGATTTTATGAAAATCCTATAATACTCCGGATATGTATAAACGGCAATAAAAAACAAAAGAAATTAAGTGCTTTGATTAAGATTTAAGAACGTTAAAATCTCACTAAAGCAAATACATTCAGGGATATAACGAACTGAAATATTACTTAGCTTGTGGTCTTGGAACTGCCCACTTTTCCAAAGAATTTACAAATGTAGCCTATGTATGTCGTACGCAACGAAGATTTTAATGTATTGGAAAAGTTTAAAACAGATCAACCATAAACTTTGGACATTATTGAAGAACAAACCAAGTACTGAATACAAAAAATGTGGGCGTGGCACCTGGGGGCGTGGCACCGCCCACTTTTCCAAAAATTAATATAGCCTACATCGTACACAACAATCTTCTGAACCAATCTGGAAAGTTTTGAAGAGATTGACCATAAACTTTGGACATTATTGAAGTACAAACAAAACACAAAAAATGTGGGCGTAGCACCGCCCACTTTTCCCGAATTATATAAATCTTGACTCAAGGACACACATGTCCAAAAATCTTTAATTTAGACCCAATATGTTCAGAGTTATGAAGAATTCAAATTTTATATAGCATGGGGGCCTGGCACCGCCTACTTTTCCAAAAATTGATATAGCCTGAATCGTACACAACAATTTTCTGAACCAATCTGGAAAGTTTAAAAGAGATCCAATAAAAAGTTTGGACATTATTGAAGTACAAACAAAACACAAAAAATGTGGGCGTGGCACCGCCCGCTTTTCCCAAATTATATAAATCTTGACTAAAGGACACACATATCCAAATATCTTTAATCCAATATGTTCAGAGTTATGAAGAATTAAAATTTTATATACCCTGGGGGCGTGGCACCGTCCACTTTTCCAAAAATTGATATAGCCTAAATCGTACACAACAATCTTCTAAACCAATCTGGAAAGTCTAAAAGAGATCCACCATGAACTTTGACCATTATTGAAGTACAAACAAAACACAATAGAAGTGGGCGTGGCACCGCCCAATTTTCCTAAATTACAGAAACTTGACTAAAGGACACACACATCCAAAAATAATTTATTTACACCAAATATGTTCAGAGTTATGAAGAATTTCAATTTCATATAGACTGGGGGCGTGGCCCCGCCCACTTTTCCAACAATTAATATAGCCTATGCTTTAACTCATGATCTCAAGAATATACTGTGAAATTTTCATAAAAATCGGTTGAGTACTTTGGACGCCTATAAAGGACACACAGACACACATTCATTTTTATACCCAGCGTACTAGTACTAGTACAAGGGTATTATAATTTTGTCCACATAACGGTACTATTTAACGGCGCAAAATAATCGAGTTTGATATAGAGTTCCATATATGAAAGTTCTTAGGTTGAAAAGAGGAATTGATTGAGGCATGTCCGTCCGTCTGTCCGTCTGTCCGTCCGTGGACACGATAACTTGAGAAA
The DNA here is from genome assembly GCA_951509765.1 of Sphenella marginata. Taxonomy (NCBI): domain Eukaryota; kingdom Metazoa; phylum Arthropoda; class Insecta; order Diptera; family Tephritidae; genus Sphenella; species Sphenella marginata. The sequence goes on from OX608078.1 coordinate 77,670,303, forward strand.
AATTGAGATATTTGCATAAAATTTTGCATACAGGTTACTTTCCGGCCAAAGCAGGTTGGTGTTTAAAATGGGCGAAATCTGATGATATGGTTATGCCCCCTTTTTTGATATAGAAAATTTCAAATAAGATTCTAGGGCCTATATCATTGCCAAAACTAACGCTGGGTATTTAATGTTCGGTTCACTCGAACTTAGACTTCATTACATGTTATTTATAAGATAGAAAGTGGGCGTGGCTTTTAACCGATTTTGCCTATTTTCAATAGCGCTCCGAAGTGAAAAGGAACCTGTATATCAAATTTCATTGAGATATCTCAAGATTTACTCAAATTATCGTGTTCACAGACGGACGGACGGACGGACGGACATGGCTCAATCAATATCTCTTGTCCCAATATATATCTCGATTCGTTGATGCCGTTACATACTACCGTTAGGCGAATGAAGTCAACATACCTTGTGTGCGATGCACTACTGGGTATAAAAAGGCAATAGGGTGTTAACTACTTGCCCGTAAATCTTGCTTGTTTGTTATTCGATTTGCGTAATTCTTGGCAGGAGTATACAACATGCTATTGGGCAGCATCTCGATAAATTTCATTTAAATACCTTTTTTAAATTTCAGGAAATCGTTTTTGAAAATAGCAGATCTTTTTTGCTGAAAAGTAGGCAGCGCCACGCCTACTTCAACAAAATCCACAACATTTTTTTACAGTTCAGTTTTGTTTAAAAAGCTTATTAGTTATGTGTGCAAAATCTTATTTATATAACGGGTGAACCGAACATTAAATACCCAGCGTTAGTTTTCAGAAAAAGGGGGCGTAGTTTTCATCCGTATTCGCCCATTTTAAAAACCAATCTATTCCGAGCCTAAACAATAGCGAATTTGGTGGGCGCAGCCACGCCCCTTGCTTACAAAGCTTTAACCGCTTACATGAGCCAAAAGTACTCAATCGATCTTTTCAAGGGTTATACCATGTCCCATATATAACTTTGGAAAAGAAGGCGTGCCATGCCCATAACTTTTAACGTATTTTGTGAAATTTTTGATTCACCGATTTTTGTTATTTTCTGTGGTAGTACTCTACATAAACATAACATGCCTGGTACGTAGTTTCGTAAACCTATCTCACACCGTTCTGAAGTTATTAGCAGTCGAATTGGAAAATTGCTTGACTCATAAGTGGGTAGTGCCACGCCCACTTTCCAAAATTTTGCAAAAATTATGTAAAGAATATGAAAATTGATGTATGTACCAAATTATATTATTATAGCGGTATCAGTTAATTAGATATGGACTTTTCAATATTTCCACCTCCTTTCAATATAACTTTTATGAAAAAGTATTCGTGGTCGCGAAGCGATCTGACCTTAACACAACTGTTTAAGCGACATACATACATAAGCTACGGTTACTTCATTCGTTTATTTTATTTGCATTGCATGCTATTGTAATTCGCTATCAGCTTATAAAATATTTCGAAGATATAGTTTATGTTTTGGAAAGCCAAAGTGTGGTATTTCCAAGCGAAAATGAGGAAGCCAATGCGCCATGCCTCAGGGCCAACAGTGCTCGCCACCAACAAATACATATAGGGTGTCACAGGTGTCCCGCACCTCCCGTTCTCTAAAGAACAAAATGTTTTTAACATTTGCGCAACACGGTCATCAGAACCTGAGCCAAATGATTTAATAAATACCTTTTGAGCAATACGGTCGCCTAGGCCTGAGCCAGAAGGTGGTTTTTCCAAGCGAAAATGAGGAACCCAATCGCGCCATGCCAACAGTGCTCGCCACCAATAATACATACATACCCTCTCGTTCTCCTAAGAACACTTTTGAAAATTTAGGCAAACATGGTCGTCAGAACCTGAGCCAAATGAATGAATACAATTTGAGCAAAACGGTCACATAGCACCTGAGCCAAATAATAAAATAAAATAAAAAATAATAATAACAAACACCTATACAAATAAATAAAAAACAACTCGCCTTCTCTAAAGCTTAGACAACAACAATAGTATGCCCTCTACAAAATTCCGTTATACTAGCATAAACTGTTCTAAAGTTATTAAGAACAAAATTTTAAAATTTCTTCAAATATATATGGGCGGTGCCACGCCCCTTTTCAAAAAATTGTAAAAAGTCGGCCTTAAAACATCTAAATCAACACATATTGCAAATTTTATCATTGTAGCTGCTTCTGATATTGAATTAACCCGTTTTATACGTTTTTCGAAATTTTTAATATCGAAAAAGGGGCGTGGTTATGGTCCGATTTTACCCATTTTCAATACCAATCTATTCTGAACCCAAATAAGTACGCATGGTGAATATATCTCATTATTTGCTCAAGTTATCGTGTTAACGGACAGACGGGCGGGCGGACGGACAGACGGACATGGCTCAATCAAATTTTTTTTCGATCCTGATCATTTTGCTATATGGAAGTCTATATCTATCTCGATTCCTTTATACCTGTACAACCAACCGTTATCCCAACAAAGTTATAATACCCTTGTACTAGTACTAGTACGCTTGGTATAAAAAAGGCAATAGGGTGTAAAATACTTGCCCGTAAATCTTGCCTGTTTGTTATTCGATTTGGGTAGTTCTTGGCAGGAGTATATTACATATGTACTATTGGGAAGCATCTCACTAACTTTCATTTAAATACCTTTTTGAAATTTCAAGAAATCGCTTTTGAAAATAGCAGATCTTTTTTTGCTGAAAAGTGGGCGGCGCCATGCCTACTTCAATAAAATCCACAACATTTTTGTACAGTTAAGTTTTGTTTAAAAAGCTTATTAGTTATGTATGCAAAATCTTATTTATTAAACTTATACAATTATGGAAGTATCGCGATTTTAATCTTCCAAAAAAAATTTTCAGAACTGTGTTCAAAAAGTTTGCGTGTCCGTTAACCAATTTTGGTTATTTTTACAGCAAAGAGTAATCTTTATGTGTTAAACAATTTCCCCAAATATCGTTTTAATAAATTAAGTTTTACCGGGGTTATAGCATGAAAAGTTTTGTGGAATAATCCACAATAAAGGGGCGGGGCCACGCCCATTTTCCAAAAATTTTGTGCATTCGACTTTCTTTGCCCACGAGCACTTTAGAGGTAAAATGATATACAGCTAGTTTAAGAGAAGTTATTGCATATTCAATATATCTATGTTCCTTTTCAAAATTTTTAGTATAAAATTGGGCGTGGACCTTACCCGATTTCGCCCATTTTTTTCGGAAAATCGCCGCTATTAATATAAATATGTGTGCTAAATTTGATTTTGCTATTTTGAGCGGTTTTTGATTTATGATTAAGAATATTTCCAAATTTTACTTAATCAAAAGTGGGCGGTACCACGCCCCTTTTTAAAAATTTCTTCAAAAATTTATTTGCTGCCTTAACGCCAAATTTTATCATTGTAGGCGTATTATGTACTGAATAATCACTCTTTTTTTATTGAAAATATTATATATATATAGAAAGTAGGTCTGGCGTGGCACCGCCCACTTTTCCAACAATTAATATAGCCTAAATCGCACACAACAATCTTCTGAACCAATCTGGAAAGTCTAAAAGAGATCCACCATAAACTTTGGACATTATTGAAGTACAAACAAAACACAAAAAATGTGGGCGTGCACCGCCTACTTTTCAGAAATCATATAAATCTTGACTAAATGACACATATATCCAGAAATCTTTAATATAGACCCAATATGTTCACAGTTATGTAGATTTATATTTTATATAGCCGGGGGCGTGGCACCGCCCACTTTTCCAAAAATTAATATAGCCTATGCTTTATCCTTGTAGGTGTATTATGTACTGAATAATCACTCTTTTTGTATTCTCGAAAATATTATATATATAGAAAGTGGGCCTGGCTTTTAACCGATTTTGCCTATTTTCAATATGGCGCCGAGAAGAGTGAAAAGGAACCTGCATACCAAATTTCATTGAGATATCTCAAGATTTACTCAAGTTATCGTGTTCACAGACGGACGGACGGACGGACATGGTTCAATTTTTATTTTTTTTATTATTATAAATTTATTACGGTCTTTAAGACCTAGTTAATAATAGGTTAACATTTGTTTCAAAATAATTTTACTTTAAACTTATTAATATTTTCACAATCTTTTACCTCAGAAGGTAGTTCTTTGTACATTTTGTACCCTGTATATTCCAAAGTCTTCTTTGCGAACTATGTTCTTACTATAGGCAGTCTTATATTATTGCAGTATCTAGTTCCATAACTATGTATCTCGTGATTATATAGTATTTTATTGCTCAGGTAACTCGGTAGCATTCCTAATCTTACATGATGTATAAATTTCAAAGTGAAGTAAAGTATTGACTGTTTTATACTAAGCCAGTTTAACCGATTCAGCATTATAGTTTTTGATGTTCTTGGGGGACATTTTAATATAAATCGCATTGCCTTGTTTTGTTGTATTTGTAGTTTTTTTATTTTGCATATCACTCGCTATCAACAGAATTGTAGGGCAGTATATGAAGTGCGGTTCAATTATTGAACCATATACAAGTACTTTATGATGTTTACTAATATGTTTAGATAACTAATATGTTCTCCAAAATTCAAGTTTTCATCAATTAATACTCCTAAGTAGATACTCCATTACTCTTTGAATTAAGTTGTTTTTTATCGTAAGGGTTATATTGTTTAAATCGTTATTACGTATGATGTTCTGGTTTTTGCAAATTTAACTTCAATTTCTTAAGGCACAACCAGTTGTATAGAGCGTCAAGATCTTCTTGTGCTTTCTGCATTGTACAGTCGGCATTTTTCTCACTGATGATAAGCAGTCCATCATCCGCAAATAGACGTATATTGCAATATTTTAAGCATTTTTTTATATCATTTATGTACAATGTAAATAGTATCGGTGCAAGTACTGAACCTTGTGGCAATCCAATATCTACATCCACAACTGATGAAACTGTTTTCCCAATTATCCTTCTTTGCTTTCTGTTACTCAGATAACTTCGGAATCATTCCAAGGTCTTTCCTCTGACACCAGTTTTGAACAAGACATTCAACAATTCCCGTCTATCAACTGTTTCAAAGGCCCGTTTCAAGTCTAAGAAGACAGACACCACAACTTTTTTATCTGATATATATTTTTACCTTCTGCAATAACCATATTTAGTGCTGTTTCACAAGAATGGCTCTTTCTGAATCCAGACTGTTCTGGTATAATAACTGGGTGCTTTTCTAGGTATGCCACCAACTGATTTTTCACCACCATTTCCATAATTTTCTCATCTGAGGGTAACGTATTGATTGGCCGTAGCTCCTCCGGTTTCACTGTATTTTTTACTTTTTCCACAGGTACTATTGTTGAAACTTTCCAACAGTTAGGAACAATGCCATTATTTAGGCACTTATTTATTATGTCTTTGTAAAAATTACCAATGTAATTCATGGGATCCTTAAAAACACCCCCAGATAAAAGCTTTTCTCCGCCATATTTATTTTTAAATGCTTTTGTGATATTCATTACATCATCTAACACAAAATGCTTTTGTGATATTCATTACATCAGTGAAAAGAAATGATTCGTTTAGTTCGGATGCAGTAGGCATTTCTTCGATACTATCATTAATTTCGACTATGCTCTGTACAAAAAAATTATTTAGGGCATTAGCTATATCATACTCATTATCGAGGCATGCGCCATGAATTACTATCTTAGTGATATGTTTTTTCTTATCTGTAAGCTCTGCGAGGCCTTTCAGACACTTCCCCATCCGCTTCATGTTTCCGTTATTGTTGTGAATTCTGACTTCCATATACATCTTCTTCTTATACATAATAGTACTTTTGCATATTTTCATTAATACATTATATTCATCCCAATATCCTGTTTCTGTGGCAATATTATATACATAGCTCAAGTTTTCTTTTATGGAGAGCTGCAAGCTCAAGGTCATACCACTTATTTCTCAGTTGTATTCTTGTTTTCTTCACATATGTCAGTGCTTGCATTGCTTAAGTAAGAATATTGTTCAGGGCTAAAGTTTTATTTTCTACTCCGGCATTACGCATAAAGCTGAAATCGCATGTTCTCAGCTTATTTAAAAGGTTTTCGAAACTATAGTATTCCCATGAGGTAAAAGTAGCGTAATTTCTCATTTTGCAAAACTTTGTTGTTGGCACAAGAGCAATTTTGGTAGACGAGTTCTCTGTTATTCTCGTATTGAAATTAATTCTTTGTATCATTGCCCTTTGTGCGAATAAACTTAGTAGGTGTTTCGAGTATGTTGACGATACTTTCATATTGATGTTAAAATCTCCAATTATGATATTATTGCTTGATTCCTTGAGGTTTTCAGTCAGGATTTCGTCTAAAAACGTAATAAAGTCGGCGTCGCTGCTACTTGGTGAGTGATAAAGTACACCAATTTGCCATTTTAACGCTCATTTTTTGATATTTATAATAATGCACCATATATTCATGTTAATGGTTATATTACAGACTATACTAAACTATAAATCTTCATGAACATACATCAAGACACCACCCGTATATCTACTATGGGAATCGCAACGAATACATTTGTATGTTGGAATATTTAATTCGGTATCCATTATAAGATCAGTTGTGCATGTTTCTGCGCATAGTACAATGTTTGGTTTTCTTATTTCGACAAGCCTCTAAAGTTCAGTTTTGTTTGCCGACAAATATTGAGATATATACATTCTAAGCTATGCACCCCCTACTTGGATTGTTGTACTTTTTATGCTTTGGTTGCTAATAAACCATCTTATTTTTCCTTGCGGATAATTTTTGCTGATATACAGGACATTCTCTATCCATAGTATCATGATTTCCGGATTGGTTCCTTATCGCATTGCGTATGTTTGTGTTCACCCAGACATTTTGTGCACACTTCCCTTTCTCTACAGTCAGTGGCCTTATGATGAAAGCATTTGCATTTAAAACAACAAAGTACTTGGACTGCATCATACACTCTGCACCGTTCCCAGCCTACATTTATCCTTTCTCCAGCTAGTATATTCGTGAAGGATTCAACGTCCACTTCCAGTACTGCGTTGTAATACACATTCGAACCCTTTTTCTTTTCATACTGTTTTATAATTTTAATGTCCATTTCAGTAAGACACGCATTTAGTCGTTTAATTCTCTGCGCCAGTTCATCACTGTCATTTTTTATTTTATCTCGTTTTTGATCATTTTCACTTTCAACTATCATTACCCCGCTTTGCCTGGTTACTATATTCGTTATTTGTAGCTCTTTAGGGTCTACTTTTGAATTAAGGTCATTTTTTGTCCTGCCCGCACCTTGCTTTTTGCTCGGTTTCACTATTAGTGGATGATTGTTTTTTATCTCTGGCAGCGCTGCTTTTATTGTTTACTGCTTTTTGTTATATTCGAATACGATATTTTTGCTTCAACATTATTGACATTCTGCTTAGGTTCATTGCAAATTTTTTTCTTTTCGTTGCTTATTGATTCGATCATTTTCTTATTGTCATCTTTGTTAGTTTTTAATTCGACACATACCTGTTTACTGTTTCGCTCAAAGCCTTCTGCTATTTCCCGTATTTTTTTAACCTCTTTAACACTTTTTTCGCACGATTTGTGGTTTTTGCATAGCTCTTATTCTTTCACTGAAGGCTGTTTCCACCGCTTGAAGAAGCTGCTTTATTTCTTTGTCGTTCTTTCTAAGTGCATTATCAAATTCACTTCTATACTCTTGTAGTTGTTGTCAATTTTGCTTCACTACCATTTGCATGTCTTTTAATATGTCATCTACATTATGTATATACTGTACACAGTGTACAATACACATAAATCTTAGCATTTCACATTCTTACAGTTTATCAATGCTGTACTGGTCGAACCCAGAACATTTTCGGGTCAGGTGGTAATATTTACCACACACCCCTTCACATCGTACATTGGCCGCTTCTCCACGTATCGTGCTTTTACACTTGTCGCACTTTTTTTCCATTTTGGTTTATCAATATCTCTTGTCCAAATATCTATCTCGATTTGTTTATGCCGTTACATACTACCGTTAGGCGAATGAAGTTAATATACATACCTCGTGTGCGAAGCACCACTAGGCATAAAAAAGCCAATAGGGTGTTAACTACTTTCCCGTAAATCTTGCTTGTTTGTTATTCGATTTGCGTAATTCTTGGCAGGAGTATACTAGATACTATTGGGAAGCATTTCACTAACTTTAATTGAAATACCTTTTTGAAATTTCAAGACATCGCTTTTGAAAATAGCAGACCTTTTTTATAACTTATACAATTATGGAAATATCGGGATTTTAATTTTACAAAGAAATTTTTCAGAACTGTGTCCAAAAAGTGGCCGTTAACCAATTTTGTTTATTTTAGTAAGCTTTATATGTTGAACAATTTATCCAAATATCGTTTCAATAAATTAATTTTTACCGGAGTTATGGCATGAAAAGTTTAGGAGGACCTAAGAAATATGAAACCCTACCCTGAACGAGTACAAAAGTGTTCACGGGTGGGAGCTACAACAATTTTTGGGTATTTTCTTCATTCACGGACACCCGGCTTAGATGACGGTGCATGGAAAATCTATTGTTTCTGTGCGCATCAGATTTTTGCATAGCCTTTATAGCAATATGATGTCTCACAACAATGAAACCAACAATAAATTATGGCAATCAACCGATAAAGCCATCAGCAGCGCTGAAGTGCTGCGCCGGGATTTTCCAACAACGACAAAGTTGTTGTAAGTTGCAAGTTGGTTTAAGTGGCATGTTGAAGCTTTTGTTTTATTTGGGAAATGTTTGAACTTGAATTTAGCCAAAAGTATGATATTTCATTTCCAAAAAGTTTCATATCTGAATGCATGGTTTTGTATTTCTGACAAAAGTAATAGATTTGTAAAGAATATCAACTAGGGGCGGGACCACTCCCATTTTCCAAAAATTTTGTGCATTCGACTTTCTTTGCCCACGAACACTTTAAAGGTAAAATAGAAATGATATACAGCTAGTTTAAGCGAAGTTATTGCATATTCAATATATCTATGATCCTTTTCAAAATTTTTAGTATAAAATTGGGCGTGGACCTTACTTGATTTCGCCCATTTTTTTCGGAACATCGCCGGTATTAATATAAATATGTGTGCTAAATTTGATTTTGCTATTTTGAGCGGTTTTTGATTTATGATTAAGAATATTTCCAAATTTGACTTAATCAAAAGTGGGCGGTACCACGCCCCTGTTTAAAATTTCTTCAAAAATTTATTTGCTGCCTTAACGCTAAAGTACACACAAATTTTATCCTTGTATGTGTATTATGTACTGAATATATTTTCGAAAATATTATATATATAGAAAGTGGGCGTGGATTTTAGCCGATTTGGCCTATTTTCAATAGCGCTCCGAGAAGAGTGAAAAGGAACCTGCATACCAAATTTCATTGAGATATCTCAAGATTTACTCAAGTTATCGTGTTCACAGACGGACGGACATGGCTCAATCAATATCTCTTGACCTGCTGAACATTTTGATATATGTAAGTCAATATCTATCTCAATTCGTTTATGCCGTTACATACTACCGTTAGGCGAATGAAGTTGATATACCTTGTGTGCGAAGCACTACTAGGTATAAAAATGAATGAACCTCAATGTTATTTTTTTCAGGTACCCCAAAAATCCTACATGTGCATACAGCGGACAATTTACATGGATCTGCAAATGGAAACAAACATTTACTGAGTGTCTCGAAAATCGATTTTCCGTTAGCATGGAATGTAACGACTCTACAGATACCACTTCTTCATAAGTGTTGAAAAAATTAAAACAAACAACATTTAAAAACATAGATAATTAATTGGCATAGGTATGGGTCATTATTTTACAAATCGTACACCTTTTAGGATTTCATATTTTTGATTTAGCTCAAACTTTTTTTTTAATTTGTTTCCACGAAATTAGTTTACACCTATATCAGGATTTCGTCGAAAAAAATTTTCTTTCAGAGATATGCATGTTTTTAAATACGACGGTTAAGCAAATTTAAGCAAACTTGTCCACAGTCAAAATTCTATAACTTTGGTTGTAGTAGTCGTATCTTACTAATTTTTGTCTTATTTTGAAGGTAACAATACTTTATAACTGCATTTAAGAAATATTAAATTTTACACAATCAAATTTTTTTTCTTTTAAGTAAATTTTCTTTTTACAAGTATTAAAAACATGTCCAAAAAATACTTTTGAAAAAATATATTTAATATGCGCTGAACTTTCATCTAAAAGAATAAATTTTTTCCAGGATGGAGACTTTTGTAGTTAAAAAGTTATTAAATTATTTCTGACGTGACATCGAGGCACATACGCGTGCCTGCGTTTGCATGTTAGTTAACTGCAATATACATACATATGTACATTTGTTAGGTAGGTAGTAGAGGCTGCATGAAGCCATTCTCATGTGAATGTGAAAATAAATAAACGTGTTTTATTCTTTTAGTGATATCATACATTTTTATTGACAAATATAATAGGGCTGCAGACACATTTGTAATTCAAGTAAAATACATCAAATACAAAATATTTTTTAATTTACATAATTTAAATTTATATTTCATAAAAATTTTTTCATAACTTGAACTTCAATGGAATGTTCATCCAAAGAAAAGTGCTTTGGTTTTACTCTTCCTTCTGCAACTGGAATCATGCAGTGGTATGTCAGAGTCCCTTTGCTGCTACAGCTTTTTTAAATCTATCTTCAAGGTTCTTTTCTTCTTTGTAGTACTCCTCGTTTTGCACATATTTAAATGAAATATTAGTTATGGCCCCTTTTGCCCAATCATATAATTCTTTGGGCGTTTGAATTGGATTATTGACTCTCTGAAGACTTGCTCTAGCAGTCAATCTTTTCAAAGTCCCTCCCAAGCCATCGCATGCATTTTTTTCAAAATCTCTATTTATATATTCCGCACTTTTATTTATTTTTTTGTAACGCATACATGCATTTTATAAGTATGTAATTAGGCTAAAAAATAGATAATGGATTTTTGCTAAAACAAGGCGTGCCTCTACCAACATTCGTTAGCGATAAATCCGCGGCATACATACTTAAGGATCATTAATTATGGGAAACTACCACATGAATTGCGAATGCTTACCATTGTTTCGCATCGCTGACTTGGGTTGTCTAATGTAAATAAATTTATGCACGCATGCGGATTTATTAAGAATTTGTATGCATTTAAGGTAAATGCAGTTTAGGGCTTTCCGCACAATAAGTGACCTTCAGCCTAGGATGTATCCATGTATTATACAAGTTGATGGTGATTAGGCATAACGGCGCAACATATGTGTATATATTTGTAAGCCTTTTGGAAATTTTGTTCGAAAACAGGTAGGAACTGCAAACTAAATTACTTAACTATAGTTCATTAATCATGTCTCATTATGTATTCACATGAGAATGGCTTCATGCAGCCTCTACTACCTACTTAACAAATGTATGTATGTATATTGCAGTTAACTAACATGCAAACGCAGGCACGCGTATGTGCCTCGATGTCACGTCAGAAATAATTTAATAACTTTTTAACTACAAAAGTCTCCATCCTGGAAAAAATTTATTCTTTTAGATGAAAGTTCAGCGCATATTATATATATTTTTTCACAAATATTTTTTGGACATGTTTTTAATAATTGTTAAAAGAAAATTTACTTAAAAGAAAAAAAAATTGATTGTGTAAAATTTAATATTTCTTAAATGCAGTTATAAAGTAAATATTGTTACCTTCAAAATAAGACAAAAATTAGTAAGATACGACTACTACAACCAAAGTTATAGAATTTTGAATGTGGACAAGTTTGCTTAAATTTGCTTAACCGTCGTATTTAAAAACATGCAAATCTCTTTTTTCGACGAAATCCTGATATAGGTGTTAACTCAAATTACGAAAAGATTCCCAGAAATAAATTTGGTGACTTTTAAAAAAGTGAAAATTTTTGTTTCTCCAAATCCGTACGATTTGTAAAATAATGACCCATATATCGGCAGATATCGTGAATATCAGTGATCTCGTCCAAACAAATAGAAAAATATTTGCATTCAGACAATCGTTTCTGGTTTTTGAGTGGACAAAAGAGCTGATTTTTTCAGTATGCTTTACAAGCGGGATACGTGAATATTATCAAACTCTTTCGTCCTCCCCAAAACATTTAAGAACTTCGATATAAAGATCTTTAAAAAATATTTCGTCTTCGAATGGTCTGCACTGCTTATCTACAGACTTAGCTACTACAAATGAAGCTTTTAACACATTTAGCTCCGACCTGAATACTCGTTTGGGCCGCGTGTGCACATATCCACACGCAACCTTAATGTCTTTAAACGTGAATGTGGCATAGTGCACACGATTTACATTGGGTTGGGTTGGACTTACATTGGGTTGATGTGGGTAAAAATTTGGCCCGAATGAGTAAATCGCGATTTTGGGCTTGGCGCTAGATGTGTTAAGTAGTTTAGATTTTCAATAAGTTCATTTCCAGCAATTTGATTTTCAGAAAGACTTTTTATCTCAGCAAGAAATTTATTTCGATCATAGCCTTTATATATTTCATCATATTCTGCATGAAATGTGTGATAATGACGCTTTATATTAAAATTACGGTTGCATAAAAACGTTCCGCAAAGTAAGGATCGTGCATTATTATCGCCCTACGGGTCGATTCTAGAGTGGTAACAACATTCATTTTACCGGCAAACAAATAACTTGGAAACTTTTACACCCTTTTGGTATTCTGCTGGCTTAAGTTGCAGTTCAATTTCGTAACCACCGAAAGAGGGGGTAACGTCTCGTAACCACGAAAAATTGCACGTGTTTTGTAAATATTTTTGTGGACAGAAAATACCACAAATTTTGTACACATACTAGTTCACAAGAATTAATAAACAATATGAGCACTTTTTTACGCGAAGTTTCGTGCGCGTTTGCCTTTTATTCTCTTTTGCGCATTGTTTGTTTTTGACAGCGTTGCCATGCGCGCTAGAATCGCGGGTACATGGACCGGTTACGATTTTTGGTTAGATAATCTTATAAGCTGCAAAGCATCAGAGTTCGATGACTGCGTACGTAAAATTAATGTTGACTTGGATAATGTAAGAACTTGGGCTGCAACTAACGGCTTATGTCTCAATCCAAGCAAATCCAAATATATGTTGGTAACCTAAAAAACACCAATTGTAACATCTTTTCCCGATTTAGTTCTGGGTGAGTCTAAAATTGAATACGTGGATAAAGTAAAAAATCTTGGTATCACATATAATAAACACCTTCACTGGAATGATCACGTTATCATCACAACCGGCAAAGTATACGGGATGTTAAGAAGTTTATGGTGTAGCCAATGGTTCATACCACTTGAAGTCAGAATGCTTCTGGCTAAATCATACCTAATACCGACGTTACTATATGGTTGTGAATTGTTTTCTAGCTGTGACGTAACCAGTAGGCGCAAATTAAACGTGGCTTTCAATGGTATTGCAAGATATATATTTGGCATACGTCGATTTGACCGAATATCTCATTACTCCAAACTTATTTTTGGTGTAACCTTCGAGAATCTTTTAAATTGTAAAACTGTAATTTACCTTCATAGAATAATATACACACAACAGCCGCATTATCTTTACCAAAAATTAAACTTCTTCAGGTCAGAAAGAGGAAACCGTATTATTCAAATAGAACATAACACTGCTTTTTCAGATCAACATTTCTATATAAACGCTATACGAATTTGGAATCGATTACCCCCTTACTTGCAATTAGTCAGCAACGCAATGCAATTTAAAAAGTTAATATATGAACATTTTAAATAACACTGTTAAACATCACTGTTATATTTTTAACTTTAAAACTTAAACTCTTGACTTTTTGTTATCTGTTTTTTAATATTTTATTTTGTAAATTAAATCTAAGTTGTTGTCTTAGTTTTATTTTATTATTATATTTATTTTTTTGGCATAATATTTTTTATTTTTAATGTGACTATAATACTATTCAGTGCTGTTATATAAGATTAAATCTTTGTACTGAATATAAGCATACAAATAAACAAATAAATAAATAAATAAATAATAATTAAAATATAATCTTCTGGGTACAAAGTTTCCGGTTACGCTCAGAATCGACACGTAAATCGTTATAACTCATTGTGTTGAACTATTTATTGAAAGTTGAACGCAGAATAAAACAAAATATTCATTCACTCCTTATGCTTTTCATGCATACAAAGTTGAAAGCTGACAACTTTTGTATGACAGATGTCGTTCGTGATGCGCGATGTGTCGTTCTCTACTTAAATGCACACGTTCAACTTATCCGTAAATGACATGGGGTAACAACAACCAAACCCAGAATTCAGGAAAATGTGAATAATTGCAGAAAAACCCCGCACAACGCATGTAATTTATGATGGGAAAAGTTATTTCTCTAGAACAGTGGTGCACAGCGCCAGCAGAGCTACTAATACATGCGCAACAATGTTGTCGTAGTGTGTGTGAATGAGCAGAACACTGCAACCCAGCTAACCAAATGTGCAAAAAAAGACTTCTTTCGGAGCCACACCAATAATTATAAAAAGTAATAAAAAAATTTTATTCTGCAGTGAGTTCATATTAATTCTATTCCAAAAATGATATTTATATATATTAAAAAAAAAATGGAAATTTTTGAAATTTTTTTTTATTTGATTCTTTTTCAATAATCAATCATATTCAGTGGAGCTCAAATTTTTTTAAATTGATGTTCAAAACTCGAAACATGTTCAAAGAATATTCAGGGCAAATCAAAAACAAAAGTTTGCTCATGCGTTGTTTGCTATTTGAAATTCAAAGCCCAACTGACCTGACTGTCTTGCTTACGTGTCAAAAAAAAAAACAAACAATGGCTTGCTTAACACTAGAGTACACGCGCCTTTTTTTTACACTAACGCACGCGTGGCCTACTATGGTAGACCATTTTAAAATAGCAATAAAAAATTGTTTCAATACATATTACTGAAACTAATGATTGAAAGCGTATTTATATTTATTTAAAAGAATAATTTAAGCCTTAATTTATCCATAGAAAACAACATTTTAAAATTAAAGCCAATTTTGTTCTATAATAGTAAAAAATACCAAAACTTGTACTTTTGAGACCAATGATTCAAATTTTTTCTTAAATTATTAAAGTTTATCAAAAACCTATTTTTGCGACATTTATTACACATCACAGCCGGTTGATTAGGGCAAATCCATTTGTTGCACGTTTTGCACCACTTTTTTGATAATTGATTTCTTGCTGCTATGGTAGTCCCGAGACTTTTTCGCTAATCTTCAGAAATATGTGTACGAGCAGAAAGCTCTCACGGTAGTGACTTGACGACAAAATTAATGCATAGGGCTTTCCTGGAACTACTCCGCTCTAACATACAGAATTGTTAAGTTATCAACAAAAATATACCAATGGTCTACTATAGTAGGCCGCGCGTGCACTCCAGTGTTAACTGCTCGCAGTGGAAAACAAAACTTGCCCATGCGTTGTGTGCTGGTTGAATTACAAATGCAAACTGATCGATCGCTGCTATCGCGTCGAAAATTAGTAGCTGCGCTCACACGACGTGTAGGTGAGAGCAGAATGCTCTTAATTGCTCCGGAGGGTAACACTGCTCTAGAAACGACTATTGTAGCTGAGTGCTCCTGGAAATATACAACAGCCAAACTTCCATAAACGGCCTCTATTACAAGCAGGGGGTTTACTTATATTATTCAATACAATATGGTGATAATAAATAACGTAACCAAAGAAGCCGAGGACGCCCTCACTTCAAGAGGGAGAATAGAGGTCACTGGGAAACGTGTATCCGATCAGGCCATTCCCACCGAGATTGCCGACCATGAGTCTGCAGTTCATAACAATAAAAAAAAATCACCGTAAAACACACACAGCAGCAACTGGTAGGGTCGGATTTGCTCGCCAGCAAGGGAAGTGTCTCATAACCACTTGTTTAAATACCTTGTATGTTAATATTGAGGCAGGGAATAAATATTTAAAAAAAACTTATTCAATAACAGCGTGGCCCACCCACTGTTGATTAAGTGATATAGAAATATTTTTAATCATAGATCAAAAATCCTTAGAGATATGAAGTCCAAATTCAGCACACATATTTCGATGAGTGCAAGGAATTTCCGGAAAAATGGACAACAACGGTTAAGATCCAAATAGGCAATAACTTTGCGTAAATTAGCTTTTCATCAATTACAAATATTTTATTTTCAAGGGTCCGTATACTAAGAAATTGGAATATGATAAATTTTCGAGAATGGGTTGAGATAAAGCGCGGAATATAACGACTTGTCAATTTTGTGGTAAAAACAGTGGCTTTAACAAAAAACCGGTGTTGGCTTATCATTATTCTTACTGGCTTTGTCGCCCAACACAAAATTCTGGCGATATGGCTTTTATTTATTTACTAGCAGGATGCCCGGCGAATTAGTTCATAAAATTCTGCTCCTCACTTGAGAAGACACCTTACAGGCAGTGAAGGTTCAGAACAATATTTATTTTCCCACATTATATCCCGTTTATGTCTACGGCAACCAACTGAACCGTTTCTTAATAGTCTAACTTCGACCTTTTGCCATCTCCTTTCCATTTGACTCTTTAGCTGTACCTAAACATTTCCCAAGTCATCACCAGTCAGTTTTCAAAGAAATTTTCGATATACAGACACAACTCTTCTAGAGTTTTATTAAAGATATGCTGATACACACATAGGGCGGCAGTGTACCTATGCAATTGAAATAAAAATTAGGGTGATTCGTTTGGCATTGGCAGCAATGGGCCTACTTTTTTGATAAATTTAGCCTTGAATTTTGAATTTTGTGTTGAAGTGCTGACCATTTATAGCTCCTAACTATTTCTGTAAATAGATAACAACCATCTCGCAGACCTAACGAATATATATATACATACATACCAATTTTATTTATTTTCATATTTTAACTTGGCCATAGCGATAACCACAACAATCAGCAGTTGACGAGTGCAGACGTGTTTTCTGCTGCGCTCCGTTTCTTTTCATTATCTTCATTTTTTCATAAAAAAAAAAAAAAAAAATGCAAGTTACAAGTTGCTAATGCACTTTAAAATTTGAACGAAAAAATAATTAATTTCCTTAATCTATGTGAATAATTGATTACAAATTTCAAAGTAAAATTCACAAAATTTGAACAGCATTGGGAGGTGCAAAAATAAAAACCGTTCTGGATGGCTCACTGCTGCGGTTTCTCTTTATTTTGTTGTGTGCAAACAGAACTAAAAACGTAAAAACAAAAGCAGCATTGAAATATGCAAAAATAAAAACAATTTTCCCGCGCTAATTGTTGTATTACTTTGAAGTAAAAACGAAGTCACTTTGCGCACTTGTTGCTGTGATCATTATAACTTCCCTCTTATTATCTGTTGCTGTGCTCTTTCTGTTGTGCTGCTGTCGTTGGAAATAGGGAGATTTGAGTGCAACATGAATAGAGTTTCAACACGCTCTACCAATAATAATAATAATAATAATAATAAGATAAGTAATAACATTTTACCAAAACCCAATATTATTAGTAATAAAATAACTAATAACATGTCACCTAAACCCCCTACTGAATTTGTAAGCTCGCATAGCATGGATAGCCCGTCTTCTTCATAGTTCTTGCGAATTGAAGAGAAACTAGAGAGTATGGTGAACCAAGAAAGAGCTTGATAAGAGGATGATGCTTAGGTTTGGTGAAATTACTGCCAATATGGAAGCAGTCACGTTAAGAGTAACTAAGTTGGAAGAGCGGGTCGATATGTCTGAGAGAGAGTGTGAACAGCTGTCAAAGCTAAGGGAAGAGATTGATAGCTTGAAATCATTCGCCAGAGAATCGGAAAATATCACCGTTTCTAATGATCTTATAATAAATGGCATACCCCAACTGCATGATGAGAATCTGAGTGACGTGTTCAATAACATCTGCAATGTTATTCAAGGGGTTACTCCCCCTATTCGCGATGTGTTTCGAGTAAACAAAAACAAAACCAGCAAAGGCAATCACTCACCAATTATTGTAAAGCTTGTCTCGTCAAGTGATCGATCGTAGCTATTCATGGCGATAGCGAGGTTCTTTAAACTACAGAAAAGAGGTATTTCGCTACGTGATATTGGCCAAGATAATGATGAGCGCATATATGTCCATGAAGCTCTCGCAAAATCTAGTCGTGAACTTCTGCAGTTTGCTTTGCAACTAAAGAGGCAAAAGCGTATACATGCAGCTTTCTCTATCCGTGGTTGCATATACATATGTGAAAGCTCAACTACATGGTGAAGCAGTTAAAGTTGTCAACAGAGATGATTTGGAGCATTTTTTGGGCAGCAGCGCATGACTATCTTATATTTTCATGTCTCTTATGTTATACATTTCTGTCCTTTCCATCTTTATCTACTCTTTTATGCATATGCTCTATAAAATTTCTCGATCTCTTGTGATATATTACAGTCACATTCACATGCATTTTATATATACTCATGTACCTGTAGTTTTTATTTGTGTAACTCAATCCAATGATGGTAAGCCCAATTAACAATATGAGCTCTGGCTTTGGTGATAATCAGAAAATTGTTTTAGATATTATGTGTAAGCAATGGCCTGCAGCCGGATTCCAGTCATCGCTATCGCCTAATTGCCAAAATTCGCCAAAATGCCAAAGCAAATGAACTGTTAAAAAAATTAGGAGATTTCGCTAATTTGCGATTCTGAAACGCAAGTCGCCTAGCTAAAATGTAGTTTCGTTATCCGCCGCTTGGGGCGCTTGGGTAGCACCAGGGACCCCCCGTAACGATTATTGTTGTATTTTTAGCATCAAAAATGGAAGACTTCCCAATATCGCAGATACGTTTCAAGTATATGAATATGCACGTCTCTTCATGCTCAACAAAAAGCTTCTATAAACTAAAAAAATTTGAGGGAAATCCATATAAATTACAAATAATCATTATTTTTGATTTTTATTTTTTTGGTCAAACATAAAAGTTATTTTTTAATTTTTTTTTTTTCGATCAAACATAAAAGTTATTTTTTGATTTTTATTTTTTTGATCAAACATAATAATTATTTTTGATTTTAATTTTTTTGATCAAAAATAAAAGTTATTTCTTGAGCGATATTTTATTCCTCAAGAATAAAAATTAAGTTTTGAGTTTTAACTTTTTTCGCGGATTGAAAAACTCAAAACGCCGCTGTGCCTTTTTGGCAAGTAATAAATCATAATTATTGGGTGGTATATCCTCATCAACATAGTTTATATTTATGTACATACATTTTTTCACCTGGTACACTTGGCGAATTTTGCCCCATACATACAATATCAATGTGTATACATATAAATATGTTTCAAATTATTGAGCACTTATGCTGACAAGGATATATCATCTAATAATTATGATCAACAACCTGCCAGAAAGGCGCTGCGGTTATTTGAGTTTTTCAATCCGCGAAAAAAGTTAAAACTCAAAACTTAATTTTTATTCTTGAGGGATAAAATATCGTTCAAGAAATAACTTTTATTTTTGATCAAAAAAATTAAAATCAAAAATAACTATTATGTTTGATCAAAAAAATAAAAATCAAAAAATAACTTTTATGTTTGATCAAAAAAATAAAAATCAAAAAATAACTTTTATTTTTGATCAAAAAAATAAAAATTTAAAATAACTGCTATTGTTGATTTTTATGAAAAAAATCTGAAAATAATGATTAAATGTGGA
The DNA here is from genome assembly GCA_951509765.1 of Sphenella marginata. Taxonomy (NCBI): domain Eukaryota; kingdom Metazoa; phylum Arthropoda; class Insecta; order Diptera; family Tephritidae; genus Sphenella; species Sphenella marginata. The sequence continues at coordinate 77,690,160 of OX608078.1, forward strand.
TTTTTATATTAAAACTCATAACAGTTACGGTCCCTGGGTAGCACTGCCAGCTGTCAAATTTTGTTTACATCTTCAGCATTAAAAAAGTGAAATTTTTGCATAAACAAGTCATAAATTAGCAAAAAATAACTATTCTTGAATATAATTAAATATTTCGCAAGTCATGAGTCGTCGAAGACGATATACTAACCGTGTTGCAATTAACTCTCAACGAATGTTAAGGGAGAGTCTGCGAAAAAAGCGCAAATCTTTTCGAGATTGTGCGGATCCCTTCAGCATTTCGGAGGAGCGGTTTGTTGAGCTATTTAGACTAACAAAAGAGGTGTGCAAAAATGTTTTTGAGGAAATATGCCCTCATATGCGACAAAGAAAATCGAATGGTCTTCCTAAAATTCTGCGATTTCTCACAGCTTTACGATTCTTCGCTCACGGTATGTGTACAAGTTTTTACGAGTCATTTTTCTTCACAAAATACTAACTATTAGATATCTTTACAGGAAGCTTTCAGCGTTCAGTGGGGCAGGTTTTTTTAATTAATGTGTCACAGAGTAGTGTTTGCAGATGTGTTGCCGAAATTTCTATCATTATGGATGAGCATCTTTTGGCGAAATACGTAAAATTTCCAATTTCAACTGATGAGATGCATGCAGTAAAGTAAAACTAAGTTTTGTATAAAAATATAAAACGTACAATTATAAAAAGGCTTTTTAACTACCAGATTCTATCGAGAATTTCGATTCCCTGGAGTGATAGGGGCGATTGACGGATCACAAATTAAAATAAAGTGTCCGGGCAAGGACATTGAACATGTATATGTGTGCAGAAAGGGTGGACATTCAATAAATGCGCAAGTGGTATGTGTATATCAGTTTATGTAATTATTCACGACCGCGGTATTTGTTTTCTTTAGTAGACAACTACTAGAACACGACCAAATATGCCGAGAGAGGCATTAAAAGGCACGTTTTGACCTCAGTAACAATAATCCCAGATAAAATTTTAAATTTTTTGTTTCTGTGAAGAGACATTCACAATTAAAGTGAAACATTTTCATGTGGTTGTTGTACTACAGTACTAGGCTGTGCCGATTTTGATCTCCAGCACTTTTGAATACATATTGGCAATCGGTGGTGGTCGAAAGCAATTACCTTAGTTTATTATATCAAATATAACAATTTATTTCAAGGTGTGTATCTTCAATTTGAAAATATTGGACTGTAATGCGAGATTTGGTGGAACTGCCCATGATGCATCTGTGTGCAGAGCCAGCGCACTGAAAGTTCTGCTGGACAATAAATATTCAAGCGGTGAACGGAATTTTTGGCTTTTAGGTGAACAACATGTAATATTATTATTCACTTGTGCCCTAACAGAATTTTTGTATTTTCCTGCAGGCGACAGTGGATATCCACAGATTCCCTACTTAATGACACCAATTCAAGGAAACAACCTGTCTCAAGCGAAGGAAAACTACAATAGACAACATCGTAAAGCCAGAAATTGTGTAGAACGCTGCTTTGGAGTACTCAAGAGCAGATTTCGGTGTCTTTCAGCAGAGAGAGTATTGATGTATAATCCCACTGTAGCAGGAAAATAATCAATTCGTGTATCATTTTACACAACATTATTATAACAAATAATATCGAAGATGGATTGGACAGCAAAGAGAGAGATATTGAGACTGTGGACGAAAATGATTTTTTCTAGATCTAAAGTTTGTGTTATAAATTTGGATATGTTGAAATTGAAATTAAAATTATAAATACAACTCACTCACTCATAATTGTATGCTCTTTATATTTTATATTATTTCGACTATATTGTGACTCAACTACGTAATGGTAGAATGTTTATATTGGATTTAAGATTTTTACTGTTACTAAGTTCACCTAATCCTCTATATTTCCCTATACCCCCTTATTCCATTAGTATTATTCAATAAATAAACAAAGATATCATGTATATATATTTTTTTATTGCACATAATGTTGAAGTGTAGCATATCTATGTACATAAATTTATGATAACAAAAAATATTGGGGTTTTTTGTTGAAAAATAGTTTTGGGTATAATGTATATTAGGGTAATTCATTTCATTAAATCTTTTACAAAAAAGTACAATGCTCTTTTACAGCTTAGTCTTATAATGAAATGCTGTTCTACGGCTTAGTCTCATAATAAAATGCTATTCTACAGCTTAATCTTATAATACATCTTAAAATATCTAAATTTCTTAATATAATAAATGTAATAATAAGCTATTCTACAGCGTCAAATATTTACACTGGAAAAAATATTTAAGATATAATCAGTCGCAATTTATTTAGTGTGCATATATATATTTTAAGATGTACTTACTGCATTTCTTCAGTCGTCTTGCTGAGATCAATGGCGCTATTCGACATCTTACTTTTTTAATAGTATGTCTAACTTATTTACAACCTCTGACAACAAAAGATTATTTTGCTCCAAGGCAGAGGCTTTGCGTTCTTCAATGCAGTTTCTTTGCTCTAACACTTTTATTTTCCGCTCTGTCAATTCAAGCTTCCTCTCCTCTAAACTTATCATTTTGGCATTGGTTTCTTCCAGTGAGCAGTTTTTTCTTTTCTGCGCTCTAGCTTGTGATGGTCTTTGGCTGTCTACATTATCCCTTGCTGATACTTGGAACGGCCCAGCACTTTCATCGAGGAACTGAAAAGTTATATTTTTGTAATTATGCACATGGATTGCACCATTGGCTTTTATAAGTACCTGGACTTCGCAAATCTCGTCGGCAGTGGCAAATAGCTCCACGGAATTAACTGCATCGCAGCTTCTCTATAATTATAAATAATTTAATTAATGGTAATTTCTTACTAATTAAGTGTCGAACTCACCAAGGGTTCGCCAACTTGGGTTTGGCCTACGATCGCCACTGTGGTCATCACTCCAATTACTCTCTCATCAAGATCAGTGAGTCGTTTGTCGGCCAATGACGAGTTTATGCCGCTTCTCTCAAGAGCATTTCTTAGGTCCTGCGATTTCTGTTTGGCTTTGGATCTGGCAATAAATTATTTATTGTAGTATAGTAGGTAATACACCTTAATAAACCTACCTCATGTTTATCCAAGCTCTTTTCCACCCTTCGCCGTCTTTTATAGCGCCGCCACACGCATTCAATTTCTCAGCCAAAAGATTCCACTGCTCCTGCAGACTTTTAGCGCCAGTATCATTCACAAATCTTTGAAGTAAAATATCACAATACATTCAACTAATATTTATTTATAAATTTGGCTCCATACCTATCGTGAGCAAACTCGGTGTGCTCCTCTAAATATTGCACCAACATAAACTTTTGCTCCTTCGTGATTCGTTTCGTATTGTTGGTAACTTCCATTTTGCCTATTAATCACAAATAAAATATCTCAAAAGTGTATTTGTAAGAAAAATCACATAATTACTACCTTTTTTATATCAATTTTGCTTTTAGCAACAGCTATTATTCTTCGCCAAAATTAGATTCGTTTAGGAGAAATTTAGATACTTTTGGAGATGCCGTAGTTTAAAGAATCGCAATTTTAGCTAAATTAGCTGTCCAAAACAGCTGATTTACTTTATCCGATTCATTTGAGTTCATTTGTATTCATCGCTAAAATTTGCCAAAAAAATGAACCAAAAATGGAGATTTTAGGAGATTGTCATTCACTGAATCGCAAAAGTTGCCAAAATGCATTAAGAGATTTTTGGCGATCGAGATTAAGCTTTAGCGATGACTGGAATCCGGCTGCTGGTCTAAATGTCGTGCACTTTAATGCTAGAAGTCTTGGTGGTGATAAATTGGATTACGTTAGGAACGCTTTTGAGGAATCCTCAGTTGATGTAATTTGTGTTTCAGAAACCTGGTTTAATGCCTCAGTACCAGATTTAGTATGTAGTATTCGAAATTATAATCTTATTCGCCATGATAGATGTGGGCAAAGAGGAGGAGGTGTGGCAATATACTGCAAGTCATCCCTTAAAGTACGCCCTCTAGCGAAATCTACTAATTATGATACTGAATTTATTATTGCGGAAGTATCAGATGGCGTGAAAAGCTTGTTAGTTTCGTGCGTATATAATCCCCGTAAGTGCTGTCTGTTAGATTCTCTTTTTGATGAACTCTCCATGTTTGTTATAGATTACGAACTTTATGTAATTTGTGGTGACTTCAATGTAAACCTGCTTATAAATGATACATTTTCCAATAAATTGCACAACCATATGACGGCAGCAGGTCTGACCATAGTTAATAAAACTGAACCTACGAGATTCGCAAATAATGTAAACCCCAGCCTGCTTGACTACTTCATTTCCTCTAGTCTGAACCATATATTGAAGTTTGATCAAATGTTCTTTGTTAGTGACCATGACTTGATCTTTTGTACAGTTGATATTATGTTAAATCGTCCTACAGTTGCAAGTAGTTTTATGTATCGCGATCTTAAGTCCATAAATGTAAATGCACTACATAATGCGTTATCGTCTGCAAATTGGGATGACTGTTGGTTTTGTGATACTGTTGATGGCAAACTACATCTCTTTAATGAAATATTGACAAAGCTATATGATGATCATGTTCCTCTTCGTATGACTAGAACTAACCCGTCTTGCCCCTGGTTCAATAAAAAGGTAAACTTAGCAATACAATTTCGGAATAAGGCATACGGTAAATGGCGAAGGACAAAGACCGATTTCGCCTGGAGCCAATATAAAAATGGCCGTAATAAGGCTACGCTCCTTGTCAAGTAAGCAAAGAAAAGATATTGCAGTGATAAATTGAGTCCATCACTTCCCTCGAAAGATTTGTGGCGAAGCTTAAGAAACTTGAACATCCATGGTAGTGCAAAACCTGAATGTAACCTTGACCCAAATTTATTGAATTAGTTCTTCACTGTAACAAGAACTGATGACTATTCTTCTCATAGACTGAGCCCTCTCCCGGAATATACTGGCCCTGTAGAGAAATTTCAATTCGTGGGCGTAAGTGAAATGGATGTATTGAAAGCAATACTTCAATGTTCCAGGACGGCCGAAACCATTTTGTGCGGCGTTGTAAGCTTACTAAATATTCATTTCGCCAACGATGCCAAAAAAGTTGCCTCATGGCAGAGATCGCTTGCCACCGCTAACGAAGACTTCCACAGAACCCTTGACCCCAGGTTCTGGGATAGCTTTCTGTGGTTCAATAAAGTGTCCAGGAGTTAGGACCGTTATATAACTTATAATCTGACCATAGCATGGCAGGACGTGTTCCAATCGAAGTATTAATGATTATTTCTAGTTATGTATTTAAGGCTGTAAGTATATCCTTCTTAATCAGGAAAAGCGAGTCTGAGGTATCAAAATTATTGCAATGCTTGTTGTAATCTTGACATAGGTAAACAACGTGCATTTCGAAGTTTAATCTGCATGTGTTTAAAAAAATTGGTTGAAAATGCCTAGACGGCCTTATCGGCAGATTAAACCTCATTTCGCCAAGTAAAAACGGGCTGCCGACAATGCCACTGATAAGTTTACGATGAATAGTATGCCAAGCATCTCCCTACGGCTAATTAACGTAGGCAGGTGTATAAGTTTTAGACGGCTAGAGTAGGGAGGAAGATTCCAACCATGATCCCAAGGTAATTCCGACAATGCAAACAGAATAATTGTTTTTGAACAGATTCTAGTTTATAACGATGAACCTGATAACGTGATTCCATACAACTGAAGCGTATTCCAAAATTAGTCTGACTAACGGTGTAAACAGGGTTTGGTAATGTAATGGTCATGGACTTCTTTGAACCATGGAATTTTGAGCCAAGATACTTTTAGCCCTATTTACGCAATTTTCGATATGAACCTTGAAATCTAGTTTGGGGTCCATTGTAACGCCAAAGTCAATAAAGCTAGTAACGTGCTCAATTATATATTGGCCAATAGTGTAATTATGAGTAGGTAATGATTTTCTAGAAAAGCATAAATATTTGCATTTTTTTAGATTCAGTGACAGAGCACCACCTAACCAGGTTATTTAGGTCAGACTGAAGACAAGATCTATCCTCGGGAGTATGAACAGACATTAGAACCTTAACGTCATCTGCGAACATTAACGGGTTGGAATAGTTCAAAATGCTAGGAAGATCATTGATGTACAACAAAAATGAAATATGCCCTAGGTTGCTTCCTTGTAGTACACCGGATGGAACGCCAAAGAATTGTGAATGTTGGTTCCTGAAAACAACCAGGTCCAGTTTTAACATTAGAATGGAGAGGGAAACTTTATCAAACGCCTTACTGAAATCTGTGTAGATGACATCATTTTGTAAGTTATTTCTTAAGTTTTTAGAGACATGGGTGGTAAATTCCAACAGGATCGACACGGTTGACCTACCACTTCAAAATCAATGTTGAGATGGATTCAAAGAGTTTAGGTATAGCGTTAAGGTTAGCAATTCCTCTATAATTTAAGACACTTGATCTAATACCACTTTTGTGCAACGGAATTTCCAACTTGAAGGAAATAGCCCCTGTTTTAAAGAGGCATTAAATGTATCTGTTTAAGGTTGGCATAGGAATTCAGCACAACTTTTAAGGAAAGTATGAAGACTATCTTCGCAAAGCTTACGAACCTACTCGCACAGTCCCTTTTTCAGTTTTTATACCTTTTATGAACATAAAATGGTATTATAACTTTGGTCCGATATTTGTAAGTATGAGAAGGAATGTATTACGCATACCAAAATTGAGCTTAGTTGATTTAGCCATGCCCTTCTGTTTGAACGTTAACTAGTCCTTCAGTTTTGGAGATATCTCGTTGAAATATTGCAAGCAGGCGCTATTTTGAATAGGATTAACCAGCAAGATCGGGCCTATACAACGGATTGCTCCCAGACAATCGATTGTTCCGATAAAGGGGTTTTGACCAATAACTCTTGCAATTAAAAAGCTAGGAACTTAAAATTTAAAAATTAAAATTATAGTATGAAAGTCAGCCCATATTTAGGTACATGGCATAAAAAATCACTAGAAATATATTGAAAATAAAATTTTAATTGGTACTTTTGTACAGTGCTTATTTGATTAACAATATTTTTATGTAAATTTAAAAATTGCTTACATTCTAAAAAGTTCATGTTGAAATTGCACTTGGTTACGAGGAGTGCTTTAAGGCCCGTTTTCATAAAAGCCGGTTAGCGCTTTATCGGAATTTAATCGGTGATTTGGCTAAAATTCGTTTTCACCATGCCCGGTTATCATGGATCAGCCGATTAAACACCGATTAACTTGATCGGCGATGGATGGCCGGTTATCTGCTGATTGAGCAAACTTTGACGTCTGTCAGCTGTGTAGAAAATAAAGTTTGTGTAATTTCAAAGTTCCTTGTGTCATTGAACAATATTATTAAACAAAATATAAACATAAACCAATAAAAGCGAAAGCAATTGGTAAATCCTTATATATTTATTGCATACCAAAACGTTTTTGGTATTTGCATTTAATGAATATTATAAGTGAATTCGAGCATTCAATCACTGAAGCGAAGCACTGCTAACAACAACAACAACAACAGACTTACAAACAATTTGAAAAACGTTCGCCGGAATGGATTATGGAACGGGTTGAATCAAGTCCACATCAGAAGGTTTGTCTGAAATAGTTTTGCCTTAACTCTTGATTCTGATTAAATATTTCTTTTAGCTGGTTTCTGCTTTGATTAGCATTAAGCCCGTGAACAAAACCGATGCCGTAACACTGGTACATAATTTTGGAAAATTGGAGAACCTCATAAATGCTAGCGAAGAACGACTATCGCTTGTAATTGGGCTGGGGCCTCGGAAAGCTGCAAAGCTTTACAAAACTCTGCATGAACATTTTCTTACCAAGTAAACAAGTTATTAACTGGCAATTTATATTTATTGAATAAAATTATTTGCAAAAATGGAATAACTTCTAAGCTTACCTATTTTGTGATTGAATGTTGAAGGATCTGACTTTGATATCGTTACATATTGTTGCCATAGCTTAACACAGCTTCAATTAAACAAAATCCAATCGAATTTTCTGAACATTCTCTTCTGCTTTATTATTTAACGAATAAATCAGAATATGTGAATTATATTATATTATTGACTGTTTGCAACAGAACACTCAGCCAACGAGTACAAGATTTCCAATCCCTTCAATATTCCACGGTATTATCGGCTCGTAAACATAAAACAAGACACTTCTACCTTAGTATACATACTAAAATACCTTTCCTAAAATATTCAGGTTTATTTCAAATTAACATACGAACATCTTTTAAAGAAACTCAATGAAATGATACAATATTTTAATCAAACTTGATTTTATTAAATTAATTGAAGATACCATAATTTATTTGTACCATCATCGCTACATATAAGTTTACCTTCATGTGCTGGATTCCATTTAACGGCATTGACGTCATGTGTGTGCGCCTTATCCTCCGATGGAATCATGGTTGGTTCATTATTTTTTGAATTTGAATGTTTTTTAAATATGCGTATTGCATCATCTCCACAACCAGTAGCGATTAGTCCAATTTTTTTGCAGCATGACACATCATAAATAGTTCTCGAATGGTCGCCAGATAAGGTACAAACACATTTCCAAACTGTTTTATCTTCTGGTGTGTACATCACTGCAAGAAACCAAACGTTACCATCTGCATCGAAATCGATGCTCCACACCGTATGAGAATCTAATGTAGCCGTTGTTTACCAATCGTTATCTGTGGCATTTTCAGCATACATTTTATTGTATTATCATAGGAAGCTGATGCCATCCTGGTTATGTGAATTGAGCACAGCAGCACAATCGAATTAATCAGGGTAGGGCTAGGTAGCGCTACAACAACAACAACATCGAATTCATCATCACTAGCCAATTCCCAAATCCATACCGATTTGTCGCGCGAGCATGTGGCTAAAAGGTTGCCGGAACTTGACCAACATGCACTTTTTACTTCTTTTTCATCTCCCTCCAATGTAGCAACGCACTCAAATTCTCTTAAACAAAATAATTTAGATTAGGAAATTAACTTTTGTTCATCTTAACACATACCAGTTGCCTTCGACCATATCGCTGTTGTACCATCAAAGCTTGGTACTATCAAAGCATGATAGCCAAATGATGTACCCTCTGGTATGGGTGCGTTGAAACCTGGGGGGTTACTCTGTATTGCGATACGAAAGTGAATGCGATGCGAAAATCAAATGCGATGCGATAACCAAATGGTACTCTGTATTGCTTTCGCATTGCGAACAGTGTTGCTTGCTTTCGCTTTTAGCTGTTTTCATGTTTAGGTAGGCATTACTGCCAAAAATATCAACGAATGTAAGAGCAAAAGAAATAAAAAATAATTTGACAACTCTGTGTTTGTTTACTTCTAAAGTTGTGTGTTTATTAGTTTGAGAGTTTCAATAGCAAGTTTTTAATAAAACTCGAAGAAATAAATTAAGTTTGTTTAAAATGGATTCTGTGGCACTTTGGGAAGACAAAAATGAGCGTCTTGATAGGAGAATCATTCGGGATAGTTCCAATATAATGAGCCTAAGTGATAAGTGATGAGCCTAAGTGATTAAGCTGCGACGTCGCCCTCTTCCACAAATTTGTTGCAGTGTTTATTCCACTGGCAGACTTAAGCAATCCCTTGGATAGGTCGGGATGCGCCTGGACAAGGAGCTCAAATTGTTTTGGCTGCGTGTGCTTCATTTTGGTTTTTTCCCTAAAAAATTAACAATATAATCATTACAATTCATTATTTTTGTTAAATAACTACTTACATTTTATGGCGGTGCGATTTCTTTTTGCTGTAACAAAGGAAATTACCATTGAAGTTATAAATAAACATAAAACATAGCTAAATTAAAATATTTGTTTGTAAAAACTTACCTATTTTGGCGGTGCGGCTGATTTTCTTTAAATTTGTTCGCGGTGCTACTGCTTTTTGTTGTAGCAAAGAAAATTAGCATTCGTCAAGCATTTGACATTTGCTTTCGCGATACAGAGTGCCGCGACTTCGAAAGGGTAAAATTGAATGCGAAAGGGAAAAGGCAATTGCGAAAATGTCAATTTCAGTAGCAAATGCCGAGTTACAGAGTGCCGTGACAGCAAATGCTAAAAAAATGTCTTTCGCATCGCGATACAGAGTAACCCCCCCTGGATTTTTTAAATTCGGATATGATGGTGGTGGACCATATCGTAAACGTGTCTCATACTATTTACCCTCATAATACAGGCCACCATGTATGGTCATACATGTTTGTTTGCCATTTAAAGAACATTACTAATATATTAATTCAGCCAATTCACTAATTTACTTTCTGTGAAAACGTAAACAAAACAAAAATCAGCTGTTTTGCCAATTCACAATGCAATTTTTTGCTAATTTATTCACAATGATGTGTCTAATCGGCGATAACTTAACCAGGCTTTGGTGAAAACCAAATTGCCGATTCAGAAAATCAGCGATTAAGGAATCGCCGATTAGAAATAATTTAACCGGCTTTTATGAAATCGGGCCTAAGTGATTCAACCTTAAATTGGGACTTTTCGCTTGTCCAAATATATTCATTAAAAAAAATATTCTTTCTGTTGTCACGTTTGACCCCGGTAAACATAAACGGAATTCCACAATTACTATACAATTTTTTAAGGGGATGGCCGTTTTAGAAAAATGTTCAAAGATTTTTACCATTTTTCGCTCACTGTTCGATTCTGTAACCAGTTTTGTATTTTTTGTTCATCTAAAAACTGTTTAAGATAATTAAATTCATCAACTAGTTCCGGGCCAGGAAAGCACCTCCTTTAATACTGTCCAGCTTAGCCTTTCTACTTCTTGAAATGATGAGTCCCACTGATTCAAATATTCATCATGCACGTATCATAAAAGCGATCACAGCTTTACTAAAATTAGTTCTATTTATTAGATTCTGTTTACTCAGTTCCGATAACATTTTTTTAACGTCTAAAGGTAAGAACACCTCGCTTCTACTCTGTTTATTTCGAATTTTAAATTTTTCAATACTAAAGCAATTTCCTAGCAGAGCTGAAAAATAACGTTATTTTTATTAATAAACAAAAAAAACTTTTGATTTCGTTATGTTTTTCAATAATAATAACGTTAAAAGCTCAACAAAAAAATATATCGTTACGTTGAAAATCAAAAAATAATTATCAAAATAAATTTCGTTTCGGTTTTTATCAAAACAATTCACAAAAAAATATTTGAATATTTCAATATAATATTGGTTAAGATGGGTCGCAAAAGAAAGGGGAAATCAGTGCGGTCGTGCTTTAATTTTGTAATTGCAAAAGACCACATAGGAAGCAAAAAAAGCCATTTGTTGCTAAAGCACGAAAACCAATTTCTGGCGCTCTCAGAACAGAATCCACCAAAAGCCGAAGAGGTGGTTGAAAAAAAAAAAAAAACAAATTAAAACTAGTAAGGAAGTCTAAGTTCGGGTGTAACCGAACATTAAATACCTAGTAGTGATCTGTTTTGGTATCCTAATTTACTCAGGTCTATTTTAATACATACCTGAAAATTTGTTATAAAGGCAACTGATTGTTTTCGATAAAAACATTTCTATTGTAAGTGGGAAATTAAACTATCACTAAATAACAAAATATAAATAGCTTTCCCCATGTTCATGAAAGGTATGAAAATAGAAAAAATTAATAAAAAAAGGCAGTAGGGTGTTAATTACTTGTCAGTATATTTTGCGTGTTTGCTATCCGATTTGCGAAATTTTTGGCAGGAGTATACTATATACTATTGGGAAGCATCTCACTAACTTTCATTTAAATACCTTCTCTAAATTTCAAGCAATTGCTTTTGAAAATAGCTGACCTTTTATGCTAAAAAGTGGGCGGCGCCACGCCTACTTCACCAAAATCCACAAAATTTTTATACAGTTCAGTTTTGCTTAAAAAGCTTGTTATGTGTGTAAAATCTTATTTATATAACTTATACAATTAAGGAAATATCGCGATTTTAATTATACGAAGAAATTTTTTAGGACTGTGTTCAAAAAGTGGGCGTGTCCGTTCACCAATTTTGTTTATTTTTACAGCAAAGAGTTAGCTTTATATGTTGAACAATTTCTCTAAATATCGCTTCAATAAGTCAATTTTTACCGGAGTTATGGCATGAAAAGTTTTTTGGAATAATCCCCCATTAAGGGGCGGGGCCACGCCCATTTTCCAAAAATTTTGTGCTTTCGACTTTCTTTGCCCACGAACACTTTAGAAGTGAAATAGAAATGATACACAAGTAGTTTCAGCAAAGTTATAGCATATTCAATATATCTATGATCCTTTTCAAAATCTTTCGTATAAAATTGGGCGTGGACCTAACCCGATTTAAATAATTTTTTTTCGAAATATTGCTTGTATTAATATAAATATGTGTGCTGAATTTTATTTTGCTATCTTGAGCGGTTTTTGATTTATGACTAATAATATTTCCAAATTTGACTTAATCAAAAGTGGGCGGTGCCACGCCCCTTTTTAAAAATTTCTTCAAAAATTAATTTTTTGCCTTAACGCTAAAGCGCACACCAAATTTTATCCTTATAGGTTTATTATGTACTGAATAATCACTCTTTTTGTATTTTCGAAAATATTATATATATAGAAAGTGGGCGTGGCTTTTAACCGATTTTGCCTATTTTCAATAGCACTCCGAGATAAGTGAAAAGGAACCTGCATACCAAATTTCATTGAGATATGTCAAGATTTACTCAAGTTATCGTGTTCACAGACGGACGGACGGACGGACGGACATGGCTCAATCAATTTCTCTTTTCCTCCTGAACATTTTGATATACATAAGTCAATATCTATCTCGATTCGTTTATGCCGTTACATACTACCGTTAGGCCAATGAAGTTAATATACCTTGTGTGCGAAGCACTACTAGGTATAAACATGACTTTTCGATGGAGCCTAATGTAGATGCGCCCATTTGGTACATAGTAACTATGTTTTTTTGTTGTGTTCCTTGATTTATTAAATTTTGTACTTGAGAAATAAATTGAAATAACGTGGATTTCCGACCCAGCCTAATTTGCAAAATGAATAAACGATAACGAAAAAAAATTTTTTTGTTATTTTTTGATTTGATATTTAACGAAAAAATTTTTTTTTGATAATTATCAAAACGAAATATATTTTTGATACTTTTTTTTGATATTTAACAAAACGAAATTTTTTTGTTTATATCGTTGTGCAGCCCTGCTTCCCAGCCAGCAGAGCTGCGTACGTTTCACAGAGACCACATTTTTTCGTCGGTTTTCCCATCCGAATTTCGTCAGCTTACCGTCGAGCTAGGCTGGGGCTGATTTCTTACCAGATGGTAGTAATTTTGATTTAAACAGCTAACATGTGGCAACATTATTTAATGCGACTGAAAAAAGTTTAATTTTTCTTTCATTTTGAAAAATGAAAAAAAAAAACAAATTTTGGAATTTTTGTCTCAATAATTTCACCAGGGACTTGCAGCTGTTAATTGTGAGTACTTAAAGATTTTGTAAAGTTGTAAGAAACGGATTGCACATACTTCTTCACTTTGAAATTTCGCAGGTTAATTGCAATTGTCACTTAGGTACATCTTTAAGGAAACTCGCATCAATTCTAATCACACTTGGATGCTGAAAGACACGGAACATTTTTTAGGTGGTGTCCCGAAAGTGACAGTCAGCAGGAGATGAACTCGGTACTCCCCTGCGGTACATACCCGAATGTCAATTAAGTGCATGTTCTATATGAAATTTCTGCGTATCCAAGATGTATTAGCTACTTCCCCCCTATCAGTTTATAATAAATAAGTGTCTCTTTAAAGTTAAATATTGAAATATAAGAAAATACCTGCGTGTACTTATGTTCTGTGGTAGAAAATCTGCTACAAAATGCATTCAGAGAGGATTGAAAACAGATCCATGCGTGCACGCATATGTATCCGACAACCGATTGAAAAAGTATCTCAAAAACTTATAGAAAACGCATCCTAAAATGTAAGAAAAATACCCATGAAACACATGGGAAAAAGTGTCAGTTAGTTTTAAGTTTTTTCTACTTTTTGAAAAACTCATACAAAACTGAGGGAATTTTATTTTGAGTTAGAAAGTATTCTTTCAAAGGAATAAAAAGTTTTAAAATTCTTTTAAGGGCAGGCTTGAACGTGAACACCTTGTTTTGCAAAACCCCAAATTTTTAGATACACTGTCTCTGAGTTTTCACAAATATCTTAAAGCTTCTCCACACGAATAGTGTATATACAAAACTAGTAAGGAAGTATAAGTTCGGGTGTGTATAAATTCGAGGGGTGTACTTACGGTTGTCGGGTTTCAAATGTTTGCACGTACCTTCCGGGTGATTGCTCCTGAGTCTCTGACTTAGCTGCACCTTCGATATGGGTTGCTTCAAGTAGTCCGATTTCACAGTTCCAGAGTATTTTGCAAATGGTGAAATATAAAATTGCAGATCGCAGATTTCACTTTTATTGGGTTTGAACAGATGTGGAAATTGAACTATAAAATATGCAAACGTTTGTATGCAGCAATATATTTGTCTTTACTGGCCTCGCGATCAAGCGGGATATAATAGTTATTGTATTTGATGAATAGGGAGTAATAAAACAACTTTATTTAATGGTTTTATAACAATTCATATATACAGCTATGGTCAGAGCTTTAGCGCACTTAGAATGAGTTCGATATAAAGCTCAATAAAACTATATTTAAACAAATTTGTTAGCCGTCGTCCTCGCTGGCGAATTTAATCCCTAAATATTCCGGCCAATGTGGCAAATAATTGTAGAATCATAAATGGCGATAATGATGTGACAGTGAGGGATTTATTTCTAAATTTGACATTAATTACAAAAATGAACAATTATAAAAGACAAGTGCTTACCGCAGTGTGATGTTTCTCCCTTGATTGACGACAGCTAACAAGTAAATTGCGCGCTGGTTAAAATGACAGAAACCTATCATTTATGTATGCTCAAACGGTTTATAAAGCTCTTACGAATACGAGCATAAAGAACAAAGGAGAATGTCGCATTGCGGTTAGACTGCAATAATTATGCAACAATAAACAATAAAGACATGCAAAGCATATAACATAAAAAGTGCAGATACATATTTGACAACATATACATAAGTATGTGTGGGTACATGTAAATTAAATATAGAGATGCGCAGCCTGATTTCAAACTAGGGATGACTAACTAAATACCCGCTATCCCGAAGCAAGGGCGTGCTGTGACATCCCCACCCCCGTGAAGCGATTCGGTTCACCAACTTCAACGTCCAAGATAGCCAACTTGGAGACGGCACGCCTTTTCATTCCATTAGCGGTACGAACATCCGCCCGCCTTGTTATGCCGTCTGGGCCGGGATACAGCTGTTCGACTTTGCCACGACACCAATCTCTACGTGGCACATTCGGGTCACATATAAATACTAAATCTCCTTCCTTTATGGGATGTGTTCTTTCGCACCACTTAACTCGTCGCGTTAATGTTGGGAGATACTCCGAGACCCACCGTTTCCAAAAATGGTCCCTTAATTGTCGGGAAATACGCCACTGCTGACGCAAGACGCACTTGCTATCCAATACATCGGTTACGGCTGGAGTATGCGCAGTGCTCGAACACCCCAATAGGAAATCGTGCGGCGTCAAAGGTTGCTCTTGGTCGACTGATATTGGCAAATGAGTAAGAGGGCGCGAGTTGACAACGCTTTCTGCCTCAATAAGAAAGCAATTTAACGTATGCTCACGCGGCGATATTTCTTTGAGCGTATGATGCAGTACGCGTTTGACCGATTGCACCAGCCTTTCCCAGGCCCCACCTTCAGCCGGATTGCAGGGCGTATTGAACACCCATTCCACTCCTCTCGACGACAGCTCATCCTGTACGCGCTGGCAATCGAATACTTCAGGAAACCGCTTTGCTTGGTTATCGGCGCCGACGAAATTTTTGCCGTTATCGGACCTTATACGCACGGGCACCCCACGTCGATTGATAAAATTGCGAAGGGCTATAATGCACGAGTCGGTGCTCAGATCTTGGGTCAGCTCCAGGTGGACAGCGCGTACAGTGAGACACGTGAAGAGTGCCACCCACCTCTTCTCTGTGCTTCGGCGGACTCGTACGTTGAGTGGCCCAAAATAATCTAGGCCCGTATAACTGAATGGCCTTACGTATGCGGTGAGTCTGTCGTCAGGCAACGGACCCATTAGTGGCGGAACTGGCGTGGCCGCCCTGACGCGACAAAGTTGGCAGCTGGCAATTACGCTACGTAACACGTTCCGTAGACGAAGAACCCAATACGTTTGGCGAATAGCGCAAATTGTGGCTTCGATGTTTTGATGACACATCAGATTGTGGTGATGTGCAACAATTAGCTTGGTGAGCGCGTGATTAGCCGGCAATATTATCGGGCGTCTAGCACTAATTGGAAGCCAACTGGCTGCATCAATGCGGCCACGTACACGAAGCGTTCCTTCGTCGTCAATATATGGCGAGAGTTGACGTAGTGGACTCTTGCGTCCAACTTCCTGGCTATTTGTGATTTGCTGTATTTCTGGCCCGAAACACTCATTTTGCGCAATGCGGCATAAGCGCAGTGTGGCTGCATTGATTTCAGCTGAAGTTAGGCCATACATACGATCGGCCGCGCTACGACTGCGGCACAAACTAATGAAGCGAATAACCCAGGCGGTCGTTCGAACTAATCTGTTGAGTATAGAGAAACGGTTAAAATCTATAAATTGACTACTCACGATGACCATGGCGTATTTCGGTCGCAACTCCTCATCATGTTCTTCTTTTTGGGTAGTAAGAAATTCGTCATTTGGCCAGTCGCATTCCATTAGGCGTAAGAATGGTGGACCATGAATCCAGCGGGCTGCCGGTCCAAAGTCAACCTGATTGTTGAATCGAGTAGCTTCGTCGGCCACGTTTTCCGCAGTGGGCACCCATCTCCAGTTGGAACAGTTTGTGGAGGCTAATATTTCAGCTATTCGGTGCTGCACGAAAGGCTTGTAGCGCCGGTGTTCGCTGCGGATCCATCTCATCACGGTGGAGGAATCGCTCCAAAGGAAACAATCATCAACCACGACGGAATGCTCTTCCAGAATTGTCTGCATCAGGCGGGTTCCCAAAACAGCGGCTTGCAACTCTAACCGCGGCACTGTAAGCGGTTTTATTGGCGCGCACTTTGATTTCGCGCAGATTAGGCTGACATGGGCTTCGTTTTGGCTTGTGGTTGTTCGCCAGTATGCGACCGCAGCGAAGGCATCCTCGCTGGCATCAACAAAAATGTGAAGTTGAAGATTTTGCGGCTTGCCGTGACTGAAGTAAAATCTTGGAATGGCGTATTCAGTAGCAGTTGCAAGTTGTTTGCGCCATCGTTCCCATGCAGCAAATAAGTTATCGGGAAGTGGCTCGTCCCAGCGCATATTTTGCCGCCAAACCTCTCT
Organism: Sphenella marginata; assembly: GCA_951509765.1. Classification (NCBI taxonomy): domain Eukaryota; kingdom Metazoa; phylum Arthropoda; class Insecta; order Diptera; family Tephritidae; genus Sphenella; species Sphenella marginata. The sequence continues at coordinate 77,707,674 of OX608078.1, forward strand.
CATAAGCAACTTGGCACCAATGACGAACTGGCAGAGGAATCCCAACGGGTCGAATACCGACATCACCACGCTAAGTAGCTCCCGTTTGGTGGGGCGTTTGCTTCCTGTCACCACGTCTGGGTCTACTCTGTTGAATTGTAAATTAAACTTAAATTTATCCGCTGATGGCTGCCAGTACAGCCCAAGCACCTTCTCAGTTGCAAGGCCCTCTTTGCTTGATATCGTTTTCTGCCCTTCTGAACCTCCAAGTGCCGTGATTACCTCTGTCGAATTGGATGCAAAGTTGCGCAACTCAAACCCGGCGTCCAAGTGCATGGATCTGACTTCTTTTACGATGGCGATGGCTTCCTCATACGTGTCGAAACTGTCGACGAGATCATCGACATAGTGGTAATCTATGATCGCTTTTATAGCACGGCGTGAAGCATCATTTTCGTGCTCAAGTGCGTTTCGAGTTTTCACATATTGCGCTGTGCATGGCGAGCAAGCAGCGCCGAATATCATGACGCACATCTCATACACGTTAGGATCCTTTCCAGCGTCTCCATCGCGCCAAAGGAAACGTTGCGCGCATCTGTCCGCTGGCCGCATCACCACCTGGTGGAACATTTCCTTAATGTCGCCCGTTACCCCAACTGCACCTTCACGGAAGTGAAATAAAATCGAGGGTAGGGGGCGGAACTCTTGTGGACCTTTGAGCAGCATTGAATTTAAAGAAGTACCACTCACCTCGGCTGCAGCGTCGAACACCATCCGCAACTTTGTTGGCTTGTTGGGATTGACCACTGCAAAATGTGGTAAGTACCAGGTGTGGGGCGTGACCATAGATGCTTCTGGTTCCTCTAGTTTTCGCGCGTAACCTTTTTCTAAATATGAGTCCATAGTACCTTTGTAGGCAACCGCGAAATTAGCGTCTCTTTTCATCTGTTTTTCGATGCCAATTAATCTCCTTAGCGCCATGGAGTAACTACTAGGCAGCTGCATATTGTCAAGCTTCCAAATTAACCCTGTCTGGAATCGATTTTCGGAAATACGGCGTGTGACTGAACTCATTATGGACCGAGCGCGGATATCTGCAGCGCGTTCAATTGGAGGCGATGGTCTAACTCCGAAACTTTCGACGGCGAAGTAATCTTCGACTAAGTTGTGCAGGGATTCATTTGTGACATGGTTGGCTAGTAAGCACCGAGGAGTCGTTGGTGAGCAGTGGCTAGTTGGTCCAAAAACCACCCAGCCCAACTCGGTGTTGGCGGCGAATGGTCCGTTCTCCCTCATTCTGACAGTAGCTGACGGTAGGCCTAGATGACAGTGGTCAAGACCAATAAGGAGCTTTGGCTTCACTCCGCTGTATGGCTGAACTGGTAATTGACGTAGGTATTTATCATCACATCGTAGATCGGTTTTCTGTAGCGTCTGTGATGGTAGCTGCAAGTTAGATACGGTATACACGTTTCGGAGCATATGCTTCTTTGCCTTGCCTCGGCCGTTGATGAACAGGTCTACCAATACTGACGTCTCTTGCGCTGACTGACCACCAAACCATTGAATGTTGAGTCGCTGTTGTTGTCCATTTAAGCCTAGCTCCTGAGCAAGTGTATCGTCTAGCATTGTTACGGAGGAACCTTCATCCAGTAGCGCGTATGTGTCTATGCGCTTGTGTGTTCCGTGCAAGGTAACTGGAAGTATACGAAAAAGAAGCTTACCTTCGACTGTATTGGCAGAGCAGCTTAAGACTGATGCGTCTGTATCGTTCGACGATTGCTGGCGTTGTAGTGCACCTTGAACTGCTGTATGACTTCGATTGTGTTGTAGGCGTGGCGTTGACTGCACATGTGTCTCACGATTGTCGGTCGATGATGATGCTGGCTGCATATTGTTAGCAGTAATACCCTCATGCAGCAGTTTGTGGTGCACTCGAGGACACCCATTGATGGCACATGTCTTCCGGCGCTGACAATCTCGTGTAGCATGGCCAGCATTCAGGCACGCGAAACACAATCGCCTCGATTTTGCCTCTTTCCACCTGTCTGGAACTGTAGCTTCAATAAAAGATTTGCACTCGAACGCTTTGTGACCACCTTGGCATATTGGGCATCTTTTTTGTTGTGGTTTCTTATCGACGTGCAAAACTACTCGGCGCTTTGTATCACGTTTGGTATCCTCGTCGTAAACGGTGCAGATCACGTTGGCAAGTGAACTGATCCATTCGTTAAAGTGTACCACAGTGGCACGAGGTTGTACCCTTGCTGCTACCATAGCCCACTCGACGCGCTTAGTTGTTGGCAACTTGGCTACAAGCTCATCCAGCAGTGTAGGGTTAGCTAAGTGATGGTCTCCATTGGCGGACTGGAGGAAGGCGCAAATATTTTTTACCTTTGTGGCAAACGGGACCAATTTCCCTAGGGCATTCTCAGGAATCGGCGCAATGTCATGTACCTTAGATAATTGACTTCGGATGAGCTGCTCCGGCCTACCAAACCTGAACTGCAGTTGTTCGATTATGCAGCCAACGTTATTAGGGTGAATCAGTAAGGCTTTCACAACTTCGCGTGCCTCACCCTTCAAAGATTTATGGAGCCGTTGGTTGTTCTCGAAGTTTGTGTAGCCATATGCGGCTGTTGACTCAACCAACGCTGTATGGAATAGAGGCCAGTCTTCAGCCTTACCGGAAAATTCTGGCAAATCTATAATTTTCCTTGGGGCAATTGATCCGTGTGACGTGACCTGCATGTTCCCGTTGCCTGTGTTGGCAGAAATGGGACGAAACATTCCATTGGATGAATGATGTGACCATGTATCACCAAGAGGCATCGTTGAGCCGACGTATGTGGTATGACCCACTGACGGTATGCATGAAATTGGTGGCATGTTTGCTGGATTATAAACAGCCGTACTAATCGGCATATTTGTTGTATTATAAACAGCTGTACTAATCGGCATGAAAGTACTAGGCTCGAGTGTTGTATTTGTATGTACGGCGAGCGGTGGCGCTGGCAGAGATACTAGTTGCGTTGATGGTGGCGCAGACACTGACTGCGCTGCGACGTCGGCGTGAGCAGTGGCAGAGCTGCCAGAATTCGCGCCATTATTTTGCAGCGCCACTTTCAATACCTCATTCTGCATGTCACGTTCTTTTAACGCTCTTTCAAGCAACATGATTCGCCTTTCCATGGCCAGAAGATCACCCTCTGGACGAGATGTGGTTGCCGGCGAAAAGCCTGCTGGTGCTGCGGCACTCTTGGAGACAGGAACCTTTTTAGTGGTCACAGTGGCAGTGGCGGTAGCATTGCTGGATACTTTGGTGGCAGGAGTACTAACATTGCTAGATACTTTGGCGGCAGGAGCACTAGCGCTGGGTGGAGTATCCCTCATGCTACCAACAGTACTTATATTGGTGCTAATAGATTCCATACTTGGAGTATTTGTGATTGTGGCGGTTGCTGGTACCAACGTGGCTGTTTCTGTGTCGTTGGCGGCGGTGGTTATAGACTCAGAAACGGTGGATGGTGTAGTGGCACTTCTTTCAACCGACACTGTATTGGCGGCAACGTTGGAATCGTTCTCTGTAGCAGATCGAGTGACTCGGCGTGGAGGATCGCGTGTCATTTCCACACGAATGGGCAATGGCAAATACAATTAGGCGAATATGTATCTATTCACTCTGGCACAAAGTCGACGTATGGCAAAGTCGATGAAATATATTAAAATGTATGCAGGCTGCGACAAATAAGTATAAAATGCTGCTATATACGCAGCACTGCGAAATAAAGATGTTAGCCGTCGTCCTCGCTGGCGAATTTAATCCCTAAATATTCCGGCCAATGTGGCAAATAATTGTAGAATCATAAATGGCATAATGATGTGACAGTGAGGGATTTATTTCTAAATTTGACATTAATTACAAAAATGAACAATTATAAAAGACAAGTGCTTACCGCAGTGTGATGTTTCTCCCTTGATTGACGACAGCTAACAAGTAAATTGCGCGCTGGTTAAAATGACAGAAACCTATCATTTATGTATGCTCAAACGGTTTATAAAGCTCTTACGAATACGAGCATAAAGAACAAAGGAGAATGTCGCATTGCGGTTAGACTGCAATAATTATGCAACAATAAACAATAAAGACATGCAAAGCATATAACATAAAAAGTGCAGATACATATTTGACAACATATACATAAGTATGTGTGGGTACATGTAAATTAAATATAGAGATGCGCAGCCTGATTTCAAACTAGGGATGACTAACTAAATACCCGCTATCCCGAAGCAAGGGCGTGCTGTGACAAAATTAAATCCGGTTTTTTTAGCTAAACACATTTATTAATTCATTATAAGGCTAAACAACTTAAAGTAAACAATTTTCCTTAGTAATAGTATGATAAATTAAAAGTAACTCTTATTTGGTCGAAGTTTGGTCTGGACAGAGACTTAGCGCACTTTTGAATTTGTTTAAAAAATACAAAGTTTTTGTAACAATTCAAAGACATTTTTTTATTATTATTATTTACCATATTAGTACTTGCTAGTATAACCATTATTTTGCATTTTTGCTTCACACCTGCGTGGTAAACTCTCTATTAACTTTTGGAACCTGTCCAAAGGAATAGAGTTCCAATCTTCTTGTACACCTACCCAAAGTTCATCGATATTTTTGAATTTTTTTGTCCAACCATAGTCTTAACATCATTCCGTAAATTTTCAATTGAATTCAGGTCCGGACTTTGAGCTGGCCAATAGAGTTGAGTACTTTGTTCCTGCGAAATCCAGCTTTTGACCACTCTTGCAGTATGTTTGGGGTCATAAATATCCCGTTTACTGGCATAAACTCGAAATAATATGGTTCTATCTTACTCCTGAAGATATCAAGAAACATGTTTGTATCCATATTCGGTTCTGTCTTGACCACCGGTCCAACCCCGCGCCACAAAAATGGCCACCAAGCTTTTAAATTTCCACCGCCGTGCTTCACCGTCTTTTTTGTGTATCTTGGATTGGTTTGTTGGTTCTTTTCACGATGTACGTAAGTTTTATCATCAGGACCGATGAGGTTTTTTTTAGTTTCATCAGCCAAAATAACCAAAAACCAACGCCGGTGTATAGCAATAGGTAGAAGAAGATAATAAATTTACTTTATTTAGTTATGTGCACTTTTCACAGATTTGTCTTTGTATATTTATTTCTAAATGTATGTAATGTTAGTAGAACACAATGCAGAGGAATTTTACACTTCTAATTGCGAATCAAGAAAATTATTTTAGAAATTTATTAAAAGCCGGTGTATAAGCGCAAGGTACGAAAACTTGTAATAATAACAATGATGGCCGCCCTCACATCACCTGATTTGCATGCGGCGAATTGGTGTGGGGTGATTTGCGCGAGGGTTGCCACACGTCCCAAATGATCTCATATTTACTACTTAACCTAAGGGTATGTTTTTATGTGGAGGTGAATAGTATGATGTATGTAATTCATAATGAGATATACATACATAGTATAAATATGAGATATAATATATTAAAATAATTGTACTAAAATATATAACATGATATAAAGAGGTAATTCAATGAAAGTTATTATATTTGTACAATTCATGTAATGGGTTTTATTATGGTTTTGGGATTGGGTAGGGTGGCTACCTAAGTCGCGTAAACATTCTGCCTCCCCTAGGCGTACTAAGCGCCTTGTGTATGCTGTAGCTCCTGCAGGGCTCGAACGGCCTCTTGGATGAGGATTCGTCCGACCTTATTTTTGTAGGTAGAGGTGCGCAAGCCGGTTGCGGTGCATCGGATGGTGCGATCGCCGACGCTGGTTGGTCGTGGCGGTTGACGTGCGAGGGGAGCACGACCGTTGGCCCTTGGAGGCTGCTGTTGAGTGCGACGACGGTGACTCGCTGGTAGGCGGCGTGGTGGTGGAGGTACCTCCGCTACAGGCGGGGCGACGTATGCGGGTTGACGGTTTCCGATGTCTCGATGGAGAAAGGTGTGGTGATGCTGCCCGCAGACCCGACAGCTCTCAGTTGAGGTGCACTGATTGGTACGATGCGATAGCGCTAAACAGTTGGTGCAGTATTGATGTGCCCTAGCGATCAAGAAACGCTGTTGTGGCTGCATGGCCGTGAACGCTGGGCACATCAGCAACGAATGATGACGCAAGCACAATATGCATTTTCGGTAATCCGGTACGGGTTCGCTACGGCGCGGGCGGGCTGCGGGCAGGGTTACCTGCGATGCCAGCGAGTGGCGTGGGGTTGGAACCGGAGGGCGTTGACGATCCATCTGTAGAGGAGCGAGTAATGCATATTAGTTATGCGCTTGAGCGTGGGCATAGTTTGAGGGGATGCCTAAACAGTTGCCTGAGATAGCACGAGATTAATGGACTGTATGACTTTTTCGATAGCACGTGATTAGTGGACTGTATGAGTTTTTGAAGATGGCAGTGGGCTCTTAGAGCCCTCGTCATTCTCGGCTGACGGTAGAAAACATAGTTTTGTGAGGGGTCTGGTAAGAATACCATTCGGGGTGCGGACGTCTACGACTCGAATGTGTCCATCTCGTCCTGGGTGTAGATTTTCCAATCGACCTAGTCGCCACTCAGTGGGAGGTAAATTGTCTTCCTTGATGATGACGAGATCGCCGATTTTCGGGGGAGTTTGGGCGTTTTTCCATCGGTAACGCTTTTGCAGATAGGTGAGGTAGTCAGTTTTCCAGCGTTTGCTGAACTGATGATGCAGAACTTTCAGTCTTTCCCATCTATTTATCATAGAGAGATCTTCGTGATTCGGTTCGGGGATCGAGAGCATTGGTGCCCCTCGAAGGAAGTGACCTGGTGTGAGGGCAGAGAGGTCATTCGGGTCCTGAGACAGTGGGGATATGGGACGAGAATTAAGTACGCATTCTATGCGAATTAATAGAGTCGAGAATTCTTCAAAGGTAAAATTGTGAGTTCCGGCTACCTTTTTGAAATGGGTTTTAAAGCTTTTGACAGCGGATTCCCATAATCCGCCCATGTGCGGTGCGCCGGGGGGTATAAACTTCCAATTTATTCCTTGTGGAGCGTACTTCTCAACAATATCTGACGAGACTTCTCGCATAAATGATACGAATTCGAGTTCGGTCGCCCGCTTGGCGCCGATAAATGTTTTGCCATTGTCGCTCATCATCAGGTTCGGGTATCCTCGGCGTCCTACAAATCGGGCGAAGGCGGCAAGAAAGGCTTTGCTGGTGAGGTCTGAGCACAGTTCCAGGTGGACCGCTTTGGTGGTAAAACAGACAAAGACTGCCACGTAGCCCTTTACGAGGGTTTGAGACCTAAGCATAGAGGCTTTCAATTGAAAGGGGCCAGCAAAGTCTACACCAGTTGGGGTGAAGGGGGGAGCGAATCGACATCGTTCGGGGGGCAAGGCTGCCATGATTTGTGACCGCGTTTGTTGTTTGTGAGTAGTGCAGACTTTACACTGGAAAATGCACTTTTTTATAAGTGGTTTGAGACGGGCAATGTGAAATTCTTGCCTTAATGTTTGTTGCATGAGACGCGCTTCCGCATGTAGGAGCATTTCGTGGAGGAATCGTATATATAGAGTACAGAGGCGCGACTTTTCAGGTAGGATAATGGGATGACGCTCATTATAAGTGAGAGTTGCATGGGCTAGTCGACCATTTACTCGGAGAACTCCGCTCTTGTCTAGGAAGGGGTTAAGTACAAGTAGGGAACTTCGTTTTGAAATTGACTGGGCATCCTCTAGACATAATCTTTCAAGAGCGTAATATCGAGTTTGGGCCATGATTATGAGGCTATGTTTGGATCTTTTGAGATCGGCATGAGTTAGGGAGTTTTCGGTGGGTTCTTTAATACCGTTCACCGCGTCTTTCAGCCGACGTACAAATTTGAGAACGTAGGCTATTACACGTAAAGCACGAGGGTAGGAAGAGAATCGATCTAAGAGATCCTCACTCTCTTCCGTAGCATGTAGGGCTTCTACTTTACGTGATTCTGGGGGGTTGACGTTACGAATTGTTGGTTGTGGCCAATCTTCGGGGGATTTCGAAAGCCACTCTGGCCCATTCCACCAGAGGGCGGAATTTGCGAGATCGACTGGCGTACAACCTCGGGTGCCCAGATCCGCTGGGTTTTGTTTGCTGGGTACGTGTCGCCATGGGACATTACCGACGAGATCTATTATCTTCGCCGTTCGATTGGAGACATAGGTCTTCCATGAGTGGGGTGGCTTTTCGAGCCAGGCTAACACGATTTCCGAATCAGACCACATAGTCAGCTTTCTTTTAGTGAGACCGAGATGGGGTTGCACTACTGCGACTAGTTTGGCTAGTAAGAGCGCTCCACATAGTTCCAGGCGTAGCAGACTTATAATTTTGAGCGGAGCCACTTTGCCTTTGGACACAAGGAGGTGAGAGAAGACTTGGGTGCCGACAGTAGTTCGCACATAGAGGGTTGCGCAATAAGCCTTTTCAGAGGCGTCGCAAAAACCATGGAGCTCGACTAAGTGGTCAGGGGCGAAGTTAATCCATCGGGGTATGTTGAGATTGGAGATGGAGTGCAGATTCTTTGCGAATTGCTTCCATTTTACGAGACGGATCGGTTTGACTCGTTCATCCCAATCAGTCCCGTCCAGCCACAACTCTTGCATCAATATTTTTGCCTGTATCATGACTGGCGTCAGCCACCCTGCGGGGTCGAAAAGTTTTGCAATAGCGGAGAGAATCCCTCGCTTGGTGGCTGCCGTTGAGGCTGGTTCTGAGTCCACAGTATAAGAGAATGTGTCCGAGAGCGCATTCCATTGAACCCCAAGAGTTTTGGCGGTACTACTTTTCTCGAATTCGAGGAAGTCGGTGTCCAGTAAGTCCGCCTTGGGAATTTGCCTGAGAATGTCCGGATGGTTTGCCGTGATCTTTTTTAATGGGAAGCCGGCCGAGTTGAGTGCATCAATGGTCTCATTTAGGGATTGCTCGGCTGATGGGAGATCATGGCTGCCGGATAAAATATCGTCTACATACGTCTCGGACTTTAGTATTGGGGCTGCGCGTGGGTGAGAGACGGCTATGTCTTTCGACAGCTCGTGCAGAGTGCGAATAGCCAGGAAGGGAGCGCAGTTAACTCCAAAGGTGACCGTTTTTAACTTGAAGTCCTTTATTGGACTGGTTTCGGGGGTTCGGAATATTATCCGGTGGTAGTCTTGGTCATCGGGGTGTAGGAGGATCTGGCGGTACATTTTTTCCACATCGCCATTAAACACATATTTATATGTTCTCCATTTCAACAACATAAGTCGGAGATCGGGTTGGAGGGTTGGGCCGGTGCATAGGGTATCATTGAGGGAGTGACCGGACCCTGACTTCTTGGAAGCATTATATACAACTCTGACTTTTGTTGTCTTTTTGTCTGGTCTGACGACCGCATGGTGAGGGAGATAGAAGGAGCAGTATTTCCCTTGAGATTCTATCTCATTTGTTCTGCATTCTTCCATGTGGCCTAAGGACAGGTATTCTTCGAGTACCTTGTCGTACTGCTGCTTGATATCGCCCTTATTTAAAAGTGTACGTTCCATGCCGTGGAACTGCCATAGGGCTGCAGTACGGGATTGGCCTAGGCCGACATCGTTCGGAAATGTTGGTTTGAAGGGAAGCCGAACCATATATCGACCGTTATCTATTCGAGTGGTTGTGCTTTTGTAGAATTCTTCGCACATTTGGTCTTCGGGGGTTTCCACTGGGATTCTGGGTATCTCTTCGATTTCCCAGAACTGTCTAAGTTGATCATTCAACTGACTGTTTGTTATTTCCCACGCTTGGGAGGAATGCGCTCCAACCTTTTCGGGGGTTTGGCCACTTATTATCCATCCAAAGATGGTATTTTGTGCTAGCAGGCTGGGAGAGATCTTTTCTATGCCATTAAGCATTATTTGAGGGATAAGATCACTACCCCATACCAGATCGATTTGAGCGGGGTTTTGGGTGTTCTGGTCTGCTAGTTCGAGATGGGACCAATTTCGCATTTGGCTTTCATTTAGCCTGAGGGTTGGAAGTTGCCTAGTTAAACGGGGCAGCACTATTGCCTGGGCTTTTATTTTTACTTTTCTGTCATTTGAGACTATGGTCAACGAGCAAAGCTTATTTGATGTTTGTACCACTCCGCCTCCCATACCCGAGATTTCAAATAGGGAGTGGGTATAGGGAAGCCGGAGTTTTGCTTGAGCTTTGGCGGATATGAAGCTTCTTTCGGAGCCTTGATCCACTAAGGCCCGAAGCTTGAATAGGTCCCCTCTATGTTCTACCAAGACAATTGCTGTAGGGAGTATGATTTTGCTATCATTTTCAGCATGGAATGATTGTACTTGGGATGTGTTGGGTGTAGAGGGTTCGCTTTCATGGGGTGCCGCCTGATTCACGTCCTGAATCCTTGGATTGCTGGCTTCTATTGTGGCTACCTGAGAACTAGTTCTGTGAATTCCAGAACTCGTACTGGGAGAAGCTGTGTCGTGAAGAGTGGTGTTATGTCGGCCTTGGCAGAGCATGCACGTTCTCGTGCTTTGGCAGTCTTTCAAGAGATGGGTTTGGGCTAAACAATTTTCGCAGATATTGTTGTCTCTTACGAATTTTCTGCGTTCTGAGATTGGCAACTTTTTATACCGCAAACAGCTTTGTAGGGTATGCGTTTGTTGTTTGCATAATTTGCAGGTATAAAATCGTTGCTGCTCTGTGGCGTGGGATTTTGTATGTGTTGGGGGGTTGTTGCTGTGGGTTTGGGGTTGAGACTGCCTGAACTGGGGGGTGTTCTGACTGGGGTGTGGCCTTGAGAAGTTTGTGGAGGGTGGATTATATCGGGGTTTGGCTGGACGCCATTGATCCACCCTTTCCACTATCTCGTAGCGAGTAGTCAGAAACTGGTTCATTTGGGACCAGTTCGGTAGGTCTCTTCTGGAGCTTAATGATTGCTCCCACAGGGAAACTGTGTTCTCTGGTAACTTTGACGTTACTGGAGGTTTCGACTTGTTGTGTCGCTAGTATTTGGAGGGCGTTATTTACTGAGGACTGTAATTTTTGTATATCCTCACTATTTTCCGACTGAATCGCTTTTAGATTCATGAGAATTCGGATTTGATTATCGACCAGGACTCGTTTGTTCTCATATCGTGACTTGAGAGCTTCCCACGCTAGGGCAAAATTGTCGTCACTTAGGGGAAATTGTTCTACTATTTGGCCTGCCTTACCTTTAGTCTTTTGGCGGAGGTGATACAGTTTTTGGGCGCTGGAGAGTTTGGAGTGGTTGATATAAACCGCTGTGAACATGTCACGGAAGGACGGCCATTGATCATACCCTCCATAAAAAATTTCTGTATCACATGGGGGGACTTTCAGGTTCATATGGGAGGACTCTGAGGGGGGTTGGGTTGGCACTTGAGGCGCGGGTTTACTCAATTCCTTAAGTTGGAGTTGATCGCCAATTTGAGCCTTTGTCTCCTCATACGCTATTAGGCAGGCTCGGTATTTACCAAAAGCGGCAGATTTAAAATCATCGGGAAGGTCCTGGTCGTCAGTTTCTACTACCACGTCAAAGGCACTCTGTACTCTAGACCAAAATACATCGATATTTTTGTCTTTTAATCTTAGGGCTGACTCGGTATTGTCTTGAATGGGGGCTGCGCGGAACCGAGTACAGTAATCTGTAAAAATATCTGTTTCAGATATAAATTTTCTTTCCGCCACGGTAGTCATTCTAAATTGAGATTTGCTTAACTTGACTTTAGCAATTTTGGGAGATTTTATCGACCTTTTCTTTTATTTAAGCAAACAAATTTTTTAACTGGGAATTCAGCAGTCTTGTACTACTGTTCAGGGGCTGTACTGGTCTAAAAAGGGTATATACGCGATGTACACGGTAGTTATATACGTATAAATGGATATAATTAATGGGCGGTAATTTATAATTTTATCAATTACTGTTTTGGGATTTGCAACACTAATTTACTGTGCTTATTATTTTACGTTTGTCCCCAATTGAAATTTATTAAATTTGAGAGGAATGGTTTTAATAACCAGTGAAATTTAAAATATTTGATTTGAGAGTAAACTTTTGCGTTTAGGCCCACTGTCTTTGAACGTATATATGTATATACTCGTATATATTTATAAAAGGAGATTTTCGTGTTATTTATTTCTTACACTGTATGTGTGTGAAATTTCGCCGTAACTAATTTGGGTTCAACAAGATTTATATATATATATAATTGACGGGAAAATTAGGGGTTTTGGCGGGAACCAATAATAAATTTTGAGATTATAATTTTAGAATATTATATATATGTGTATGAGCAGGAGCTGGTTTCTTCAATGGCGAAGAAGGACCATGTATAAATTCGAGGGGTGTACTTACGGTTGTCGGGTTTCAAATGTTTGCACATACCTTCCGGGTGATTGCTCCTGAGCAGGGCCGTGCGCAGGAATTAGCCTTGGGGGGTGTTTTAATTTAGATTTGCATTCGCATATATTTTTCACTAAGATAAACATTTGCTGAAACAGAAACCTAGACCCATACATCATAAATTTATTTATTATTTATTATTTATTTTACTTTTCTGCAATTGCATACTCTGATGCCTAAAACTATACCCCAGAAATTTTTTTTGGTTGTACACATTTTTCTGTATTTGATAGAGAATTGGTGATATGATGGCATATCCCAGCTAACCAAAAGTGCAAAAAAAGACTTCTTTCGGAGCCATAAAATGCTCATTTCCCAGATCTTTATTCTCCAAAATGAGCTTCTTTCGGAGCCCAAATGGTGTTTTTCTGAAGCTTATTTGGGGTCGTTTTTTATTTCTTTTGGGCCATAAATAATAAAAAATAAGGTTTATGTACTTTTATTGACACAATTCGGAAAATATGAAATGTGTTATGTTTATTTTCTACAGACTATTGATAAACGTCCATGAAAAATGCGATCTTTATCTTCTGTTAGGTAAAATAAAAAAAACCTCAGAAAATGTTTGAAAACATTCACATAATTGAACGTTATCGCTCATCTGCTCTCCAACGTTCATTTTCTCACAATTCTCTTTAGGCCTACAACAAAAAGGGTCAGAAATTACTCAAAATCTTTCATATAATTGAGCCTTGCAGTTCATTCGCTCTAAAATATTCATTTATTCTCTCCGAAAAGGCTCCAATTACGGACTCTTTTTGGATTTTGATGAATACATGGCTATAATTAAAGTCCGTTTAACATTGCAACTCTTCGAGGTGCGGAAAAGAATTCTGTCAATGCTCATGGAAAAAGTAGAAGTCAGCTGGTCACTTAACACAACCTTAGCATCATTTGGCCATGACATCAATTGTACTGGTACAAATTAGGGACGTGCGATGAACAGATTAAATCATATTTTGATTAGTCATAATTCTGATTCATCAAAACCTAATTAATCAGGTCCTGAATAGTACTGTTTACAGTACTTGTTAATTGAAACTGCTCACTGTTTTCATCAGTAAAATTTTTTAAAAAATGCCCATACGCTACACAACTTTGTAATTTCGGAAAACTCCAAGTGCAATTTAAAGTGCCGGACTTATGTATTGGCCAACCTTATTCTTTGCAACTTTCACCAATTTCTTCTTCCGTAAAATTATTATTAAAAAACTAATTTTGTCAAAAATACTGAGTCAAGATTCAATATAAGATTTATAAACTGTATTTTGAAAATTTTTGCAAAATCATTGTAATTTAGATTTGGCGCACAGGCCTGCTCCTGAGTCTCTGACTTAGCTGCACCTTCGATATGGGTTGCTTCAAGTAGTCCGATTTCACAGTTCCAGAGTATTTTGCAAATGGTGAAATATAAAATTGCAGATCGCAGATTTCACTTTTATTGGGTTTGAACAGATGTGGAAATTGAACTATAAAATATGCAAATATGCAGCAATATATTTGTCTTTACTGGCCTCGCGATCAAGCGGGATATAATAGTTATTGTATTTGATGAATAGGGAGTAATAAAACAACTTTATTTAATGGTTTTATAACAATTCATATATAAGGTAAGTGGCTATAATTCCGTGGTACTAAGGATTTTTCTGACTTTGTAGTCCTCCCACGTTGAAACAAAAAAGTTAAACCTGAAAAATCGAATTGTTCCTATTTAATTGATTAATTTTGTTTAATTTCCAATTGCCAAAATTCGAAAATAACTAATAATATTTTTATAATAATTAAAATTAATGACTAACTCAGATGCCCCTAATTCCGTGGCAAAAAATTTCATGATGTACATAACTCCGTGGGAAATTGTCCCTAATTCCATGGTATGAAGCAAGCCACATATTTCATTGCTAAAAATGTAAGATAAACTTAATTATTGCATTCAAAAACAATTTGTTATCAAGCAACAAAATAGGTTTTAAGGTTTTTATATTTATTTATTAAAATTTATACTTTTTCGCTTCTTTTAAAAGGTTTTTTTTGTTTTTTTAAAATGCATATGCTTTGAGCTCTAAAACAAACTAAAAATTTAATTCAGTTATACTTTTTTGTTTGTATAAATAAATAACATATAAATTAAAAATTTTAATTCAATATAATTTTTTTTTTTTTTTATTAGAAGTTCTTGAGAACTTTAACAATTTATAAATAAAATTGCTTTTAGTAAAAATAAAGCCAAAAACTTTCATTTTATAGTTTTTAGTTTTATCCTTTTTTTTATTTTATTTCTTTTTTTTGTTTTTTTAGTGTTTTTTACTAAAATAAGTTCTTAAGAACTTTAAGAACCTATACAGAAAATAGAAATATAAATGAAAATTAAAAAAAAATTGAAGTTTAAAAATTTCATTCAGTATTTTTTTTCTTTGTTTTTATATATTTTGTTTGTTTTGTTTCATTTTTGTTTCCTTCGTGTTTTTTTAATTTTTTTTCTGTGTGTTTTTTGTTTCTGTAACAAAACATGTATATAAAAAAACAAAACAACATATGTATAAAAAAAATAAATAAAACTGTATTCAATAATGAAGTAAAAAAATTGCATTCAATGTTTTTTTGCTTTGTTTTCTTTTTTGTTCTTTTATTTTTTTGGTTTTTTTTTTAAATTTTTTTTATTTTTTTTTTATTTTTTTATATTTTTTTATTTTTTTTATTTTTCGTCTAGCTACTGCAACGTAAATGCGTAGCATACCACGGAATAAGGGACATTGTACAATTTAGTGGTACATAAATTCGTGGTAGCGATTTAAAGGGCAAATCAATAATTTTATTATTATTTCTATTTTTTATTACAAATATGCATTCAAAATAACGGTAGGGAACTTAAAAGCTTCATCATATTTTTAGTCTTTATTAGAAAATATCGAATTAATAAAAATTCAATAATGTCAACATTTCGTTAAAATATTGTGTGCCACAGATTTTTCCAGGTCATATATTCACGAACAGGTGAATCAAATTATACCACGGAATTACGTCAAGATCTTCTTTGGGGCTTTATTTAATGATTAAACGACTTTTTGGAGTAGGGTTTCTTATAAAAAGTTTACTATGATAAAGAAAAAAAAAAGTGTTAAATTACGTACATTGAAAAACGAAATGTGTACCTAATTCCGTGGATCAGAAATAATGAATTAAAAGTAAAAAAAACTATTTCAATGTATATGGTGGTTATAAAAAATAGTTAAAAAATGTTCATTGAGCACCTAAATGTAATAATTATGAAACAAAAGTATACGGTTAAAATTTTACAGCCTTAAGAATTTTCATTGGACTCCTTAACATTTTGCTTAAGACACCGGCATACAAAACACTTTTTCTCTAGACTAACAACTTTTGATCGTGTAATATAAAATAAATATAGCCTAGAAAACAAAAAAGTATATCGATTTGTATCTCTTAAAGATAGATCTTTATAATTGCATTTTTAATTTAACTAAAATTTCTTCTAATTCCTTATTTGGCATAAAAAATCGAAATACCACGGAATAAGGTACTACCACGGAATTATAGCCACTTACCTTATATAGATTTATAAAGAATGTAAATGTCTCGAAACGCCGGTGTATAGCAATAGGTAGAAGAAGATAATAAATTTACTTTATTTAGTTACTAGAAGGACCCGGCAGACATTGTTCTGCCAAAATTTAGGGAAAAAATCGCACGATAAATAAAAAAGTTTGGAATATTTCGGTCCCTGGTCCACTTCCCGGAAAAAAATTACCCCAAATTTTAGCAAAAGTAAAATACTACCATTTGCCAAATTTGAAGAAAATCGCACCTTGAATAAAAAAGTTTGGAATATTTCGGTCCCTGGTCCACTTCCCGGAATAAAACTTTACATAAACACTCTCCGGACTCCTACTGAGCTATTCTGTAAATATTAACAAAATCGACGCTGTACTTCCGGAGTCTATAACATACATACATACATACGTACATACATCCTATTTTATATATATAGATTATTGACTACTGAAGAATTTACCTAATTCGAATATTGCTAAAATTTTGAAAAAAAGGGTATTGAAAAACGGTTTTCAAACATTTTCTTTTGCGGTGTTCGTTGGCATTTCAAAATTAGCGGTTAAATTAGCATAAAAAAGTGTTGAAAGGGTGTAAGTTTCTAAGCAAATTAATCAAAAAAGCTTTAAAAAAAGCATTTTATTTTATTTTACTTTATTTTATTTTACTTTGCTTTTTTTCTTTTGTTTGCCAACTGCAGAATCGTTTACTCCTTCGAAGCGCATGAAAAAGTGGATTTTGCTAAGAACGGGATTTAGCAGGTATTTTAAGCAAGCTTGGAGTATAGCAAAGGCGAAATTAAACCTTTAGTTTTATTGAGAATTTATAAAAAAGCTTATTACATGACTACCACATTTTTTTCTTTTTTGAATTTTTACTTACATTATGATATTTTTATATTTTTTCCACACAATTAGTCGGTTATTTGTTAAAAATATTCACTTATATTCACTTGACACAGTTTATTTATTGGAAATTGACACAATTTGTAGTTTATTTATTTCAAATATATTCACTCAAAAATGTAAATGGTGTAATGAAATGACACCAAATTTTTTGACATTTTTATTTAATTTTGACACTAAATGCTTTTTGACTAATTGTGTCAGGATGAATGGACATTCAAAAGTTGATTTGATACCATATTGTAGGTAAATTTTAGGGTTTTAGGGCAATCACAATCTCACCGATAACTAAATTAACGATAAATTTATCGAAATATATCGAAGTAAAAATGAAACCCGGGACCATCCCCATTCGTTTGATACCCATATTGTAGGGTAATATTAAGGTTTTCGGGCAATCGCATTTTGACCGATAACTCAGCCATTCCCTTTCGTTTGACACCTATATTGTAGAGCAAGTTTAAGGTTTTTTGGCAATCGAATTTGGACCGATAACTTAGTTATCGATCAATTTATCGAAGCCAAAATGAAACCTGGGGCCCTCCCCTTTCGTTTGATACCCATATTATAGGGTAATGTTAATTTTTTTGGGCAATCAGCGATAACTCAGTTATCGATAAATTTATCGAAATATATCGACGTCCAAATGTAACCTGGAGCTATCCCTATCGTTTGATACCCATATTGTAGGGCAATTTTAAGGTTTTTGTGCAATAACATTTTCACCGATAACTCAGTTATCGATAAATTTATCGAAATATATCGCAGCCCAAATGAAACCTGGCGCCATCCCCTTTCGTTTGATACCCATATTGTAGGGTAATATTAAGGTTTTTGGGCAATCGAGTTTTGACCGATAACTTAGTTATCGATCAATTTATCGAAATATATCGAAGACAAAATGAAACCTGGGGCCCTCCCCTTTAGTTTGATACCCATATTATAAGGTAATGGTTAGTTTTTTGGGCAATGACCGATAACTCAGTTATCGATAAATTTATCGAAATATATCGAAGTCCAAATGTAACCTGGAGCTATCCCCTTTCGTCTGATACCCATATTGTAGGGCAATTTTAAGGTTTTTGTGCAATAACATTTTCACCGATAACTCAGTTATCGATAAATTTATCGAAATTTATCGAAGCCCAAATGAAACCTGGGGCCCTCCCCTTTCGTTTGATACCCATATTATATGGTAATGTTAAGTTTTTTGGGCAATCACCGATAACTCAGTTATCGATAAATTTATCGAAATATATCGAAGTCCAAATGTAACCTGGAGCTACCCCTATCGTTTGATACCCATATTGTAGGGCAATTTTAAAGTTTTTGTGCAATAACATTTTCACCGATAACTCAGTTATCGATAAATTTATCGAAATATATCGAAGCCCAAATGAAACCTGGCGCCATCCCCTTTCGTTTGATACCCATATTGTAGGGTAATATTAAGGTTTTTGGGCAATCGAATTTTGACCGATAACCTAGTTATCGATCAATTTATCGAAATATATCGAAGCCAAAATGAAACCTGGGGCCCTCCCCTTTCGTTTGATATCCATATCATAGGGTAATGGTTAGTGTTTTGGGCAATCACCGATAACTCAGTTATCGATAAATTTATCGAAATATATCGAAGTCCAAATGTAACCTGGAGCTATCCCCTTTCGTCTGATACCCATATTGTAGGGCAATTTTAAGGTTTTTGTGCAAGAACATTTTCACCGATAACTCAGTTAGCGATAAATTTATCGAATTATATCGAAGCCCAAATGAAACCTGGCGCCATCCCCTTTCGTTTGATACCCATATTGTAGGGTAATATTAAGGTTTTTGGGCAATCGAATTTTGACCGATAACCTAGTTATCGATCAATTTATCGAAATATATCGAAGCCAAAATGAAACCTGGGGCCCTCCCCTTTCGTTTGATATCCATATCATAGGGTAATGGTTAGTGTTTTGGGCAATCACCGATAACTCAGTTATCGATAAATTTATCGAAATATATCGAAGTCCAAATGTAACCTGGAGCTATCCCCTTTCGTCTGATACCCATATTGTAGGGCAATTTTAAGGTTTTTGTGCAAGAACATTTTCACCGATAACTCAGTTAGCGATAAATTTATCGAATTATATCCAAGCCAAAATGAAACCTGGGGCCCTCCCCTTTCGTTTGATATCCATATCATAGGGTAATGGTTAGTGTTTTGGGCAATCACCGATAACTCAGTTATCGATAAATTTATCGAAATATATCGAAGTCCAAATGTAACCTGGAGCTATCCCCTTTCGTCTGATACCCATATTGTAGGGCAATTTTAAGGTTTTTGTGCAAGAACATTTTCACCGATAACTCAGTTAGCGATAAATTTATCGAATTATATCGAAGCCCAAATGAAACCTGGGGCCCTCCCCTTTCGTTTGATACCCATATTATAGGGTAATGTTAAGTTTTTTGGGCAATCACCGATAACTCAGTTATCGATAAATTTATCGAAATATATCGAAGTCCAAATGTAACCTGGCGCCGTCCCCTTTCGTTTGATACCCATATTGTAGGGTAATATTAAGGTTTTTGGGCAATCGAATTTTGACCGATAACTTACTTATCGATCAATTTATCGAAATATATCGAAGCCAAAATGAAACCTGGGGCCCTCCCCTTTCGTTTGATACCCATATTATAGGGTAATGGTTAGTTTTTTGGGCAATCACCGATAACTCAGTTATCGATAAATTTATCGAAATATATCGAAGTCCAAATGTAACCTGGAGCTATCCCCTTTCGTCTGATACCCATATTGTAGGGCAATTTTAAGGTTTTTGTGCAATAACATTTTCACCGATAACTCAGTTAGCGATATATTTATCGATATTATATCGAAGCCCAAATGAAACCTGGGGCCCTCCCCTTTCGTTTGATACCCATATTATAGGGTAATGGTTAGTTTTTTGGGCAATCACCGATAACTCAGTTATCGATAAATTTATCGCAATATATCGAAGTCCAAATGTAACCTGGAGCTATCCCCTTTCGTCTGATACCCATATTGTAGGGCAATTTTAAGGTTTTTGTGCAATAACATTTTCACCGATAACTCAGTTATCGATAAATTTATCGAAATATATCGAAGCCCAAATGAAACCTAGGGCCATCCCCTTTCGTTTGATACCCATATTGTAGGGCAATTTTAAGGTTTTTGTGCAATAACATTTTCACCGATAACTCAGTTATCGATAAATTCATCGAAATATATCGAAGCCCAAATGAAACATGGGGCCATCCCCTTTCGTTTGATACCCATACTGTAGGGTAAGGTTTTTGGGCAATCGAATTTTGACCGATAACTTAGTTATCGATCAATTTATCGAAATATATCGAAGCCAAAATGAAACCTGGGGCCCTCCCCTTTCGTTTGATACCCATATTGTACGATATTTCTATACCTATATGCGAAATATCATAAGTATAGGTTCAATATACTTAGAGTTATATGGAATAAAAAAATTTCGAAAAGAAACGGTCCCTAGCAGGGTAAGAACGCCCAAAACTAAAAAAAAAAAAATAGCCTATAGCTCCTTCCAGACTATAACCTGTAGGCGTGCCAAATTTCAGCAAAATCCGTCCAGCCATTCTCACGTTTTTAGGGAACAAAAGCAAACGTCTGGACATCCAAACATCCAAACATCCAAACATCGCTACATTCACATTTATAATATTAGTAGGATGTGCACTTTTCACAGATTTGTCTTTGTATATTTATTTCTAAATGTATGTAATGTTAGTAGAACACAATGCAGAGGAATTTTACACTTCTAATTACGAATCAAGAAAATTATTTTAGAAATTTATTAAAAGCCGGTGTATAAGTGCAAGGTACGAAAACTTGTAATAATAACAATGATGGCCGCCCCCACATCAGCTGATTTGCATGCGGCGAATTGGTGTGGGGTGATTTGCGCGAGGGTTGCCACACGTCCCAAATGATCTCATATTTACTACTTAACCTAAGGGTATGTTTTTATGTGGAGGTGAATAGTATGATGTATGTAATTCATAATGAGATATACATACATAGTATAAATATGAGATATAATATATTAAAATAATTGTACTAAAATATATAACATGATATAAAGAGGTAATTCAATGAAAGTTATTATATTTGTACAATTCATGTAATGGGTTTTATTATGGTTTTGGGATTGGGACGGGTGGCTACCTAAGTCGCGTAAACAGGGTGTAACCGAACATTAAATATGATCCTTCTATAAAAAGGAATAAATTTTCAGGACAATAACCTGCATATCGAAAGGTAAACACTTTGTGTAGATCCTGTAGATCCTTTTAATTTAACAAAAACGTTGTTAGCAATTTATGTTGTCAGCGCATAGAGCAAGTAATTTGTTAAGTATTGTAAAACACTCCAGTCTTGCACTTATGTACTCTGAAAGAATTGCCGATGTTTCACCAGGAAGCTCCTCACGCTCTATTATTTATACTACGATCCCAGTTTGGGGGTAAAAGTACCTGACCAAGACAGGGCATACTTAAGAGCAGGGTTTGAATTTGCAAGCGCGAGTTATGTTTATTAGTGAGTAGTAAACTGGGGCAGGAAGGATTATTCGAAAGTAAAAGCGAAACACTTTGTTCTTCTTTATTATTCACTTTATTGAATCTAATAAATCAACTTAAAATCCTATTTCTTTATCAACCGGCGGTTTTTCCCAAGTTGTAATTGTTCGGAGGACGGTCTTGCAGTCACTGACTATTCTAGTTTCAAAGCCGTCCTCGCTAGCCCTTAATATTCTAAGTATGTATGTATATATCTGAGTACATAAATGTATATACATACATATGTTTATATATTTCAATGGTCCAGCCCTATTTTCTTTACTTACGTATTTGGAATGCTATAGCATTCAATCATACCAGGCATACTTGAATGTTTATGTGGGTGTGTATGTATGTATACAGAAACCCTACAAACCACATACCGGTTACCAATGTAGCTAAATAGTGGGTTTCATTAATTTCTCATATGGTCTATAAAGTGGCTATTTTTGTTCAGGCGGCGTGAAGATTTTAACCATGTGTGTGACTTCGCATCTCCCTTGCACTTATTGAATTCTCCCATTAACAAAAACTATAGCTGTACTTTTCAATACTTCCAGTCTTAAAAAATTTCCCTTTCCAAAACCAGTTAATGTTTTGGTTAACACCTAGTTGGAAATAGTTGTTCAAATGGTTTTTGTTTTGGCTAAATAGTGGGCCGAAATATTCGTTCAGTTGGTTTTTATTTTGGCTAACATATGGTGAATATTATCTGTTGAATTGGTTATCAAAGTGGCTAAAATATGGTTAATATTATTAGCTGAATTGGTTAATGAAATACCAGTTGAAGTGGTTATTGTCAAATTGAGATACCTACACATTTTTTCCAAATAAATTGCACAAAAATGCATAATTTTGATTAAATATTTGTATATTTTATTGAAATTTTTTTGTAATGCATTAGAATAATACGTATTAAAACTAAATTTTTCAATATTTTACAAATTTTTATAGTCTTTGAGAAAAAAAGTAAACAAAAACAAATTGTTAATAATTATGCTTGTTACAAATAATAAATAGTATTTTATTTTAGCACTAACTATTAATATTAAAGCTTTATTACAACTTTTTTTAGTTAGATTCGATTATTCGATTATTAATTAGACTAAAACTAATTTACATTGTTGGAGTTTATGAAAGTTTGTTAAGAAATCCATGAGGATCTTACAACTAGTGTCTATTTACATTGGTCAAGTTTATAAACATTAATGAAGATTAGAAAAGGATACAATACTAAGTATTTAGTAATATATTTTTGGTTTGTTTTGGATTAAAAACATTGCGAAAATTATATTATGTTTACTTAAATATAATTGGAAGATAATAATTACAAGATTAAAAATTAAATATCATTAATTAGTTTAATTAGTTCAATTACAAAAAGGCTACTATTTGCAATATTCATATTTTATTATATACAAAGTAAAAATCTGTTAATTAACATTTAGTATTTGAAGGTTTATTAACAAAAGGGCTACTATTTACAATATTCATATTTTGTTATATACAAAGTAAAAATCCGTTAATTGCAATGCAATAAAACTTAAATTTATATTATTAACAATGCATCTTTTTTTAACATTTAGTTTTTGAAGGATTATTTACAAAAGGGTTACTATTTACAATATTCATATTTTATTGTTATATACAAAGTAAAAAAACTGTTATTTTGAATGCAATAAAACTTAAGGATATATTATTTACAATGCATATTTTTTTAACAGTTGGTATTTGAAGGATTATTTTTGTGTCCCCGCACTTTACACTACTATTTTAGGTAAAAAACAAATTTAAAAAAAAAACAAATTTAAAAAAAAAAACAAAAATGGGACAGTGATCACCGAGGAATATGTAACAAAAAAACATAATTCTCAAATTTGTATATTTGTTTTTTTGTTTATTCAGTATGGTGTTTTGTTTCTTCCTCTGACTCCTTTTATACAAAAGCATGTGTCCCACGTTAGAATTTTTAGTAAACAAAATAAAATAAAATCAAGAAAAAAGTTACTGGGCAACATTTAATAACAGTTTTCGAATTATTGGGTATCTTTCTTTTGTTTTGATTTGATATAGTTGTCAAAAATTAATTAGTGCGAATTTGGCGTTGCAAAGAACAGTTGTCCCCACAATTTGCATTGAGCGTCACTTTTTTTATAAATCAAGAAATATTAGCAGTTTCCAATTTTCATTTAAATAAAGTAAATAACGTAATAAAAGTACAAACTTTAATTATTACAATAGTGAAAAAGCGAAAACAAAAACTATTAAAAAAAGTGTGGATTTGCGTAGTTTATGTGAACACCATGGTAAGAGCGCGATAAAAATTCTTGAGCGTCACGCTAATTTTTTTAAAAGTGAATATATTAAATGTAAAAAATTAAAGTTGACAATCATTGTTTACATGGTCTCAACTCATTTTTTTATAATTTGTGAATTTGGGAAATAAATTGCCTACGGAAAAAACAAAAATAGGCAAACATTTCATGAGCATCACTTTTTATACATATTGCTTCATAGCTTAAAATGCTTAATTTTGATTTTATTTTTTAATTTTCAAGAGTAAAACAACAAAATTAACGGCAGCTGAAAGAGCACGGAAATATCGCGAGAAAATAAAGCTCGATAAAGCGCGTATGTGTATAAGTTTCTTCAAGAATTACTTCCTTTTTTAAAATTTTGTTAAAGACATCAAAGAATATGTATATGTTTAGTTTCGTATGAAAATTTTTGTTTTTTGAAGAATTTTTGTTTTCTTTTATTTACTTTTTGTAAAAAATAAACTTTTTTTCGTTACACTTTAAATTTGGCATTATTTCTTGTTTACATGCAACAAAATCTCTTGATCGTCACAAAATATCTTGAGCGTCACACTTAGTTTTTTTTCCCTTAAAACGCTTATATTTGCAGTTTTTTAAATACATTGTTACAAGACTATTACTTTGCAAGTATTATTTTTAACAATAATTTACATATTTTCATCCACATCACACCACTTTTTCGACTTGTTTTTCCATGCCTATAAAAGCTTCGGATTGAGGCATATCGATCTCTTCCTCTGGATAAAGTTTAACATAAAGGTATACTCCGGTATGATTTTCTCGCGATCGAAGTTTTTTTTCCCTCTAAGTCGGAAAGTTTAAATTAAAAGTATTTTCAAAGTTTGAAATAGTTTTATTTGCGGAAAAACTTCAAAATTAAAATCGCGTAAATCAAATAAAAAAAATGTTCCTGGTTGCGGTGTTAATGGTTTGCTGAGTTCCTGAGTTCCTGGTCCGCTGATGTTGTTCCGGATTTCTGAGCGTTTTCAACAATTAGTGCTAACAAAGATGAGGATTTGTCGTATCCTGAACTTTGACTGTTTCCTGTCGTAGTGAATCCTTTTTTTCTGTGCGAAAAATTTGATCTAAAAATTGTGACATAACCTAAATTTTACATAATTTTCATATGTAATTCGCATAATTTTTCAATTTTTTCATTTTTATAATTGCATTTTCATATGCCTATGCGTTTTTTTAATTAATCTATTTTCTTAACAATTAATATATAATTGAAAAGAGAAAAAAAAACTATTCTGACTTTCAGCTACTAGTTTTGCTGTTCAGATAGTGTTATATATGTAGTTGGTTTGCTCTGAAATGAGATCAAAAGATTTTCTAAAAACTTTAAAAAAATTGTCTAAGCATTCCAACTACAACATTTTTTTGTTATAAAGAAAAATAATATAACTAAAATCCTGGTTGAAATGAAATTAAGAACAAGAACAATGTTTAGAAAAAAATATATATATAATGTTTAAAATCATTTTTTTTAATAAAATAAAAGGTACGAAATAATCTACACTCATAGAAAAAAATCATGTACGAAAGAGTGAGCGAACCCTAGTGTTCAAAAATAAACGACACTATATACATAGCTATGTGCAAAAACATTTTGAAATGAAAAAGAATATATATATTAATAATTTATATAGATATATATATATATAAATTCCAAAAAAAAAAAAACACGAAAAAAATAAAACCTTAATTTAATTAATTTAATCAGAAAAATACAAAAAAATAAATAATGTTAAAAATTATAAAAATAATGTTCCCAGAAAAAAAAAATGTATAAAAGAATTGTCGGAAAGAGACAACTGTAAGTGGTATTGGGAAAGTGAAGAGTGGAGAATATGATAGCATTTTGCGATAATGTTAGTGTACTAATACACTAAACTAATTAAATTTGAAAGAAAAAAAGATAAAGAAACAAAGTGAAATGCAACAAAATCGAATTAAAAATAATGTGTATGCCCTAAAATTTAATTTTCAGCTAAGCAGAAAATCGTCGAAGGCCCTCATCGAGTTCCTGCATTAAAACATGTAAGTTTGGCAAATTTTTATTTACTTTTTACCATTATTTCCATTTTGTTCCATTTTTTTTTTTGAGTTTATAGTACATATGTATCCCGACTAAAGTACTGCACAAGCTGATTCGCTTTTCTATGCACACACTGTGATTCGGTGTTATTGCTTATGTTTGTTTTGATTCGTTTGGGCAAACGATCAGCACTCACACGACAGCAAACGAGAACAAGAGTTGAGCGGCAATGAAGCAGGTCTCGTGTTGAGTCGTTTGATCTATTTCGATTATTATTGTCTTTCGAGTGACGAGCGATATAACAGTAACAACACCATTTAATGCTGCAAATAACTCGCGTCATTCGGTGCATGCAATTAAATCGTAGCTGTCGGTCAGTCTTTTTTAAGCATAACAAGTTATAATAGAAGAGGACGCTAAGATGGAAGGAGGTGTAAGTAAATTTTATTATTGTATATTTTATAAGCATTATCAATGCTCTATTACCTGATATGTTTATCTTCATATGTACTTACATTATAAGGAATAAAAATAAGTACAAATGTACCTGATTAAACTAATTTTGTTCTTTGGTTTTAATTATGCCTGCAAAAATTTAGAAAAAAAAGCATTTTTGTGCAGATAAAATAGCGTGTAATCATACAGACAACATATTCAGCCAGAAATCGGTTACATTTTCTAAAAAGTAACTATAAATAAATATCTATTTGTACATTTATATTTTTATTGCAGTTACATTTGCTTGGTAGGTTTTGTGCTAGGGCTTTAAGAAAAAGATGCCAGGGCCGAAATTCATTATGTATAGTGTTTATTATGGGACGGGTTTGTGCTGATTTCACATGTGTAAATAGTTGAATTTGCTTAAAGCAACATACACAAAATAATACTACCTGCTTCCTATTTTTTGGTAAATACTCATATAAATGCACTTACATATGTATGTAGATGGGTATGGTCATAGAAATTTGCGAACTCTTTGTATTGAATGGGCTGGTTAAGGATAAACAGCAGTAGGTAGATTTTTTATTGCGCTTGAACAACTGAAGAATTGCATAAACGGTGACTATTTGTTTTAAATTTGGGTGTCTAAACTCGTTAACTAAATAAACACAAAGGACATACTTGCAAGAGGGATTGCGAATTCACCCGGCAGTAGCAGGTAGCTATTTTCGCTTTTGTCTTCCCTTAAAAACCTTTCATATATTTTAAACAATGATTAGGTATGCTAAATACGCTTGAAAGATTAAATTGTCCGCATACTATGTGTTAAGATGCAAAATTTATGCATACCAATTTTTCCGTTACTCATTAAAAAAAAATATGAAAGAAGAAAGGCAAATCATGAGAAAAATACCATTAGTGGGATTCTTTAATGACCGGTTTTTACGATCGTAGTGGGATTTTTTGAGTTTTTCAGATCATGCAGGTTTGTAGTTTATTGAATTTTAGTGTAATAAGATATCAATCTTAAGCCTCTAATTTAATTACCTGTTTTTTGGCAATTTGTTTTCTAGCCAATAAAAAAAATCGACCTTAGCATTTCGGCTAAAAAAAAATTGCCAAAAATCGGGTAATTAAATCTTAAGATTGCTATCTTATCATACTAAAAGTCAATAAACTACAAATTTGCATACTCGGAAACGCTCTAAAAATTCTTAGTAACAATCTCAAATATTTCCTAATAATTCGCTGAATTTTCCTGAATTTTGCACTTAATTCTAAAGTTTTGTTTACAATATTTGTATTGTATTCCTACATACATTTTCATAAGAAATTAGCGAAATTATTTTTAAAGAAGTACCATTGGAGAAACCTGCAGTGTAACGTTTTGAAATAGATTAGAGACAAACTGTAAGCAAACGGTTGGAGTTGAATATGAAACTATTGCCTTTCGAATCAATTGTCAACCGACTCAACTGCCTTTCGAGTTAAGCATAAAACGAGCCACAAAACAAACACTCATTTCTAAATGCTTGCAGTGCCGTCTGATGCGACGTCTTGCTTGCTTACAAGCAGTTCGGCTCATATCGCGTGTTATTGTTGTGCATAGCAAGACACACAAATTTTTGCGAGTGGCTTGAAAGGGCGAACGGATGATTCGTTGCAGGCGTTTAAGCACATATTTTGATAATTCATACTGCTATCCCGTTCTTATGATCATTTGTGGGATCTAAGAGCGGATTGAGGAAATTTAGTACAACCCAGTATTTTCATGGAAACGATTTTGAAATGGCACATTTTGCTGCCTGATTAAATATTAAATTTAATATGCTTTAATACGACTTTTTGAATTAAATTTAAATTAAACTAATATCATTTTTATATTCCGATGGCTTTTCACTTCCCTTTTATCACAGTGTAGGAATTTATAGGCTAATAATTCAAATTTTATAATCATAGTAGGCTATTTCCCTGCAAAAAGTGAGTCTGGTCTAAGACTGTATAAAATACAGTCTTTCGTTGACATACTACCGGACCAAGTCTAGACCAATCTCATGTAAAACCATAGGACCAATTTATACGGAGCATGTCCTAGGCTTGGTCTACCATTCTACCATTTATGCCGTGTACAGTCCAGACCAAAGATAGACCGTTTGGTCTATACATAATTTTTGTGCTCATTAACATAACAAGTGAATATATTTCTTCAATTCGGCAAAGCAAAACTACATGCGCACAACTAGTCATATTGGTCTAGATAAAAACTAGATTTTTCTAGCTATCTATATACCACTAATTTTGTGTTATAGGACCAATGCTTTTTGCAGGGTTATTCAAATAATGTTTCGATCCCATGCCGTTCCTACAAGTGTTCGGACTTATGCATAAGCGTAAAAATAGTACTTTTTGGTTAATACCTTTTGAATTCAGTATGAAACTAAAATACTACCTTTTTATTAGTTGATTTTCCTTTTTATTAAATAAATATGAATTTGTAAATTTTGTAATAATGGTCTGAAATTCATTGTTGTTGTTGTTTTTATGTTTGGGACTTCTCGCTAACATCAGAGAAGTCATGGTTGGGTGGGTTAAGAGCGGTAAGTAATAGGAAGAAGAACCGCTAGGCAAAAGGCAAAGTGTTGTGTCACTTTTAAAAAGGTTAATCTTTGATCAATTCTGTGATGAGGTAAGAAAATTCCCTTAACCCTTACTTGTGCGTAAATTTTTTCTCGTTATGCCTTGGGTTTGTCTCAACTGGTGGTTTGGTCGGTCGTTTGGTCAACGAATCCACACAAATGATTGAAGCTCCGGGACAGCTAGACGCACACGGGCAGACGCCGACCAGCTTCTTCGTGCCACCAGGTAAACTTGGTACAACTACGAAACAATTGTCGACCCAAAGTAAGTATGCTTTCAAGGGTTCCATAATAAAAAAAAGGCACCCAATTACTTGCTTCCAAAGGAATCCGTAACACGAGCTATCCAATTTAGGAACAGCAATAAGTTGTTCTTTATTATCGTACGTAATAACTACCGGCAGGCGTTCTTCTTTACTTTTACGTGAGTCTAGAGCTGGCAACAGTTTTCCGTCCCAGTGGACAGTTACCGTGTCCGGGACTTTGTTTTGAAAATCAATTTTTATAGCTTCAGCCCGTTCCGTACGAACTCTATGGATGGAGGACTTCTTCTTCTTCTTTAAATGGCCATCTAACCGCCTGAGCGATTTTGACCGTCCAACATAGCTCGCCAGTCATTTCTTCTTTGCGCCAACTGGCGCCAATTGGAGACCCCACGAGATCGCAGGTCGGTCTCCACTTGGTCCTTCCATCGGAGTGGTGGTCTTCCTCTTCCTCTGCTTCCACCGGCGGGTGCCGATAAGTATACCTTCTGGGCTGGAGCGTCTTCGTTCATTCGCACGACGTGGCCTAGCCAGCGAAGCCGCTGTGTTTTAGTGCGCTGTACTATGTCGACGTCTGCGTAAAGCTCATACAACTCATCATTAAATCTTCTTCGGTACTCGCCGTCGCCAACGCGTAGAGGCCCATAAATCTTTCGCAGAACTTTTCTCTCGAATACTCCCAATGCAGCCTCGTCAGATGTTGTTAGTGTCCACGCCTCTGCACCATATAGCAGGACGGGAGCGATGAGTGACTTGTAGAGTGTGATTTTCGTGCGTCGAGAGAGGACTTTACTTTTCAATTGCCTACTCAGTCCAAAGTAGCATTTATTTGCAAGAGCAATTCTTCGTTGGATTTCTAGGCTGGCATTATTGTTGGAGTTTATGCTGGATCCAAGGTAAACGAAGTCCTTCACTATTTCGAACTTTTTGGTGCCAGCAGTGGCGTGGGTGCCAAGGCGCGAATGCGCTGACTCTTTGCTTGATGACAGCATGTACTTCGTTTTGCCTTCGTTCACCACCAAACCCATTTTTTCCGCTTCTTTTTCTAGTTTGGAGTACGCAGAGGTTACGGCACGGTTGTTAAGGCCGATAATGTCAATGTCGTCAGCATATGCTAACAGTTGCACGCTTTTATAGAATATTGTTCCAGCGCGGTTGAGTTCTGCAGATTGTATTATTTTCTCCAACATCAAATTAAAGAAATCGCACGATAGGGGGTCACCTTGTCTGAAACCTCGTTTAGTTTCAAACGGCTCGGAGAGGTCCTTCCCAATTCTGACTGAGCTGGTGGTGTTGCTCAATGTCATTTTGCAAAGCCGTATAAGTTTTGCGGGGAAACCAAATTCAGACATAGCGGCATATAGGCAGCTCCTTTTCGTGCTATCGAAAGCGGCTTTAAAATCAACAAAGAGGTGGTGTGTGTCGATTCTTTTCTCACGGGTTTTCTCCAGGATTTGACGTATTGTAAAAATCTGGTCGATGGTAGATTTTCCAGGTCTGAAGCCACACTGATAAGGTCCAATCATTCTGTTCACGTCAGGCTTCAATCGTTCGCACAATACGCTTGACAAGACCTTATATGCGATATTCAAAAGGCTGATTCCGCGGTAGTTGGTGCAGTTTGCAGGATCACCTTTTTTGTGGATTGGGCAAAGAACACTTAGATTCCAATCTTCGGGCATGCATTCATCCGACCATATTCTGCACAGAAGCTGGTGCATACGCCTTACCAGCTCCTCGCCGCCATGCTTGAATAGCTCAGCAGGCAAACCATCAGCGCCAGCTGCTTTATTGTTTTTTAACCGGGATATTGCTATTCGCACCTCATTATAGTCGGGTTCTGGGACGTCAATTTCGTCGTCTTCGATTGTGGGTTCGGGTTCGAGCTCTTCTCTGGTTTCTTGCTCAATTTCTCCATTTAAAAGGGCAGAGAAGTGATCCCTCCATATCTCTAGTATTCTCTGAACATCAGTCACCAGGTCGCCGTTCTCGTTCTTACAGGAATTTGCCCCGGGCTTGAAACCTTCCGTCATTCGTCGAATTTTTTGATAGAATTTTCGGGCATTATTCCCATTGGCTAGCATCTCAAGCTCATTGATTTCACGCTTTTCTGCCTCTCTTTTTTTTGCCCGGAAAAGTCGCCTCGCTTCCCTTTTCAACTCGCGGTAGTGTTCACACACACTCCTTGTTGCACTCGATCTTAGCGTTGCCTTGTAGGCTTCGTTCTTTCTTTTCGTTGCAGCTCGGCACTCTTCATCATCGTACCAGTTGTTTCTTCTCGTT
Source organism: Sphenella marginata (assembly GCA_951509765.1). Taxonomy (NCBI): domain Eukaryota; kingdom Metazoa; phylum Arthropoda; class Insecta; order Diptera; family Tephritidae; genus Sphenella; species Sphenella marginata. The sequence goes on from OX608078.1 coordinate 77,739,189, forward strand.
CGCCGGAATCCAATTACTTCTTCGGCTGCGGTACGGAGTGCTCCTGTGATGTGCTCCCACTGCTCATGCATTCCACTGGGTTGAATTGTGCTCTCAGAGAGCAGGTGTGAGAGTCGGTCTGCAAAATCATTGGCGGTCTGTTGCGATTGCAGCTTTTCGACGTCCAGCTTTCCTTGCGTTTTCTGTTGCACCTGTTTTGTCGTACAGAGGCGGGTACGAATCTTAGCTGCTACTAGGTAGTGATCGGAGTCGATGTTTGGACCTCTTATTGTGCGAACATCTAAAACGCTAGAAGCATGCCGTCCGTCTATCACAATGTGGTCGATCTGGTTTCGCGTTCTTCGATCGGGAGACAGCCATGTAGCCTGATGGATCTTCTTGTGCATAAACCTGGTGCTGGCAATGACCATGTTTCGGGCACCGGCGAAGTCGATCACCCTGTATCCATTTGGCGAAGTCTGGTCGTGCAGGCTGAACTTCCCGACTGTGGGTCCAAATACACCCTCTTTGCCCACCCTGGCGTTAAAGTCACCAAGCACGACTTTGATGTCATGACGGGGGCAGCGCTCGTAAGTTTCCTCCAGGCGCTCGTAGAATGCATCCTTTTCCACGTCGTCTTTCTCTTCCGTCGGAGCGTGGGCGCAGATAAACGAGATGTTAAAGAATCGTACTTTTACGCGGATTGTAGCGAGACGCTCATTCACGGGTGTGAACGACAGTACTCGATTACGGAGTCTCTCTCCCACCACAAATCCCACGCCAAATCTGCGCTTGTCGACATGCCCACTCCAGTAAATGTTGCAAGGTGGTTTGTTCATATTACCTTGCCCCGTCCATCGCATCTCCTGTATGGCGGTGATGTCAGCTTTAGCCTTCCTCAGGGCCTCAACCAACCGGGCAGCGGCACCTTCCCCATTGAGGGACCGGACATTCCAGGTGCATGCCCTTAAATCGTAGTCCTTGTTTCGTTTGCGTGTGTCGTCATCTAAAAAGGGGGTTCTCATATCCGAGGCTTTTTTGAATTTCACTGGTACGTTGTTTTATGTGGTGGGTCCCAAACCCAACGCACAACCCGTTCCACGCTTACAGCCGCACCACTAGGTGATCAGACGCTGCTTGTAAACCCCTGATAAGCCCTTAAACCGATTATGTCGGAGTGGCCTTGCCAGGTTGTCGCCTTCTCACGTTTAGCTCACCACCAAACGGGTGTTCGGTGGCTACCCAGAGGATACTTGGACGCAAGCGCCCGGAAGTAGTGAGCTGCTTGGACCGCATGCAAAAGAATCGCTCTGGCCATTCCCAAGTGAATGGCGATCAGAAACTTTCCCCACTTACGTGGACTTCTACACGCGGACCCATCCTCCAATGGATGGAGGACTTACTTATAGGGAATTCATCCGTATTGTGCCCCAGAGCCTCAATAGTAGCTTCAATTATAAAGACAGAATCTCTCACACTTAACTGACACCTGTCTAATGCGGCAACTAACTTGGGAGTTAAGATATTTTTCCGCATAGTAGTTTTATCGGACTGAGAGGAGGCTTCTCTTGCGCTGGGCCTATTTTCTTCTAATTCTATTATTTCAGAATCAGAAGATGACTTTTCTAGTGGTGGTTTGCAAGATGATGTCGATGGTGCTAAGGATAAAAAATTTTTAGCACGTCGCTTTTCCTCCTCGATGATTCTAAGGCGCGTCCTTTCCTCTTTTTTTGTTAGTTTTTTGTCCACTCCGGCTAAGTGACCGGGCCGACCTGGTTCTCTTTGGCGCTGCAAGAAGATCTTATCTTCATTTATTTTAATTGATTGAAGAGCATCGGCATGTGCGATGTCAAACAAATTGTTTAAGTTTGCAACAAACTCCTGTCGACGCTGTTCAAACACATCTCGAGTTTTTTTCGCATTTTTTTGCAATTCTCTCCAAACTTGGTATAAGTTAACTAGTTTCTTAACACAGTTAGATATTGATTTGGTCGGTATACGTGCCTTTTCCGAATAAATAATACACTCACGAATTGTGAGATTTGCACTTTCATTGACACTTAAGTTCACTTCACGAATATTATAGAACAAAACTGCCAGTACTTGCCCGTTAGAGGGAAGTTTAGAACCGGTAATTTGATGTTTTACGTCTCCTATTAAAAATATCTCCGTTTTGGAACTACGTAACTCCACTGACATGTTGACTACACGAAAACAACGCGATTACTAATAAAACAAACAAGTAATTACACGCAATCAATCCGACAGTTCGCACGCGCCGTACTATACAAGTACCGTTAGGTTTCCGCGTAACTCGGCACGGGTTGCCGTGATTCTAAATAGACGAAACTTTATTTTTAGTTGTTTTGAGACCATTCAAACGAAATAAGAGGGTATGCGTTAAAAAAAAAACTTTAATTTTTTTGGGACACTCTAGTGTGTATGTATGTATACACAAATTAATTTATATATATGACGATCAGAAACCTACTTGGCTTTTGATGTCTGTAAATATATATGAAATTAAGCCAGACTACATTGTTGCTGGCAGCAATAGACTTATTGCAAGCCTAACTATTTATTTATATAAAATGTGGAATACTAAGTAAATATTTATTTCTTTTATTTTCCCAACAAGAGACCAAGACGGTTTGAGTAAGAACTCTCCTGAGTTCTTTTATTATTCTCTTCCTTTGGAAGGATCTCAACCAATGCGATCTCTTCCTTTCTAGGGCTTGGAATTTCTCGGACAATTCTATTAACTATTTTGAAGTTCTTTCTTTTACAGTAAAATGCTATTAACAATGTTGTTATTATCAAAATTATTACAATATTTATGCCATATGAGACATTTTTATGGTATACAAGTTCTTTGATGATTTCATTATTTTTAACGTCTTTTATATGTATATGGGTAAGTCCTGTGTAACGGACGCGACATTCGTACGCATTTAACCCTGGATAAAATGAATCATAAGCAGCAGAATTAGGGGATATCATAATGTTTTCAAAGCACAACCACAATGCTTCATTCCATAAAAAATTGTTTGACCTTTAACATTTAACAACTTATATATATCCATATATAATGCTGTTCGGACGCGACAAGAAATGGAAGTAATTTTTTAATGCTTGTGAAAGTACGTAAAACTTAGCGACGTTTAGGGGAACATTTATATTCCTTAAATGAGAGATTAAAGGTCAAAGAAGACCCTTTCTTCGAAGATTTACGAAATCTGAAATATGTTTTCAGAACATCGGATAATAAGCGAAAGTCCTGTAACGGACGCGACAAATTTTTCCACCACTTTTGTAATAAAGATTACATATAGTAATTCCAACACAAGAACATATTAACTGTAAAAATCATCTAATATAATATTTATTATTATTTAACGAAGTTTGGAAGCATTTGGTTTGCAACTTATGGTTCAGGCTTCCAGTATTACTGCTTTCAAGAAGTAGTCAGTTGCACATCAGCGTTTTCGTATTTTTATCATTTTTCTACTTATCTCTCAGCATGCCGTCGCCAGCTTCATAAAAACCACATAATCTAGCTTTAATTACTACAGACTATATTATTGTGTTAGTTTTTCTAAATAATTTTAGTAAAAAGCTCTTATTTTTAACCATTTAAATTTTTGTTGTAGGGGGACCTTATCTGAGACTTGCCCATATATTTCTTTGAACTTCGGTTCACTTTCATAGCTTTGATTTAAAATCTTAGCCGGGTAATACAATTTTTCAACAAATTAAATTTTACTATTTTCAAAAATTTGGCCATCTATTTGTATTCTACAATTTGCGTAATGTATCAAATAATTTATTTTTATTTTTAATTCTCTTGCATCACAATTTTGAATTATTTCCTCCTTATGGGATTTTATAATTAACAAAGTATCATCCTCTAAAGCAGTTATTTTAGTTTTGTTATTAAATTTAAATATACAATCATTCCTGAATATGCAATGCTTGCTTCCTTTTAAATATTTTAGTGCAGTATCTTTTTCGTACCTCAAGTTTTCATTGTTTATTTTGACAATCAACTCCTCATCCGTTTCAATTTCTTAATTGTCTACATTTGGCAATGGTACTATTAATTTTAAATCTGTTTGAACATAATCTATATATAAAAATGGAGCCTATTTTCCTTGCTGACGCTATAACTCCAGAACGGCAAGACCAAATTAAACGAAATTTTGCACGTAGTTTTTGATTGAGCCCGACATGGTTTATGGCCAAAAAAAGTATAAGGTTTTGGAGATATTCCACAAAATGTGGACCAGGGGTGACTCCAGAAAGTGTTTGTACGATATGGGTATCAAATGAAAGCTATTGATGAGTGTTCTAACATGGAGTGGTTTTGAGTCCCATATGGGGTCCCGTTTCCGAGATATTGACCCAAAATGTGGACCAGGGGTGACTCCAGAAAGTGTTTGTTCGATATGGGAATCAAATGAAAGGTATTGATGAGTGTTCTGACATGGAGTGGTTTTGAGTCCCATATGGGGTCCCGTTTCCGAGATATTGACCCAAATGTGGACCAGAGGTGACTCCAGAAAGTGTTTGTACGATATGGGTATCAAATGAAAGGTATTGATGAGTGTTCTAACATGGAGTGGTTTTGAGTCCCATATGGGGTCCCGTTTCCGAGATATTGACCCAAATGTGGACCAGGGGTGACTGACTTGTACGATATGAGTATCAAATGAAAGGTGTTGACGAGCGCTTGAACATGGTGTAGTTATTAATCCCATATAAGACCCCGTATTCGAGGTGTGACCCCAGACGGGTTTTCTACAATAGATATGGGTATCAAATAAAAGGTATTGATGAGTATTTAAAAAAGAGGTGAGATATCTAGGAAAATGTGGACCAGGGGTGACCTTAGAAGGATTTTATACGATATGGGTGTCGAATAAAAGGTGTTGATGAGTGTTTAAAAATGAGGTGATTTTCAGGACCCTATGCTACCCCGCTTACGAGATATCCAAAAATGAGGACCAGGGGTGACCCTGGTATAATATAAAAATAAGTCGGAAAGCAGGAAAATAATGGAAGTCATTTTTCACATACATCGCCATTAATTTTATGTGACATTTTTTCTTATGCGCACTTTCTTTCAAACGCAAATTTAAAACCGGTATTGTGTTCACTGTGAAATTGAAAAATGTATAGTAACTCATCAATTGAGAACGGCTGAACCGATTTCACAAATTTTTTTTTATTGTATTTGTTTGTGCCCCGAGAAGGTTCTTCTGTTTCTGAATTCAGGAAAAAAATTATCATACAAAAGCTTTTTCATAGAGCTGTTTGCCTTATCTATATATATAAAAATGGAGGGAAAAAATGTATAGTAACTCATCAATTGAGAACGGCTGGACCGATTTCACAAATTTTTTTTTATTGTATTTGTTTGTGCCCCGAGAAGGTTCTTCAGAAAGAAATAGTTAAAAAAGTTTCTGGAATCCTGAGATATTGACCAAAATGTGGGCCAGTGGTGACCCCGAATGTATTTTAACAATATGCGTATCAAATCAAAGGTGTTGATGAGAGTTTTCACAAGGAACAGTTTTCAGGTTCATCTGCGAACCCGTTTCCAAGAAATTGACCATTAGGTGGACCAAGGCTGACCGAAGAATAAGCTCATATAATATAGCTAACATATCAAAAGTGTTGATGACTGTGTCCGCTTAGAGTGAATTTTAGATTCATCTGAATTCAAGAAAAAAATTATTATACAAAAGCTATTTCATAGAGCTGGTTGCCTTATCTTATAAATAAAAATGAATGTGTGTCTGTGTGTCTGTGTGTCTGTGTGTCTGTGTGTCCTTTATGGGCGTCCAAAGTACTCAACCGATTTTTATGAAATTTTCACAGTATATTCTTGAGATCATAGGTTAAAGCATAGGCTACATTAATTTTTGGAAAAGTGGGCGGTGCCACGCCCCCAGGCTATATAAAACTACAATTCTTCATAACTCTGAACATATTTGGTCTAAATTAATGATTTTTGGATATGTGTGTCCTTTGGTCAAGATTTATGTAATTTTGGAAAAGTGGGCGGTGCCACGCCCACATTTTTTGTGTTTTGTTTGTACTTCAATAATGTCCAAAGTTTATGGTCGATCTCTTTTAAACTTTCAAGATTGGTTCAGAAGATTGTTGTGTACGATTTACGCTATATGAATTTTTGGAAAAGTAGGCGGTGCCACGCCCCCAGGCTATATAAAATTTAAATTCTTCATAGCTCTGAACATATTTGGTCTAAATTAATGATTTCTGGATATGTGTGTCCTTTGGTCAAGATTTATGTAATTTTGGAAAAGTGGGCGGTGCCACGCCCACATTTTTTGTGTTTTGTTTGTACTTAAATAATGTCCAAAGTTTATGGTCGATCTCTTTTAAACTTTCAAGATTTTTTAAGAAAATTGTTGTGTACGATTTACGCTATATGAATTTTTGGAAAAGTAGCCAGTGCCACGCCCCCAGGCTATATAAAATTTAAACTCTTCATAACTCTGAACATATTAGGTCTAAATTAAAGATTTTTGGATATGTGTGTCCTTTAGTCAAGATGGATATAATTTGGGAAAAGTGGGCGGTCCCACGCCCACATTTTTTGTGTTTTGTTTGTACTTCAATAAGTTCAAAGTTTATGGTCGATCTTCTCTAAATTTCCAGATTGGTTCAGAAGATTGCTGTGCCACGCCCCCAGGCTATATAAAATTTAAATCATCATAATTTTGAATATTTTTGGTCTAAACTAATGATTTTTGGATATGTGTGTCCCTTGGTCAAGAATTATATAATTTGGGAAATGTGGGCCGTGCCACGCCCACATTTTTTGTAATCAGTGCTTTGTTTGTACTTCAATAATGTCCAAAGTTTATGGTTGATCTGTTTTAAAATTTTCCAATACGTTAAAATCTTCGTTGGGTACGACATACATAGGCTACATTTGTAAATTCTTTGGAAAAGTGGGCAGTTCCAGGACCACAAGCTAAGTAATATTTCAATTCGTTATATCCCTGAATGTATTTGCTTTAGTGACATTTTAACGTTCTTAAATCTTAATCAAAGCACTTAATTTTTTTTGTTTGTTATTGCCGTTCATACATATCCAGGGTATTATAGGTAGATATAGGATATAATTAAATAAGTACTAACTATACCCATTGAGTTCAAAAGATCCGTTTTTTGAGTTGGACATCCAAAAAATTTATTTGTTTATACCAAAGACTTTAAAGCCAGAAACATTGTATACCCTAAAGCACTGCAATAAATGGAATGTTAAAAGTTAAAGAAAAATATTTGAAAATGTATTTCTAGGGAAGTCACTGGTCAGGCAGAACAACGTCTGCCGGGTCTGCTAGTTTATATATAAAAATGGAGCCTATTTTCCTTGCTGACGCTATAACTCTAGAACGGCAGGACCGAATTAAACGAAATTTTGCACGTAGTTTTTGATTGAGCCCGACATGGTTTATGGCCAAAAAAAGTATAAGAAACCAGGAAGGTTTTGGAGACATTCCACAAAATGTGGACCAGGGGTGACTCCAGAAAGTGTTTGTACGATATGGATATCAAATGAAAGCTATTGATGAGTGTTCTAGCATGGAGTGGTTTTGAGTCCCATATGGGGTCCCGTTTCCGAGATATTGACCCAAATGTGGACCAGGGGTGACTCCAGAAAGTGTTTGTACGATATGGGTATCAAATGAAAGGTATTGATGAGTGTTCTAACATGGAGTGGTTTTGAGTCCCATATGGGGTCCCGTTTCCGAGATATTGACCCAAATGTGGACCAGGGGTGACTCCAGAAAGTGTTTGTACGATATGGGTATCAAATGAAAGGTATTGATGATTGTTCTAACATGGAGTGGGGTTGAGTCCCATATGGGGTCCCGTTTCCGAGATATTGACCCAAATGTGGACCAGAGGTGACTCCAGAAAGTGTTTATACGATATGGGTATCAAATGAAAGGTATTGATGAGTGTTCTAACATGGAGTGGTTTTGAGTCCCATATGGGGTCCCGTTTCCGAGATAATGACCCAAATGTGGACCAGGGGTGACTCCAGAAAGTGTTTGTACGATATGGGTGTCAAATGAAAGGTATTGATGAGTGTTCTAACATGGAGTGGTTTTGAGTCCCATATGGGGTCCCGTTTCCGAGATATTGACACAAATGTGGACCAGAGGTGACTCCAGAAAGTGTTTGTACGATATGGGTATCAAATGAAAGGTGTTGACGAGCGCTTGAACATAGTGTAGTTATAAGTCCCATATAAGACCCCGTATTCGAGGTATTTCCCAAAATGTGGACCAGGGGTGACCTTAGAAGGTGTTTATACGATATGGGGGTCGAATAAAAGGTGTTGATGAGTGTTTAAAAAAGAGGTGATTTTCAGGACCCTATGCTACCCCGCTTACGAGATATCCAAAAATGAGGACCAGGGGTGACCCTGGTATAATATAAAAATAAGTCGGAAAGCAGGAAAATAATGGAAGTCATTTTTCACATACATCGCCATTAAGTTTATGTGACATTTTTTCTTATACGCACGTTCTTTCAAACGCAAAATTAAAACCGGTATTGTGTTCACTGTGAAATTGAACAATTTTTTTTTTATTGTATTTGTTTGTGCCCCGAGAAGGTTCTTCAGAAAGAAAAAGTTAAAAAAGTTTCTGGAATCCTGAGATATTGACCAAAATATGGACCAGTGGTGACCCCGAATGTATTTTAACAATATGCGTATCAAATTAAAGGTGTTGATGAGAGTTTTCACAAGGAACAGTTTTCAGGTTCATCTGCGAACCCGTTTCCAAGAAATTGACCATTAGGTGGACCAAGGCTGACCCAAGAATAAGCTCATATAATATAGCTATCATATCAAAAGTGTTGATGACTGTGTCCGCTTAGAGTGTATTTTAGATTCATCTGAATTCAAGAAAAAAATTATTATACAAAAGCTATTTCATAGAGCTGGTTGCCTTATCTATATATATAAAAATGAATTGGCGTTCGTATATACCGTAAGATCTCCGTATCGGATCAACCGATTTTATATATTTTTTCTTTAATAATTCCAATCTATTTCATGTCTCATTTACCACATAAATTTTTTTTTTTCTAATCTCAATTTAAATTTTTTTTAGCTAATACTCAATAACGGCTTAACCGATTTTCAAAAATTTTTCTTTTCTTTATTCTATCGGACATAGTGTTTATTTATATAGAACAAAATATTTTCTAAATCCTCAATTTAATCATATATTAGCTAAAGAAGTTTAGCTACCATATAAATTGTAGTCAGTTAAGATCACTGGTATTCTAACTGAAATGTTCCTGTAGGGAAGACAACAACCAAAAGTTTTGATTGTGATTATAGATTTTTATTCCGTAATTTTTCCAAATGGTGAATTCCTTTTCGCTACCTTATTGCGATGGATTGCTCAAACATTGTGGTGAAGGGCCTGTAATCTATATCATGGTGAAGAAGTTGTAATCTATATATAAAAATGAAAATGTAGTTTTCCCAGTTAGGCTGTGTGCCGATCGGGCGTCATCCCGAACAAAAAAAAAAAAAATTGTGATCAGTAAATCTGACAAAATATCGGAAAGTATCCACCAAAAATTGCCGTAATGGCTTCTGTTATTGTTATGCAACATACGTTTGTACATATCGTTGTTGCCTATGCGAAACCACCTATCGACCAAATGCAAAACTTCCCAAATCACAAAAGTGCAAAACCGCCTATAGACAAAATAATTCCACAAAAAACTAACTCACTGCTTAAAGGTTTAGTTCAATTCTATGTTATTCAGTTAAATATTATCTTTTAAAAACAGAAACAAAAATTAAGTTCAAACATTAGCTATACATAGAAGTTAGGTTTTGCTCTCCTGTAAAATTTGACTGCTTTCAGATAGGTGGTTTTGCAAAGGCATCAACGATATGTATTATGTGGTTCTTATGTGTTTTTTTTAGAACTACGAGGTCTAAACCTGTATCCGGAGAGCACAAATATTATATTATCAGCAAAAGTAATGAACAATAACTCATAAATTTTTTCCAAAAAAGGGGTTCTTGCGGATATCTGCCTAGGATTTGAGTGAAAGTTTTAAACAGAATATACACATATGCATAAAAGTGCAAAAATTACACAGGTTGCACGTTGGAATACGTACAACAAAAATTCCCAAATTGTACACCAAAGGCTGTGTTCCAAATGGTTGAAAAAAGCAAAATTTTGACAGAGCGATGGTAAATTCTGACAGTTATCGTGGTAAATATAAAGGTAAAATTTTGACAACCAATAATGTCGGCACAGAGATGCATGTGCTGTTTAGATTTATATTATTTCACATAAAGTTATGTTCACACGCGTTATTAAACACAAAAAAATAATATAATGCCAAATAGCAAATATTCGTTCACCATAGGAAATTTGTTCACCTCATTTTACTCTGACGAAAACAAATATCATTTGATACACAGCCAAAGTCACAAAAGCCATAAGGCACTGATATGCATTGCAGAGTTAAAGAAACACGAAGGAGGAACATTGACAGGACAACGTCTGTCGGGTCAGCTAGTCTATATATATAAAAATGGAGGGAAAAAATGTATAGTAACTCATGAATTGAGAACGGCTGGACCGATTTCACTAATTTTTTCTTAATTGTATTTGTTTGTGCCCCGAGAAGGTTCTTCAGAAAGAAAAAGTTAAAAAAGTTTCTGGAATCCTGAGATATTGACCAAAATGTGGACCAGGGGTGACCCCGAATGTATTTTAACAATATGCGTATCAAATTAAAGGTGTTGATGAGAGTTTTCACAAGGAAAAGTTTTCAGGTTCATCTGCGAACCCGTTTCCAAGAAATTGACCATTAGGTGGACCAAGGCTGACCCAAGAATAAGCTCATATAATATAGCTATCATATCAAAAGTGTTGATGACTGTGTCCGCTTAGAGTGAATTTTAGATTCATCTGAATTCAAGAAAAAAATTATTATAGAAAAGCTTTTTCATAGAGCAATTTGCCTTATCTATATATAAAAATGGAGCCTATTTTCCTTGCTGACGCTATAACTCCAGAACGGCAGGACCAAATTAAACGAAATTTTGCACGTAGTTTTTGATTGAGCCCGACATGGTTTATGGCCGAAAAAAGTATAAGAAATCGGGAAGGTTTTGGAGATATTCTACAAAATATGGACCAGGGGTGACTCCAGAAAGTGTTTGTACGATATGGGTATCAAATGAAAGCTATTGATGAGTGTTCTAACATGGAGTGGTTTTGAGTCCCATATGGGGTCCCGTTTCCGAGATATTGACCCAAATGTGGACCAGGGGTGACTCCAGAAAGTGTTTATTCGATATGGGAATCCAATGAAAGGTATTGATGAGTGTTCTGACATGGAGTGGTTTTGAGTCCCATATGGGGTCCCGTTTCCGAGATATTGACCCAAATGTGGACCAGCGGTGACTCCAGAAAGTGTTTGTACGATATGGGTATCAAATGAAAGGTATTGATGAGTGTTCTAACATGGAGTGGTTTTGAGTCCCATATGGGGTGCCGTTTCCGATATATTGACCCAAATGCGGACCAGGGGTGACTCCAGAAAGTGTTTGTACGATATGGGTATCAAATGAAAGGTGTTGACGAGCGCTTGAACATGGTGTAGTTATTAATCCCATATAAGACCCCGTATTCGAGGTATTTCCCAAAATATGGACCAGGTGTGACCCCAGACGGGTTTTCTACAATATGGGTATCAAATAAACAGTATTGATGAGTATTTAAAAAAGAGGTGATTTTCAAGACCCTGTGCGACCCGTTTTCCGAGATATCTACCAAAATGTGGACCAGGCGTGACCTTAGAAGGATTTTATACGATATGGGTGTCGAATAAAAGGTGTTGATGAGTGTTTAAAAATGAGGTGATTTTCAGGACCCTATGCTACCCCGCTTACGAGATATCCAAAAATGAGGACCAGGGGTGACCCTGGTATAATATAAAAATAAGCCGGAAAGCAGGAAAATAATGGAAGTCATTTTTCACATACATCGCCATTAATTTTATGTGACATTTTTTCTTATGCGCACGTTCTTTCAAACGCAAATTTAAAACCGGTATTGTGTTCACTGTGAAATTGAAAAATGTATAGTAACTCATCAATTGAGAACGGCTGAACCGATTTCACAAATTTTTTTTTATTGTATTTGTTTGTGCCCCGAGAAAGTTCTTCTGTTTCTGAATCCTGAGATATTGACCGAAATGTGGACCAGGGGTGACCCCAAATGTATTTTAACAATATGCGTATCAAATTAAAGGTGTTGATGAGAGTTTTCACAAGGAAAAGTTTTCAGGTTCAGCTGCGAACCCGTTTCCAAGAAATTGACCATTAGGTGGACCAAGGCTGACCCAAGAATAAGCTCATATAATATAGCTATCATATCAAAAGTGTTGATGACTGTGTCCGCTTAGAGTGAACTTTAGATTCATCTGAATTCAAGAAAAAATTATTATACAAAAGCTTTTTCATAGAGCTGTTTGCCTTATCTATACTCTATACTATTTATATTTTGAAAGCCTTTTTTTTTCTGTTCGCAAAACTCAAGAACGGCCGAACCGATTTTGATGAAATTTTGAACGGAAGATCTCTGTGTGCTCGACATGGTTATAGGCTAAAAAAACATTCTAAAATTTTCCGGGTTTTCGAGATATCCGGCAAAATGTGGACCGGGGTTATCCTTGATCGTGTTTATACGATATGGGTATCAAATGAAAGGTACTGATGAGTGTTGAAACATAGAGGGGTTTTCTTTCACCTAGGGGGTCCTGTTTCCGAGATATTGGTCCGAATGTGGACCAGGGTGCCCCCAGAAAGTGTGATTACGATATGGGTTTCAAATGAAAGGTATTGATGAGTGTTCTATGTAAAACGGCTCTAAAGGTAGAACCGTATATGACATATGTGACATTATTTCGAAAAATGTTAAATTCTCACTATTTCACTTTTTAATTTTATGAAATTATAAAAACCACATGGCTGATTAGAAGATAAAGGCAGTTATGTTACGAAACTGAAGTAAGCATAGCAGAATACCAGTCAAGGACGTATCCAGGATCTGAAATAGGGGGGGGCAGCTATTAATTTCAAATTTTTTTTTTTTTTTTTTAACTTACAAATTTTTATGCAAGTAGTAGACGTCTAGGATTTTCTGAAAATGTATTGATGATTTTTTCTTCAATGAGCTGTTGATGTTCTTTCACAAATGTGCGATGCACGCTCATCAGACATAATCCAGATAATCTCTCTTCTTCCATCGTGCTCCGAAGCCAAGTTTTAACTCTCCTTAGTGTACTAAATGAACGCTCCACCGTTGCTGTAGTGCATGGTAATGTACATAATATTTTGAGAGCTTTTCGAATTGAAGGGTAAAATTCATCTGCCTGTTTGATCAATTCAACAACTTCAATTTCTCTTAACTCCATTTGTGATAAATTTTTATTTTTCCATAAATTGTACCAAAGTTTCAATTCATTGCTGACATCTAAATCGTAATGCTTTTCGAATAGTTTCGAGTTTTCAAAAACGGCTTCAATTGAACTTTTGAGCATATACAATGGATGCAACCGAGATAGCGCAAATGCTGGAGTTTTTTCACGGGCAAATCTTATTTGGCACGAAGCTGTTAAGGAGTCAAGATATGGAATCACAATACAGCGTCGCCAGTACTCATCTTCGTTGTTTGATGGAGGATTGCTTCTATGTTTTTGTTTTACAGCTAAACGCGGTAAAGATAGTTCTATATCTAGCGCAATTGCAACTCTTCGCGCTTGTGCAAGGATTTCATTCGTTCCTTGTTCTGCATTGCTACGACCGTTTTCAATTACCTCAATAATTTTTTCAATATGCTCACCTATTAAACAAACAAAAAATAAGTATTCTGCAAACATTCCAACTTTACAAATATAATTTTGTTATTTCATTTGAATATGCTCACCTACTGCAATCATATCAATTGCTTTCGTTTGCAAAATATTTACTGTTGGTTCCAGTAATGCAGAGTATTTTGCAATTGTCATTAGGGAAACGATAAACACCGATTTTTCACCGCTGAATGAAGCTGGTATGCACTCGTGCTATAGTTTCCATCTATGGATAATTTTTCCAGTCCTTCAACAATTTCAGGAAAATTTTCAGAAAAATTTCTTACTGCCTTATATTTTTCCGACCATCTGGTTTCACACAAACGTGATATTGCAGGCGCACAGTTCCTTCGCGTGGTTGATTCGCGAAAAAAGTTTATACGTCCCTTGTTGTTGATATGGCATTTCTTATTTCTGGAACCGCATTTGCATCATTGACAACCAGGTTCAGTTTATGGCTGGAGCAATGAAAATATTCTGCGCGGGTATATTTTCTTCTTAAAATTGCTTGCACACCACCACCTTCTTTTCCTGCCATTGCAGAACAGCCATCGAAGCCCAACCCAACACAAGATTCTTTTAAGAGTTTATGATACACCAAAAACTTATCTATTTCTTCAGCAATGTTAGAAGCATTTCGGGCTGAGAGCTCAATAAATCCCACAAATTCTTCTCTTATTATTTCCTTTTGTTCGTCGAAAAAGCGCAAACCAATTGAAAGCTGCTCTTTGCCGGATATATCAGCAGTTTCATCTGCTAAGACAGTGTAAGGATTTGTTGTTTTTATATCATTCACAATAAGTTCTTTAATAATTTCTCCGAAAATGTGTATGATGTCATTTTGAATTTGTGGTGAAGTATAAACTGCGTTGCGGTGACCTGTCTGTAAATGTTCTTTTAACTTTGAGTCGCCTGAAGCGATTCGCAATTTTATTAAGTCTAGAAGAACGCCTTCGTCGGAATTTCTGCCCCTGAGAGGCATATCGTGTGTGCCGCAAAATAACACTCATGAAATAATAGATTTTATAATATTTCTATTATCTTCCATAGTTTTCATATGTTGTGTTTTCAATTGTACGTCGACGGGCACATTTTCAATAAAAGCCTTCGCTGCAGTTGCTGCAGCAATGTGGAGACTTGTTTGAGAATGCTTTTTGGAGAACTCGTGCATTTTTTTTAAATTTGTGAATGGTCGGATCATGAATGAACCCAATACGCCTTGCACCGATCCAGGAACAGGCGGAAACAGCACACACTACTTACACAGTGCACCTTTCAACCGCTTGGAATACACCAACCACGGCGCATATATATCCAACCACCTATGGTTGAATTTTCTTTGCAAAGCTTTTGCATCAGTTTTAAAATCATAGGCAGCATTTGGAACCCACGGACGAAGTAGAATGTCCTTTTTTTCGACAGACAGCTGCGAAGCTCGCTCAACAAAGCGGCCCACATCATTTACATGGCATTCCTCAGTGACATCTATTTCCACAGAAGAAGCTTAATTTGGCTGCGCCTCAGCAACAGGCACAGCCGATTGTGATGAACAAGCGCTCACAATAGCTTCTTCACTTCCACTGCTGTCACGAACATGTTTCCTCTTAACAGAAGAGATACCTCGAAAGTAATAGCAATAGTAGACAATCAAAAGTTTATAACCCATTTAGAAATGCTTACCTTTTTGAAAAAAATTTCTTATATCCATAAATTTTGCACTTGTAAACTTGTAAACATGTAAACTAAATTTTTGCACTTGTTTGAAAGCCACCTGTTTTGTTTGTGATCTAAAGATGACAAAACTATCGATAGTTATCATTGTGCTTTGCATTAACGGCTGACAATGTCAAAATTAGTTGTGACAATAATGCGCCAGATGGCGCTCAGATCATTCAGCTATTATGAATGTTGCGTATTTAAGCTTCATGCACATTATACGAAACGACATGTAGCGACAAAATTTTTGCCTACTTGATCAACTATGCTGTGTCGTGTCGTACGACTGTCGATAGGTATGCATTGCTCCATACGATTTTATACAAAGAATATTTTGTCGGTCGGTGTCGCTACATGTCGTGTCGTATAATGTGCATGAAACTTTAATAAATAAATGCATAAAATGAAACTTCCAGCTGAGGCTATCGTCAACCAACTGAATAAAATTTTAAAACCTCTTAAAAAAAATAAAAATCTAATAATGAATAGTAATGAAAATAATAATTTTTCAATCTGTAGGAGGGGGCAGCTGCCCACCCCTGCACCTACCTGGCTACGTCCTTGATACCAGTGTATAGGATTTAACATAATGCAAGTTTACGGTTGGGTTTTTCCATACAATTGTACTTCTTCGATACGATTTGGCTCAAGAAAGTACCGAAGTACTACGCTGTCGCTTTTGGTACCATTTCGCCTATATACTAGACCAATCTCTCACTTACTTTCTTAAAATAGCCATCTAACCGCCTAGGCGATTTTGGCCTTTCATACTCAGTGAAAATAAATTTGTGGGTAGAAGGCGGTCATTTCATTTGACAGCTTACAATATTATTTCTAATTTAGTGATTGAAGTGGTAGCGGTAGCTTTTCGTGGTAAATAGTTTACATTTACGAAATGAACAGTTGCGAATGTGTAGATTATCAATATCTGAGTGATTTGGTGCAAATGATTTAGTGTGTCGGCGAATATTAACTTAGATTGGAATAGATACATAGTTTATCATTCAGTTGGATATCTTTTTTTAAATGAACTTAATAGTAAAGTCTATTTTGGGCAGAACGAAGTGTGCCGGGTCAGCTAGTCTATATATAAAAATGGAGCCTATTTTCCTTGCTGACGCTATAACTCCAGAACGGCTGGACCAAATTAAACGAAATTTTGCACGTAGTTTTTGATTGAGCCCGACATGGCTTATGGACAAAAAAAGTATAAGAAACCGGGGAGGTTTTGGAGATATTCCACAAAATGTGGACCAGGGGTGACTCCAGAAAGTGTTTGTACGATATGGGTATCAAATGAAAGCTATTGGTGAGCGTTCTAACATGGAGTGGTTTTGAGTCACATATGGGGCCCCGTTTCCGAGATATTGACCCAAATGTGGACCAGGGGTGACTCCAGAAATTGTTTGTACGATATGGGTATCAAATGAAAGGTATTGATGAGTGTTCTAACATGGAGTGGTCATTTTTCACATACATCGCCATTAATTTTATGTGACATTTTTTCTTATGCGCACGTTCTTTCAAACGCAAAATTAAAACCGGTATTGTGTTCACTGTGAAATTGAAAAATGTATAGTAACTCATCAATTGAGAACGGCTGGACCGATTTACTAATTTTTTTTTTATTGTATTTGTTTGTGCCCGAGAAGGTTCTTCAGAAAGAAAAAGTTAAAAAAGTTTCTGGAATCCTGAGATATTGACCAAAATGTGGACCAGGGATGACCCCGAATGTATTTTAACAATATGCGTATCAAATTAAAGGTGTTGATGAAAGTTTTCACAAGGAACAGTTTTCAGGTTCAACTGCGAACCCGTTTCCAAGAAATTGACCATTAGGTGGACCAAGGCTGACCCAAGAATAAGCTCATATAATATAGCTATCATATCAAAAGTGTTGATGACTGTGTCCGCTTAGAGTGAATTTTAGATTCATCTGAATTCAAGAAAAAAATTATTATACAAAAGCTTTTTCATAGAGCTGTTTGCCTTATCTTATAAATAAAAATGAATGTGTGTCTGTGTGTCTGTGTGTCCTTTATGGGCGTCCAAAGTACTCAACCGATTTTTATGAAATTTTCACAGTTTATTCTTGAGATCATGGGTTAAAGCATAGGCTATATTAATTATTGGAAAAGTGGGCGGTGCCACGCCCAAATTTTTTGTGTTTTGTTTGTACTTCAATAATGTCCAAAGTTTACGGTCGATCTCTTTCAAACTTTCAAGATTGGTTCAGAAGATTGTTGTGTACGATTTAGGCTATATCAATTTTTGGAAAAGTAGGCGGTGCCACGCCCCAAGGCTATATAAAATTTAAATTCTTCATAGCTCTGAACATATTTGGTCTAAATTAATGATTTCTGGATATGTGTGTCCTTTGGTCGAGATTTATGTAATTTTGGAAAAGTGGGCGGTGCCAAGCCCCTTTTTTTGTGTTTTGTTTGTACTTCAATAATGTCCAGAGTTTATGGTCAGGCTATATGAATTTTTGGAAAAGTAGCCAGTGCCACGCCCTCAGGCTATATACAATTTAAATTCTTCATAACTCTGAACATATTAGGTCTAAATTAAAGATTTTTGGATATGTGTGTCCTTTAGTCAAGATGGATATAATTTGGGAAAAGTGGGCGGTCCCACGCCCACATTTTTTGTGTTTTGTTTGTACTTCAATAAGTTCAAAGTTTATGGTCGATCTTCTCTAAATTTCCAGATTGGTTCAGAACATTGTTGTGCCACGCCCCCAGGCTATATAAAATTTAAATCGTCATAACTTTGAATATTTTTGGTCTAAACTAATAATTTTTGGATATGTGTGTCCCTAGGTCAAGAATTATATAATTTGGGAAATGTGGGCCGTGCCACGCCCACATTTTTTGTATTCAGTGCTTTGTTTGTACTTCAATAATGTCCAAAGTTTATGGTTGATCTGTTTTAAACTTTTCCAATACGTTAAAATCTTCGTTGGGTACTACATACATAGGCTACATTTGTAAATTCTTTGGAAAAGTGGGCAGTTCCAGGACCACAAGCTAAGTAATATTTCAATTCGTTATATCCCTGAATGCATTTGCTTTAGTGAAATTTTAACGTTCTTAAATCTTAATCAAAGCGCTTAATTTTTTTTGTTTGTTATTGCCGTTCATACATATCCAGAGTATTATAGGTAGATATAGGATATAATTAAATAAGTACTAACTATACATCTGCTCAGCAGCGCATAATGGTTTTTGTCATACCCATTGCGTTCAAAAGATCCGTTTTTTGAGTTGGACATCCAAAAAATTTATTTGTTTATACCAAAGACTTTAAAGCCAGAAACATTGTATATCCTAAAGCACTGCAATAAATGGAATGAAAATGTATTTCTAGGGAAGTCACTGGTCAGGCAGAACAACGTCTGCCGGGTCTGCTAGTCATTTATAATTTTTATTGCAATAATAATCGATTGGTTTTTATATGCCAATACTCCTATTTTAGACAACTTTAACTTGTAAAAATCTATATTAAAATAATTTATTTCCTCTTTTGTTAAAATTCCTGGTTGAATCAAATTATATTTAGGCGCTGCTATATTGTTCTGAATATTATCTATTTTATCTTTTACAAATCGGATCTTGTTTACTATCTCATTAAACAGCAGTTGATTAAGAATTTCCACATTCTGCTGGCTTATATTAATTAACCCTCTCCTATTCCTATTAGCCTTTTCTGGCTGTATGGTTTTTATCTTAGCTTCTTATATTTCTAGCTCATTGAGAAGGAACTCCTATTTCTGAAAGTGCGCCCCTCAATGTCATGCTTCAACTGATAAACTACCTATAAAATTTCCTGTGGTTGAATGACAGGTAATATTGTTGTAGTTCTATTAACTATATCTGCATAACCCATGTGGATCATTGTATACCCTTCTTCATGCAGTATCGGTGTCACTTGCAGGTGTCCTTTCACCAGCCCCTCAGCCGAGCTAAATCGGCTTACGACCGTCATTAGTATTATGAACAACATCATCTGAAATTACGATAATAACTACGTGCCATCTTTCTATTTTCATCATATACTGTCTTTTTCTTGAAAAAAAAAATAAAATAAAATTAATTGTTTCCCTTCCTGCTTTCTCTAGGTATCTCCATTGTGACATTTTCATTAATTAAATTGAGTATTCCAGCAAATTTTCTTGGTCTTTTTATATTAGCCCGGCGAATAGTGCCGCGAGTCCATACAAATGAGTGCTCCGAATTGGCTGAAACTTCACACCTTAAAGTACTATGCCACATTTTTCTTGTACCGGTTACGCATTTCGAAAAAACCGAGTTTATCTCGAATTTTTGTATTAAAATAGTTATTGCGGACATGTGTTGATATAAATAGAATGAGTCTCCAGAATGGGTCGAAACTCACACCTGAAAGGTCTATACCACCCCAATTTCAGAGAAAAATCAGCTATTCAATCCCGCTCACCAAATAATTTAAAACAATTTTTTTTTTTTAAATTTGATAAAAAGGTAAAATAAGCCATAATCATTGTAGACATATGTGTATAAAAAACAAAGTACAGGCCAGAACTGGTTGAGACTTTACACCTAAAAGAACTATGCCATGCTAAATTAAAAAATAAAATAGATTTTTCAATACCGGGTACCCATTGCAAAAAAAAAAATTTTTTCACATTGCTATATGAATGAAAAATAAGTCATAATCCTTGCTGATTGTGGAGTTTATAAATCATCAAGGAATTGCCAGAACTTATTGAAACTCAACACCTAAAGAGTCTATATTACGGTTATTTAAAAAAAAGTAATCAGTTTTTTCGATCACATTACCAAGCATACATTTAATTCATTATCGGGATCTTCAATTTCAAATACTGTCCATTGAAGCCAAGAAGAGTTCAAATCAACAAATCGCTCTTTTATATAGAAAGCTTGCTTCCACTTGTTGTTCATTTCAGCATTGAACCTATACACTTTTGATCTCAAAACATTTCTATCAAATTTAACATTATTTATCTTTTCTCAAACAAAAGAAAAAATTACAGGGGGGTTATTCTGTATCGCGATGCGAAAGACATTTCTTTCGCATTTCAAAAAAAATGTATGTGATTTGACAGCTTGCTAATAGCATTTGCTTTCGCATCGCGATACAGAATAACCCCCCAGATATTCTTTCTTCGTGGGGTGTTTCTACCCATAAATCTACCAAATCACTGTTTATAATTTTAATTCACATTTTTATTTATTTATTATAAAAGTTTAACGTTTTTGCTTTCGATAATTTATTTTGTAGTGATATAAACAAGTGCTGATTTACCTGCTGCGCTCACTTGCTTTCACACGTACATACTTATGTGCATTAGGATGGTAATATTAAATTTATATTTAATTTATATTTAACTAGCAGACCAGGCAGACGTTGTTCTGCCTGACCAGTGACTTCCCTAGAAATACATTTTCAAATATTTTTCTTTAACTTTTAACATTCCATTTATTGCAGTGCTTTAGGATATACAATGTTTCTGGCTTTAAAGTCTTTGGTATAAACAAATAAATTTTTTGGATGTCCAACTCAAAAAACGGATCTTTTGAACGCAATGGGTATGACAAAAACCATTATGCGCTGCTGAGCAGATGTATAGTTAGTACTTATTTAATTATATCCTATATCTACCTATAATACTCTGGATATGTATGAACGGCAATAACAAACAAAAAAAATTAAGTGCTTTGATTAACGTTAAAATGTCACTAAAGCAAATGCATTCAGGGATATAACGAATTGAAATATTACTTAGCTTGTGGTCCTGGAACTGCCCACTTTTCCAAAGAATTTACAAATGTAGCCTATGTATGTCGTACCCAACGAAGATTTTAACGTATTGGAAAAGTTTAAAACAGATCAACCATAAACTTTGGACATTGTTGAAGTACAAACAAAGCACTGAATACAAAAAATGTGGGCGTGGCACGGCCCACATTTCCCAAATTATATAATTCTTGACCTAGGGACACACATATCCAAAAATTATTAGTTTAGACCAAAAATATTCAAAGTTATGATGATTTAAATTTTATATAGCCTGGGGCGTGGCACAACAATGTTCTGAACCAATCTGGAAATTTAGAGAAGATCGACCATAAACTTTGAACTTATTGAAGTACAAACACAACACAAAAAATGTGGGCGTGGGACCGCCCACTTTTCCAAAATTACATAAATCGTGACTAAAGGACACACATATCCAGAAATCATTAATTTAGACCAAATATGTTCAGAGCTATGAAGAATTTAATTTTTATATAGCCTGGGGGCGTGGCACCGCCTACTTTTCCAAAAATTGATATAGCCTAAATCGTACACAACAATCTTCTGAACCAATCTTGAAAGTTTGAAAGAGATCGACCGTAAACTTTGGACATTATTGAAGTACAAACAAAACACAAAAAATGTGGGCGTGGCACCGCCCACTTTTCCAAAATTACATAAATCGTGACTAAAGGACACACATATCCAGAAATCATTAATTTAGACCAAATATGTTCAGAGCTATGAAGAATTTAATTTTTATATAGCCTGGGGGCGTGGCACCGCCTACTTTTCCAAAAATTGATATAGCCTAAATCGTACACAACAATCTTCTGAACCAATCTTGAAAGTTTAAAAGAGATCGACCATAAACTTTGGACATTATTGAAGTACAAACAAAACACAAAAAATGTGGGCGTGGCACCGCCCACTTTTCCAAAATTACATAAATCTTGACCAAAGGACACACATATCCAAAAATCATTAATTTAGGCCAAATATGTTCAGAGTTATGAAGAATTGTAGTTTTATACAGCCAGGGGGCGTGGCACCGCCCACTTTTCCAAAAATTAATATAGCCTATGCTTTAACCCATGATCTCAAGAATATACTGTGAAAATTTCATAAAAATCGGTTGAGTACTTTGGACGCCCATAAAGGACACACAGACACACAGACACACATTCATTTTTATTTATAAGATAAGGCAAACAGCTCTATGAAAAAGCTTTTGTATAATAATTTTTTTCTTGAATTCAGATGAATCTAAAATTCACTCTAAGCGGACACAGTCATCAACACTTTTGATATGATAGCTATATTATATGAGCTTATTCTTCGGTCAGCCTTGGTCCACCTAATGGTAAATTTCTTGGAAACGGGTTCGCAGATGAACCTGAAAACTGTTCCTTGTGAAAACTCTCATCAACACCTTTAATTTGATACGCATATTGTTAAAATACATTCGGGGTCACCGCTGGTCCACATTTTGGTCAATATCTCAGGATTCCAGAAACTTTTTTAACTTTTTCTTTCTGAAGAACCTTCTCGGGCACAAACAAATACAATAAAAAAAAAAATTAGTAAATCGGTCCAGCCGTTCTCAATTGATGAGTTACTATACATTTTTCAATTTCACAGTGAACACAATACCGGTTTTAATTTTGCGTTTGAAAGAACGTGCGCATAAGAAAAAATGTCACATAAAATTAATGGCGATGTATGTGAAAAATGACCACTCCATGTTAGAACACTCATCAATACCTTTCATTTGATACCCATATCGTACAAACAATTTCTGGAGTCACCCCTGGTCCACATTTGGGTCAATATCTCGGAAACGGGACCCCATATGGGACTCAAAACCACTCCATGTTAGAACACTCACCAATAGCTTTCATTTGATACCCATATCGTACAAACACTTTCTTGAGTCACCCCTGGTCCACATTTTGTGGAATATCTCCAAAACCTCCCCGGTTTCTTATACTTTTTTTGTCCATAAACCATGTCGGGCTCAATCAAAAACTACTCGCAAAGTTTCGTTTAATTCGGTCCAGCCGTTCTGGAGTTATAGCGTCAGCAAGGAAAATAGGCTCCATTTTTATATATAGACTAGCAGACCCGGCAGACGTTGTTCTGCCTGACCAGTGACTTCCCTAGAAATACATTTTCAAATATTTTTCTTTAACTTTTAACATTCCTTTTATTGCAGTGCTTTAGGATATACAATGTTTGTGGCTTTAAAGTCTTTGGTATAAACAAATAAATTTTTTGGATGTCCAACTCAAAAAACGGATCTTTTGAACTCAATGGGTATGACAAAAACCATTATGCGCTGCTGAGCAGATGTATAGTTAGTACTTATTTAATTATATCCAATATCTACCTATAATACTCTGGATATGTATGAACGGCAATAACAAACAAAAAAAATTAAGTGCGTTGATTAAGATTTAAGAACGTTAAAATGTCACTAAAGCAAATACATTCAGGGATATAACGAATTGAAATATTACTTAGCTTGTGGTCTTGGAACTGCCCACTTTTCCAAAGAATTTACAAATGTAGCCTATGTACATATGTCGTACCCAACGAAGATTTTAACGTATTGGAAAAGTTTTTGTTGTTGTTGTTGTTGTTAGCAGTGCTTCGCCCTGCCCAAAGGGCCAGAACACTCCTAGTTGTCATCGGGCTCTTCTAACGGAAGTCCAAGGAAACGCGCTGTTTCAACAGGGTTGGACCAAAGTGATAAGGGAGTTAGAAGAGTATGTTCCGAAGAACACGAAAAGAGATGTTGCGTGTCATGGGGGGCCATACCGCATGCAGGGCATGTGTTAGGTATGGTAGGGTTCAGTCTGGACAAATAGGAGTTCAGCCTATTGCAATATCCAGACCGAAGTTGAGCCAGCATGACTCTAGTCTCCCTCGGAAGGACACGTTCTTCCTCAGCAAGAACGGGTGGTTGGGCACCAATAACGGGGTTCACAGGCCGGGATCTGAGGGATCTGTCCACCGACTCAGTGTGGAGGTCCTTTAGGGCCCGCCTATGGTCCCGCAGATCAAACGGCAACGAGATGTGATGCCGGATCTCATCATAATGCTTCCGGAGATGCTTCCTTATGTCTCTAGGGGGCGGAGTTTCATCCAATAGCTGTCGATTTGGATGACTGGGACGGTGGCAGTTCAGAAGGAACTGCCTACTTAAAAGTTCCGCATGCTCGCGAACGTTGAGCATTTGAGCCTCCTGGTGGAGATGAGACTCAGGAGACATAAGCAAACAACCCGTTGCAGTTCTGATGGCGGTGTTTTGGCAGACCTGCAATTTCCTCCAGTGGGTGTCGTGAAGGTTAGGCGACCATATGGGCGCTGCATAATCAATAACCGGTCGGCCAATAGCCTTATAGGTGACCAGCAACGTTTCTTTGTCTTTGCCCCAAGTACTGCCGGCGAGTGACTTGAGGATCTTGTTGCGGCTTTGTACCTTTGAAGCTATTGCGGTGGCATGATTAGCGAAGGTGAGGCTATTGTCGAATGTAACCCCTAGAATTTTGGGGTGGTTGACAGTAGGTAGTGGAACACCATCTACTTGGACATTCAACTCCTGCCCCATCTGCGCATTCCACGTAGTGAATAGGGTCGCGGTCGATTTAGTCGGGGACAGTGTCAGGTTCCGCTCTGTGAAGAAGCAGGAAAGGTCGCGCAGGTAGTCATTAAGTCTAGTACAAAGTTCGTCTGTCGAAGGTCCTTTGCCCGTGGCCATCACGGTGCAGTCGTCAGCGTACGAAACGATGGAGACCCCCTCTGGTGGGGGAGGGAGGCTCGAGATGTAGAAGTTAAACAGAAGGGGTGAAAGAACACCACCCTGCGGAACCCCTTGTCTAATTCTTCGAGGTCTACATCTCTCGTTTCGAAACTGCACTGACGCCAGCCGACCGTTCAGGTAGTTAGCGGTCCACCTTTTTAGGCCGGCAGGAAGCGGTGTCTCCTCCAGGTCTTCAAGGAGTGTGGCGTGGTTGACCGTGTCGAAGGCTTTCGACAGGTCAAGTGCCACGAGAACCGTCCTGTGGTTTGGTTGATGTTGGTTTAAACCGAAGTTAATCTGCGTCGTGATGGCGTTCAAAGCTGATGTTGTGCTATGGTTTTTACGGAAGCCATGTTGATGATTGGCCAGCTGCAGGTTTGCAGTATAATATGGGAGCAGAATAGCCTCTAACAACTTCACTACCGGCGAAAGGAGAGATATCGGACGATAAGAGTCTCCTTGATTCGCCGGCTTCCCAGGTTTTAGTAGGGGGACCACAGTCGCATGTTTCCAGATATCTGGTATAACGAAGGTGGACAGTGAGAGGTTGAATAGAGCCGCCAAGTACTTGTGCCCCTCGTGGCCTAGGTGTTTCAGCATCTTCATGGCAATTCCGTCGGGTCCGAGTGATCTTGAGGGTTTGGCCTTCTTTATAGCTTCCTTGACCTCTGCAGCGGAGACGACAATAGGCGCGGCTGTGTGTTTGTGTTTGTGCGCGCGTCGGATGGCTTTTCTCTTAGCCCTATCCGCAGGAGAATGCAGTATAAATTGCCGGCAGAATGCGCTCGCGCATTTCCTGGGGTCCGACTTGACGTTATCGCCGAAAGCAATGGCGACCTTGTCATTGTATT
The DNA here is from genome assembly GCA_951509765.1 of Sphenella marginata. Lineage (NCBI taxonomy): Eukaryota > Metazoa > Arthropoda > Insecta > Diptera > Tephritidae > Sphenella > Sphenella marginata. Next base: position 77,765,286 of record OX608078.1, read on the forward strand.
TGGTCGGGTTGGATAGGGCCTTGACTGTCGACCATAATTTGCCGACCCCGCCGGAGAGGTTGCATGACTCTAGGTGTTCTTTCCACTTCTTCAATTTATGTTCATTGACAGTCCGACGGATTTCTGCGTTGAGATCCTTTATTCTTGGATCTGCGGGGTTCAAGAGTCTCACTTGGTCACGTTCTCTTGCCATTGCCGCTGCTTCCGCAGGGAAATTCGGCCGAATTTCCGGGATTCTGCCAGCAGGGATGAAGCGGCCAGAGGCTGAATCGATGACTTTGCGAAACTCTTTCTCACCTTTGCATACGTCCGTCGGTGTGGGTAGGTCAGCGAAGGAGTGCTCTGTAAAGTCCGTGAAGCGGTCCCAGTCCGCTTTACTAAAGTTAATGTACGTACGTTTTTCTGTCGTTATGAAGTCGGACGGTCGTTCGATGTCTAGTAGGATGGGTAGGTGGTCAGATGCCAGTGTAAGCATAGGTTGCCAGTTAACGTGGTTGATAAGGCCCGCACTTGAAATGGAGATGTCTGGCGAACTGTGGCAGTTACCTGCCACCCTAGTGGGGGCATCTCCATTCAATGTACAGAATGCCGAATTATCTATTTGCTCTGCGAGTGCGTGCCCTCTGCTATCTGCTGGCAAGTTGGAGTGCCAGAGATCGTGATGTGCGTTGAAATCGCCTAAGATGAGGCAGTTATCGCCCCTTAGCAACGCACTAATATCAGGGCGATAATCACGGGGACAGCACGTAACAGGGGGAATGTATATATTTAACACTCGCAAGTCGACGTCGCCTGTCCGGACTGCTATACCCTGGTATTCTAGGGTAGAGTCCCTGGGGTCAACGTCAGGGGCAAACAGATTATATTGTACAGTATGGTGTGTAATGAATGCGAGGCAGCCCCCATGACCGCTGGGACGGTCTTTCCTATGTACGTTGTACCCATCACGAGTACGTAAGTCCGAGTTAGCATTCAGTTTGGTCTCCTGAATGGCGGCCAGTTTAATGTTGTTCGACTTCATAAAGTCTGTTATCTCCGCGATCTTACCAGCTAACCCGTTGCAGTTCAGCTGTAGGATTTTGAAGTGTGTCGGGAGGGAGGGTGGAGGCATGCTGGGGGTAAGGGACGGATGCGGTTGCCTAGGTGGAGGTGGGCATAGTCCCAAGCTGTGACGCAGTCGAGGGTTCAGCGCGTCTTGGCCGATGTTGTGTGGCGTGGAGGGCGGCTGAGTACTGCAGCAAGGGGCAATAAATGCATCCGTCCAAAGGTTCCTGTTTGCGAGCCCAGAGCACATATGGATGTGGCACAGGCCAAGGCAGTTATTGCACTTAACCGATGCCGCAGGCGTATATAGTCTTTGCCGACAAACAGTGCACGTGGTGAAAGGTACGAGGAGGTTATGTTCCTGACCCACGTGCATGCTGGAAGTAGGGGGGGACGAGAGTGGGGACTGAGGTGAGGCGGGAGCAGCAAGGCTGCAGGTCGTGAAGACCGGGCCACTGTCGTGGCCATTTGATGATGGTAGGTGCGGTGTGTGTGCGCCGGAGCGACGAGAACCGCGGGACGCGCGTGTGCGCGAACAACATGGTGCCTCAAAAGTACTGAAAAAAGTACGGGTTCTGGGGATGGCAGGGTTAAGCCCTGAGCATCCAGATCTATGCAACCATCTCTTGCATTTACTGCATTGAACAGAATGTGAACGTTTAACATATATTTTCTTCCAGCAGACGCAGCAGATCCATTCTCTCGGTCCGGGGTTGGATTCGATACCAGCCCGTAGCAAGAGACATTGGAGCAACCCTGCTGCAAGGGATTGCTCCGAGGATGACAATTTAGGAGTGGGATTGGACAGATTGGACAGGGTTACACTGAAATAACAGCCCTTGGCCGGGTAAAACCCGGGTCATTCCGGTACGTAGAACCGGCTGTTGTGGGAATGATTGGAAAAGTTTAAAACAGATCAACAGGTGCCACGCCCACATTTCCCAAATTGTATAATTCTTGACCAAGGGACACACATATCCAAAAATCATTAGTTTAGACCAAAAATATTCAAAGTTATAATGATTTAAATTTTATATAGCCTGGGGGCGTGGCACAACAATCTTCTGAACCAATCTGGAAATTTAGAGAAGATCGACCATAAACTTTGAACTTATTGAAGTACAAACAAAACACAAAACATGTGGGCGTGGCACCGCCCACTTTTCCAAAATTATATACATCTTGACTAAAGGATACACATATCCAAAAATCTTTAATTTAGACCCAATATGTTCAGAGTTATGAAGAATTTAAATTTTATATAGCCGGGGGGCGTGGCACCGCCTACTTTTCCAAAAATTGATATAGCCTAAATCGTACACAACAATCTTCTGAACCAATCTTGAAAGTTTAAAAGAGATCGACCATAAACTTTGGACATTATTGAAGTACAAACAAAACACAAAAAATGTGGGCGTGGCACCGCCCACTTTTCCAAAATTACATAAATCTTGACCAAAGGACATACATATCCAAAAATCATTAATTTAGACCAAATGTGTTCAGAGTTATGAAGAGCTGTAGTTTTATATAGCCTGGGGGCGTGGCACCGCCCACTTTTCCAAAAATTAATATAGCCTATGCTTTAACCCATGATCCCAAGAATATACTGTGAAAATTTCATAAAAATCGGTTGAGTACTTTGGACGCCCATAAAGGACACACAGACACACAGACACACATTTATTTTTATTTATAAGATAAGGCAAATTGCTCTATGAAAAAGCTTTTGTATAATAATTTTTTTCTTGAATTCAGATGAATCTAAAATTCACTCTAAGCGGACACAGTCATCAACACTTTTGATATGATAGCTATATTATATGAGCTTATTCTTGGGTCAGCCTTGGTCCACCTAATGGTCAATTTCTTGGAAACGGGTTCGCAGATGAACCTGAAAACTTTTCCTTGTGAAAACTCTCATCAACACCTTTAATTTGATACGCATATTGTTAAAATACATTCGGGGTCACCCCTGGTCCACATTTTGGTCAATATCTCAGGATTCCAGAAACTTTTTTAACTTTTTCTTTCTGAAGAACCTTCTCGGGGCACAAACAAATACAATTAAGAAAAAATTAGTGAAATCGGTCCAGCCGTTCTCAATTCATGAGTTACTATACATTTTTTCCCTCCATTTTTATATATATAGATAAGGCAAACACCTCTATGAAAAAGCTTTTGTATGATAATTTTTTTCTTGAATTCAGATGAATCTAAAATTCACTCTAAGCGGACACAGTCATCAACACTTTTGATATGATAGCTATATTATATGAGCTTATTCTTGGGTCAGCCTTGGTCCACCTAATGGTCAATATCTTGGAAACGGGTTCGCAGATGAACCTGAAAATTGTTCTTAAATTTGATACGCATATTGTTAAAATACATTTGGGGTCACCCCTGGTCCACATTTCGGTCAATATCTCAGGATTCAGAAACAGAAGAACCTTCTCGGGGCACAAACAAATACAATAAAAAAAAATTTGTGAAATCGGTTCAGCCGTTCTCAATTGATGAGTTACTATACATTTTTCAATTTCACAGTGAACACAATACCGGTTTTAAATTTGCGTTTGAAAGAACGTGCGCATAAGAAAAAATGTCACATAAAATTAATGGCGATGTATGTGAAAAATGACTTCCATTATTTTCCTGCTTTCCGGCTTATTTTTATATTATACCAGGGTCACCCCTGGTCCTCATTTTTGGATATCTCGTAAGCGGGGTAGCATAGGGTCCTGAAAATCACCTCATTTTTAAACACTCATCAACACCTTTTATTCGACACCCATATCGTATAAAATCCTTCTAAGGTCACGCCTGGTCCACATTTTGGAAGATATCTCGGAAAACGGGTCGCACAGGGTCTTGAAAATCACCTCTTTTTTAAATACTCATCAATACTGTTTATTTGATACCCATATTGTAGAAAACCCGTCTGGGGTCACACCTGGTCCATATTTTGGGAAATACCTCGAATACGGGGTCTTATATGGGATTAATAACTACACCATGTTCAAGCGCTCGTCAACACCTTTCATTTGATACCCATATCGTACAAACACTTTCTGGAGTCACCCCTGGTCCGCATTTGGGTCAATATATCGGAAACGGCACCCCATATGGGACTCAAAACCACTCCATGTTAGAACACTCATCAATACCTTTCATTTGATACCCATATCGTACAAACACTTTCTGGAGTCACCGCTGGTCCACATTTGGGTCAATATCTCGGAAACGGGACCCCATATGGGACTCAAAACCACTCCATGTCAGAACACTCATCAATACCTTTCATTGGATTCCCATATCGAATAAACACTTTCTGGAGTCACCCCTGGTCCACATTTGGGTCAATATCTCGGAAACGGGACCCCATATGGGACTCAAAACCACTCCATGTTAGAACACTCATCAATAGCTTTCATTTGATACCCATATCGTACAAACACTTTCTGGAGTCACCCCTGGTCCACATTTTGTGGAATATCTCCAAAACCTTCCCGGTTTCTTATACTTTTTTTGGCCATAAACCATGTCGGGCTCAATCAAAAACTACGTGCAAAATTTCGTTTAATTTGGTCCTGCCGTTCTGGAGTTATAGCGTCAGCAAGGAAAATAGGCTCCATTTTTATATATAGACTAGCTGATCCGGCACACTTCGTTCTGCCCAAAATAGACTTTACTATTAAGTTCATTTAAAAAAAGATATCCAACTGAATGATAAACTATGTATCTATTCCAATCTAAGTTAATATTCGCCGACACACTAAATCATTTGCACCAAATCACTCAGATATTGATAATCTACACATTCGCAACTGTTCATTTCGTAAATGTAAACTATTTACCACGAAAAGCTACCGCTACCACTTCAATCACTAAATTAGAAATAATATTGTAAGCTGTCAAATGAAATGACCGCCTTCTACCCACAAATTTATTTTCACTGAGTATGAAAGGCCAAAATCGCCTAGGCGGTTAGATGGCTATTTTAAGAAAGTAAGTGAGAGATTGGTCTAGTATATAGGCGAAATGGTACCAAAAGCGACAGCGTAGTACTTCGGTACTTTCTTGAGCCAAATCGTATCGAAAAAGTACAATTGTATGGAAAAACCCAACCGTAAACTTGCATTATGTTAAATCCTATACACTGGTATTCTGCTATGCTTACTTCAGTTTCGTAACATAACTGCCTTTATCTTCTAATCAGCCATGTGGTTTTTATAATTTCATAAAATTAAAAAGTGAAATAGTGAGAATTTAACATTTTTCGAAATAATGTCACATATGTCATATACGGTTCTACCTTTAGAGCCGTTTTACATAGAACACTCATCAATACCTTTCATTTGAAACCCATATCGTAATCACACTTTCTGGGGGCACCCTGGTCCACATTCGGACCAATATCTCGGAAACAGGACCCCCTAGGTGAAAAAAAACCCCTCCATGTTTCAACACTCATCAGTACCTTTCATTTGATACCCATATCGTATAAACACGATCAAGGGTAACCCCGGTCCACATTTTGCCGGATATCTCGAAAACCCGGAAAATTTTAGAATGTTTTTTTAGCCTATAACCATGTCGAGCACACAGAGATCTTCCGTTCAAAATTTCATCAAAATCGGTTCGGCCGTTCTTGAGTTTTGCGAACAGAAAAAAAACGGCTTTCAAAATATAAATAGTATAGAGTATAGATAAGGCAAACAGCTCTATGAAAAAGCTTTTGTATAATAATTTTTTCTTGAATTCAGATGAATCTAAAGTTCACTCTAAGCGGACACAGTCATCAACATCATTTTTAAACACTCATCAACACCTTTTATTCGACACCCATATCGTATAAAATCCTTCTAAGGTCACGCCTGGTCCACATTTTGGTAGATATCTCGGAAAACGGGTCGCACAGGGTCTTGAAAATCACCTCTTTTTTAAATACTCATCAATACTGTTTATTTGATACCCATATTGTAGAAAACCCGTCTGGGGTCACACCTGGTCCATATTTTGGGAAATACCTCGAATACGGGGTCTTATTTGGGATTAATAACTACACCATGTTCAAGCGCTCGTCAACACCTTTCATTTGATACCCATATCGTACAAACACTTTCTGGAGTCACCCCTGGTCCGCATTTGGGTCAATATATCGGAAACGGCACCCCATATGGGACTCAAAACCACTCCATGTTAGAACACTCATCAATACCTTTCATTTGATACCCATATCGTACAAACACTTTCTGGAGTCACCGCTGGTCCACATTTGGGTCAATATCTCGGAAACGGGACCCCATATGGGACTCAAAACCACTCCATGTCAGAACACTCATCAATACCTTTCATTGGATTCCCATATCGAATAAACACTTTCTGGAGTCACCCCTGGTCCACATTTGGGTCAATATCTCGGAAACGGGACCCCATATGGGACTCAAAACCACTCCATGTTAGAACACTCATCAATAGCTTTCATTTGATACCCATATCGTACAAACACTTTCTGGAGTCACCCCTGGTCCATATTTTGTGGAATATCTCCAAAACCTTCCCGGTTTCTTATACTTTTTTTGGCCATAAACCATGTCGGGCTCAATCAAAAACTACGTGCAAAATTTCGTTTAATTTGGTCCTGCCGTTCTGGAGTTATAGCGTCAGCAAGGAAAATAGGCTCCACTTGACATTTCTACATAACCCAAACCCTTTTAAACACGGTGTTTGGTTTGGTGGAAACACCGCGTTACCAATTACGAAGAACTAAAAAAAACTTGAGTCAAATCTGTCCAGCCGTTCTCATTTTTTTCCTATCATTTTTGAATTGATTAATATGAAATAAGAAATTAATAATATAATTATGTGATAATACTTACATGTACATATGTACATATATATTTTAATTAAATATTTTTGAACAATGAAGCAATTGTATAAAATACGAATAACGGGGTTTCACAAAATGCGTTCACTACAAAATATGTACATATATGGATTTGATTTTTACTTATCCCTCAGCAACACGAAAACGTACATACATATGTACATATGAATGTTAATTTTGTTTTTATTTAAAGCGTCATACATACATACATATGTATGTATGTATGTACGAAGCGAAGTACCGCTACCGAGCGCTCGCTTAACTTAAATCGATTCATTTGGTTGACAGCGAACAAACACACAAACAGCTTTTTTTAGAAAAGGTGCTCCTATTGTTTAAACAATTTTGGTTAAATAATATATGAATCAACTTTTTTTTTTGATGCAGAACGAAAGTAAATATTTCAAAGTTTAACTTCAAGTAAGTTTCATTCTAATCGGTGGATCCGTTTATGATTTGTGGCTGTGTAAACAAAAAAATTTATGGTTTTTTACCGATTTCCACTCCCCCTTGAGATATAAGGTATCCTATCTTTCAAGTTGGATCAAACTGTAGATGCTGTGCAAATTTCATTAAAATCGGTTGAGTAGTTTAGGAGCTCACCCTGATTGAACATGTGACACGTGATTTTTATATATTAAGACTAGCTGACCCGGCACACTTCGTTCTGCCCAAAATAGACTTTACTATTAAGTTCATTTAAAAAAAGATATCCAACTGAATGATAAACTATGTATCTATTCCAATCTAAGTTAATATTCGCCGACACACTAAATCATTTGCACCAAATCACTCAGATATTGATAATCTACACATTCGCAACTGTTCATTTCGTAAATGTAAACTATTTACCACGAAAAGCTATCGCTACCACTTCAATCACTAAATTAGAAATAATATTGTAAGCTGTCAAATGAAATGACCGCCTTCTACCCACAAATTTATTTTCACTGAGTATGAAAGGCCAAAATCGCCTAGGCGGTTAGATGGCTATTTTAAGAAAGTAAGTGAGAGATTGGTCTAGTATATAGGCGAAATGGTACCAAAAGCGACAGCGTAGTACTTCGGTACTTTCTTGAGCCAAATCGTATCGAAAAAGTACAATTGTATGGAAAAACCCAACCGTAAACTTGCATTATGTTAAATCCTATACACTGGTATTCTGCTATGCTTACTTCAGTTTCGTAACATAACTGCCTTTATCTTCTAATCAGCCATGTGGTTTTTATAATTTCATAAAATTAAAAAGTGAAATAGTGAGAATTTAACATTTTTCGAAATAATGTCACATATGTCATATACGGTTCTACCTTTAGAGCCGTTTTACATAGAACACTCATCAATACCTTTCATTTGAAACCCATATCGTAATCACACTTTCTGGGGGCACCCTGGTCCACATTCGGACCAATATCTCGGAAACAGGACCCCCTAGGTGAAAGAAAACCCCTCCATGTTTCAACACTCATCAGTACCTTTCATTTGATACCCATATCGTATAAACACGATCAAGGGTAACCCCGGTCCACATTTTGCCGGATATCTCGAAAACCCGGAAAATTTTAGAATGTTTTTTTAGCCTATAACCATGTCGAGCACACAGAGATCTTCCGTTCAAAATTTCATCAAAATCGGTTCGGCCGTTCTTGAGTTTTGCGAACAGAAAAAAAACGGCTTTCAAAATATAAATAGTATAGAGTATAGATAAGGCAAACAGCTCTATGAAAAAGCTTTTGTATAATAATTTTTTCTTGAATTCAGATGAATCTAAAGTTCACTCTAAGCGGACACAGTCATCAACACTTTTGATATGATAGCTATATTATATGAGCTTATTCTTGGGTCAGCCTTGGCCCACCTAATGGTCAATTTCTTGGAAACGGGTTCGCAGCTGAACCTGAAAACTTTTCCTTGTGAAAACTCTCATCAACACCTTTAATTTGATACGCATATTGTTAAAATACATTCGGGGTCACCCCTGGTCCACATTTTGGTCAATATCTCAGGATTCCAGAAACTTTTTTAACTTTTTCTTTCTGAAGAACCTTCTCGGGGCACAAACAAATACAATTAAGAAAAAATTAGTGAAATCGGTCCAGCCGTTCTCAATTCATGAGTTACTATACATTTTTTCCCTCCATTTTTATATATATATGTAGATAAGGCAAACACCTCTATGAAAAAGCTTTTGTATGATAATTTTTTTTTTGAATTCAGATGAATCTAAAATTCACTCTAAGCGGACACAGTCATCAACACTTTTGATATGATAGCTATATTATATGAGCTTATTCTTGGGTCAGCCTTGGTCCACCTAATGGTCAATATCTTGGAAACGGGTTCGCAGATGAACCTGAAAATTGTTCTTTGTGAAAACTCTCATCAACACCTTTAATTTGATACGCATATTGTTAAAATACATTTGGGGTCACCCCTGGTCCACATTTCGGTCAATATCTCAGGATTCAGAAACAGAAGAACCTTCTCGGGGCACAAACAAATACAATAAAAAAAAAATTGTGAAATCGGTCCAGCCGTTCTCAATTGATGAGTTACTATACATTTTTCAATTTCACAGTGAACACAATACCGGTTTTAAATTTGCGTTTGAAAGAACGTGCGCATAAGAAAAAATGTCACATAAAATTAATGGCGATGTATGTGAAAAATGACTTCCATTATTTTCCTGCTTTCCGACTTATTTTTATATTATACCAGGGTCACCCCCGGTCCTCATTTTTGGATATCTCGTAAGCGGGGTAGCATAGGGTCCTGAAAATCACCTCATTTTTAAACACTCATCAACACCTTTTATTCGACACCCATATCGTATAAAATCCTTCTAAGGTCACGCCTGGTCCACATTTTGGTAGATATCTCGGAAAACGGGTCGCATAGGGTCTTGAAAATCACCTCTTTTTTAAATACTCATCAATACCTTTTATTTGATACCCATATTGTAGAAAACCCGTCTGGGGTCACACCTGGTCCATATTTTGGGAAATACCTCGAATACGGGGTCTTATATGGGATTAATAACTACACCATGTTCAAGCGCTCGTCAACACCTTTCATTTGATACCCATATCGTACAAACACTTTCTGGAGTCACCCCTGGTCCACATTTGGGTCAATATCTCGGAAACGGGACCCCATATGGGACTCAAAACCACTCCATGTTAGAACACTCATCAATACCTTTCATTTGATACCCATATCGTACAAACACTTTCTGGAGTCACCGCTGGGACCCCATATGGGACTCAAAACCACTCCATGTCAGAACACTCATCAATACCTTTCATTTGATTCCCATATCGAACAAACACTTTCTGGAGTCACCTCTGGTCCACATTTGGGTCAATATCTCGGAAACGGGACCCCATATGGGACTCAAAACCACTCCATGTTAGAACACTCATCAATAGCTTTCATTTGATACCCATATCGTACAAACACTTTCTGGAGTCACCCCTGGTCCACATTTTGTGGAATATCTCCAAAACCTTCCCGGTTTCTCATACTTTTTTTGGCCATAAACCATGTCGGGCTCAATCAAAAACTACGTGCAAAATTTCGTTTAATTTGGTCCTGCCGTTCTGGAGTTATAGCGTCAGCAAGGAAAATAGGCTCCATTTTTATATATAGATAAGGCAAATTGCTCTATGAAAAAGCTTTTGTATAATAATTTTTTTCTTGAATTCAGATGAATCTAAAATTCACTCTAAGCGGACACAGTCATCAACACTTTTGATATGATAGCTATATTATATGAGCTTATTCTTGGGTCAGCCTTGGTCCACCTAATGGTCAATTTCTTTGAAACGGGTTCGCAGATGAACCTGAAAACTTTTCCTTGTGAAAACTCTCATCAACACCTTTAATTTGATACGCATATTGTTAAAATACATTCGGGGTCACCCCTGGTCCACATTTTGGTCAATATCTCAGGATTCCAGAAACTTTTTTAACTTTTTCTTTCTGAAGAACCTTCTCGGGGCACAAACAAATACAATTAAGAAAAAATTAGTGAAATCGGTCCAGCCATTCTCAAATCATGAGTTACTATACATTTTTTCCCTCCATTTTTATATATATAGATAATAATAATAATAGTAATGCCCAACGGATTACCCACCATATCCCGCCCGACCGGCGCGAGGGGCGCATCCGCATGACGCGCGGATTGTTCTTTCGTGCCGAGTCTTTGAAAGGCTTTGGTTTGTTAATCGTCGAGATCTAAAACTGCTCAGCTACAGAGAAAACCTCATCAGCTAAGTAAAAAAGATTACACAATTAATAAATCATTAGTTGACAGCGAAAAGTTAATTGTTAAGAATAAAGATAAGAAACAAAGGATATGAAAAAAAATTGTTGCTATGTATTTAGGATAGAAATAATTGACTTTTTTATGCTGTATAGTGAGTCTGAAATATCAAACGTACCAGAATGAGAGTTATAATCTTGACACAAACAACGAAAAGGCTCATTTAATTCAAAATTAGTTCGGCACTGTTTCAAGATAAGTGGTTTAAAATGTCTTGATGGACGAGAAGGTACATTGAAGTTCACTTCGCTCAAAAGAAACGGGCTTACGATTGAACCATTTAGTAATTTAATCATGAAGACAATTCCAAGCATTTCCCTCCGACTAGAAAGGCTGTGAAGATTAATTAGTTTTAAGCGACTCGTATACGATGGCAAATTATACAAGGGATCCCAGTGAAGATCTCTTAAGGCAAATAGTAAAAATTGTTTTTGAACTGATTCTAAGCGATCCACGTGGACCTGGTAACGCGGGTTCCAAATTATAGAACCGTATTCAAGTATCGGTCTGACTAAAGTAGTAAAGAGAGTTTTAGTTACATAAGGGTCGCTAAATTCTTTAGACCATCGTTTAACAAATGCTAGAACGCCTCTAGCTTTATTGACTGTTACGTTAATGTTGCAGTTGAAACTGAGTTTGTAATCCATAGTAACCCCAAGGTCAACAAAATCATACATTTGCTCAAGACTATAATTGTTGATTGTATAGGAAGCTGACTGTGAAATTCCTCTCGAAAAACGCATGTATTTACATTTCTTTAGATTAAGCGGCATATAATTTAAATCGCACCAAGTAACTAGTGTATTTAGATCTGATTGAAGCTTATTGCTATCTTCGGATGATGCGAATGACATGAAAAGCTTTACATCGTCGGCATACATTAACATTTTCGAAAATTCTATTACTGTAGAAATGTCATTTATAAACAACAAGAACAGAATCGGGCCCAGATGGCTTCCTTGAGGAACTCCAGAGGAGACATTAATAACATCGGATTCACAGTTTTTAAACACTACTTTTTGTGTTCTGTCACTAAGGTAAGAAGAGATCCAGCGATTGAGACCCGGCTGGAAACCCAGCTGATCTAGTTTATGAATAAGTAACGAGTGACACATTTTATCGAAAGCTTTGCTGAAATCAGTATAAATAACGTCGGTGTGCAGATTTTTTCTAAAGCCATTTGAGACATGATTTGTAAATTCAAGTAAGTTTGTAACGGTGGACTTTCCCTTACAGAACCCGTGTTGACAGTCAGAAATCAAGGTAGAGATAGGATTCGTAAGCTGATTAGTAACAATAGCTTCAAACACTTTTGGGATGGCAGACAGCTATGCTATGCCACGATAGTTCTCAATAGAAGCCTTGCTTCCGCTTTTATGAAGCGGTAGAAGAAACGACTCTTTCCATGCTGTTGGAAAAACACCACACTTTAGTGACAGATTGAACAAATTGGTAAGGGGTTTGTAAATATTGTTAGCGCACTTCTTCAAGAAGCATGTAGGAATCCTATCAGGACCACATTTAAAAGATTCTTTCAAGGTTTTCAGACAAAAAAGGACATCATTGGCGCATATAGTTGGACAATTAATTAAATTGTTCCCATGTAGCTCATAGGGATAATTTAGAAAGTCAGAATTGGTGACTTACAGAAAATTTATTTTTATCATCGACAAGAACTAAATCTAAGACTTTGCCAAACTTGTTTGCTGTAACGTTTATTTGATTAAGACAGAGATCGGAAATTCCATCCAAAAAGTCATTGAAGCCCGGTCTGGATGGATTTGGAATAATATTTCCATCGACTATTTTCCACGATATATGAGGTAGGTTGAAATCACCCAGAACAATCATCGAGTCAGAATCTTTAGTCAAAAAGTGAACCGTTTTGAGCAACTTGTAAGTACAAAGCAAGATCTGATGCTGGAGGGATATAACAAACAAATAAGTGCATGGAGACATTTGCTAGCTGAATGCGGATGCATTTGAACTCAATAGAATCAATGCTAGGTAAATCAACCTCCTCTGAAGGTATTGAGGAATGAACTGCAAGTAAAACTCCACCCCCGACCCTGTTCAAGCGATCATTTCTATAAACTTGATATTCGTTACAAAAAAATTCAGAGTTGAAAACATGAGGTTTTAGCCAAGTTTCGGTAAAAGCAATTACGTTATAGTTACAACAAAAAGATTTCAAATAAAGATCGGTTAGTTTGGTATTTAAACCTCTGACATTTTGATAAAAGATAGTCATGGTTTTAGTACTCAGTTTTTTGGCTCAACGTTATCACGAGAGATTGTTGCTACATTTTGAACATTTCTATTTGGTCTGTATTCAAACTCCCGCACAAGAGCACCGGGGGGCCAAAAAGAACTATTCAAAAGAGCGTCGAAATCTTTTTCAGCGACATCAATTCTAAATGAAGACATATTTCTCTGATACGTGAAATTAAACTTTTTAATAGTCAAGTTACGATCTTTTACTTTAGTCGAAATATGGTACATTAAATCTTCTTCTGTAGTGTCAGGATGGAACCTAGACACAAAAATAGAATTTTTGCGAGGGACCACAACCAACTTCCTAGCAATTTTTTCAGACTCAATTACAATAACGGGAGGATCCGGATTTTTTTTAGAGGATGTCTTTGGAGGGTTCTTGGACGTTGCCCGAACAGATGTGCTTGGAATTGGGGACGCCAAGTCTATCAATTCGATGGCTTGCGGCAAGTTCGGCTCTAATAAAGGAGCAGGCTCGCGCTCGCCATCACGATTGATAGACTTTTCCAATTGAAGCGATCTGTCCAGATTTCCAAACGTTTTAAAAATGTTTTCATATTCTTTGAATTTTTCGGTCAACAAAGAAAAGTCTTTGCTGATCTCGGAAAACCCGTTTCTGATATGTCGAAAGACCTTACAAAGATCAACTTCCGTCGATCTACATTTTGAACAAGACCAGCGCAGACCTTTTCCATCATTAATAAGATCAGCTGTTCTACCAGTTAAGCCAGTGCACAAGTGCATCACACAGCCAGCATGCTACAAAGCGCTCCGACTCGCTTTTTATCTGGCAATTTTCAAACGTGCACGACATTATATTATTAATAATTATAAAAACTAAAAATTAAAAAAAAATTATAAAATTAAAAAAATTGATAGACTTTTCCAATTGAAGCGATCTGTCCAGATTTCCAAACGTTTTAAAAATGTTTTCATATTTTTGGAATTTTTCGGTCAACAAAGAAAAGTCTTTGCTGATCTCGGAAAACCCGTTTCTGATATGTCGAAAGACCTTACAAAGATCAACTTCCGTCGATCTACATTTTGAACAAGACCAGCGCAGACCTTTTCCATCATTAATAAGATCAGCTGTTCTACCAGTTAAGCCAGTGGACAAGTGCATCACACAGCCAGCATGCTACAAAGCGCTCCGACTCGCTTTTTATCTGGCAATTTTCAAACGTGCACGACATTATATTATTAATAATTATAAAAATTAAAAATTAAAAAAAAATTATAAAATTAAAAAAAATTTAGTAGTTAAAAATTTAGTAGTTAAAAATAAAAAGCTATAAAAACAACCCTGGCAGTTTGGAAGGCAATGTACTGAGCGAACAGTTTTAAACACACTGTACTTGACGTTTAACAAACCACGCAAACAGCTGTAACGAAAAAGGAGTGAGAAAAAGAAAAGCAAGTCAGCGCACAACAACAATTACAATGTAAAATGTAAGCCTTTCAAAAGCAACAAATACAATATGCAAAAACACAACTCGGCACACACAAATTCAATAGAATGAATTTATAATTATTTAATTTTCAATAATTTATCAAGAATTTACACTTTTCACAACAAGTAGTAAAGCACATTAAGTATTCAACTCATAAACTTTAATCTTAAACTTCAAAATTTACAGATATATGACAAATATGATTAAATTTTTAGATAAAAGCACAGAGCAAAATATAAACACAACTACACAGCTTGACGTTTGCGAAAATGAAAATAAACTGAGTAATAAACTGTGAAAAAGTAAAGCAAACACCTCTATGAAAAAGCTTTTGTATGATAATTTTTTTCTTGAATTCAGATGAATCTAAAATTCACTCTAAGCGGACACAGTCATCAACACTTTTGATATGATAGCTATATTATATGAGCTTATTCTTGGGTCAGCCTTGGTCCACCTAATGGTCAATATCTTGGAAACGGGTTCGCAGATGAACCTGAAAATTGTTCTTTGTGAAAACTCTCATCAACACCTTTAATTTGATACGCATATTGTTAAAATACATTTGGGGTCACCCCTGGTCCACATTTCGGTCAATATCTCAGGATTCAGAAACAGAAGAACCTTCTCGGGGCACAAACAAATACAATAAAAAAAAATTTGTGAAATCGGTCCAGCCGTTCTCAATTGATGAGTTACTATTAGTGTTGCCAGGATATAATTTATTTTGGAGCTAGATTTGAGAAAAAAAAGAGCTAGAAAAGAGCTAGATTTATTCAAGAAAATCCAAAACATGTAAAAAATGAGCTAAAAGGTACTTAAGTATTGTATGAAAGTTTTTACATTTATTTCATACTAGCAGGGTACCCAGCTTTGCTCGGTATGTAATTAAGTAGTTAATAAATTCCTGCTACCTGCAATTGCGAAAACAATTTACAGGCTGAGAAGGTCCAGAACAATATTTATTTTCCCACATTATATCTCCTTTATGTCTACGGCAACCAACTAAAGTCTTACTTCGACATTTTGCCATCTCCCCTCTATTTGACTCTTTAGCTTTGCCTAAACATTCCCCAAGTCATCCCCTGTCATTTTTCAAAGAAATTTCAAATATACAGAAACAACTTATCTAGAGTTTTATTAAAGATATGCTGATACCCACATAGGACGGCAATGTACATATGCAATTGATTTTTGATTTAGCTGAAATTGAAAAAAAAGTGAACAAAAATTTTAGAGAAAGCGCGCTTTGTTTTTTTTTTGACAAAGTGAGTGAATTTTTCTTCATATAAATTTATGTAAGAAAAAAAATTTCATAGGTGCATACCTCCCTAAAAGTCAGTATATCTTTTTTGTTTGTCGTTCGGTTTTGATAAAACAAAGTGTTTGAAAAATTATCAAGCTTGATAAATAGTTAAGATAAAAATATTTCATTTTTAGTAAAACTCAAAAATTATTTTTATTTTTGCGTCAAAGCCAAATGAAATCATTTTAATTCTGACTCAGAATTCAAAACGCTTGAAATATTTTTTCTGATTTTTTATCATGAGGGTAAGGTTGTTCAGAATCTTTAGCAACTTAGGAAAGTGTTTTTTACACACAATTTACTTACCTTTTCAATTTGATTCTTGTTCGCAAAATAAACATATGGCAACTGGGAAACTAAGTTGCCACATGGTACACAATAAAATAATAATTTTGACGTCGATTATAAAAGAAATAAAAACTTTCTTCATTTTTCAATACAATTTGTACAAATAAATTTGGAGCCAAAAAAGAGCTAAAAATGAAAAAAAGGACTAGAAAAAGAGCTAGGAGCTAAAACAGAATTTTGGAGCTAAACGCCGAAAAAAAGAGCTAGATCTAGCTCTAAAAGCACCAAAATGGCAACACTGGTTACTATACATTTTTCAATTTCACAGTGAACACAATACCGGTTTTAAATTTGCGTTTGAAAGAACGTGCGCATAAGAAAAAATGTAACATAAAATTAATGGCGATGTATGTGAAAAATGACTTAAATTATTTTCCTGCTTTCCGACTTATTTTTATATTATACCAGGGTCACCCCTGGTCCTCATTTTTGGATATCTCGTAAGCGGGGTAGAATAGGGACCTGAAAATCACCTCATTTTTAAACACTCATCAACACCTTTTATTCGACACCCATATCGTATAAAATCCTTCTAAGGTCACCCCTGGTCCACATTTTGGTAGATATCTCGGAAAACGGGTCGCATAGGGTCTTGAAAATCACCTCTTTTTTAAATACTCATCAATACCTTTTATTTGATATCCATATTGTAGAAAACCCGTCTGGGGTCACACCTGGTCCATATTTTGGGAAATACCTCGAATACGGGGTCTTATATGGGATTAATAACTACACCATGTTCAAGCGCTCGTCAACACCTTTCATTTGATACCCATATCGTACAAACACTTTCTGGAGTCACCCCTGGTCCAAATTTGGGTCAATATCTCGGAAACGGGACCCCATATGGGACTCAAAACCACTCCATGTTAGAACACTCATCAATACCTTTCATTTGATACCCATATCGTACAAACACTTTCTGGAGTCACCGCTGGTCCACATTTGGGTCAATATCTCGGAAACGGGACCCCATATGGGACTCAAAACCACTCCATGTCAGAACACTCATCAATACCTTTCATTTGATTCCCATATCGAACAAACACTTTCTGGAGTCACCCCTGGTCCACATTTGGGTCAATATCTCGGAAACGGGACCCCATATGGGACTCAAAACCACTCCATGTTAGAACACTCATCAATAGCTTTCATTTGATACTCATATCGTACAAAAACTTTCTGGAGTCACCCCTGGTCCACATTTTGTGGAATATCTCCAAAACCTTCCCGGTTTCTTATACTTTTTTTGGCCATAAACCATGTCGGGCTCAATCAAAAACTACGTGCAAAATTTCGTTTAATTTGGTCCTGCCGTTCTGGAGTTATAGCGTCAGCAAGGAAAATAGGCTCCATTTTTACGTTGTTCTGCCTGACCAGTGACTTCCCTAGAAATACATTTTCAAATATTTTTCTTTAACTTTTAACATTCCATTTATTGCAGTGCTTTAGGATATACAATGTTTCTGGCTTTAGAGTCTTTGGTATAAACAAATAAATTTTTTGGATGTCCAACTCAAAAAACGGATCTTTTGAACTCAATGGGTATGACAAAAACCATTATGCGCTGCTGAGCAGATGTATAGTTAGTACTTATTTAATTATATCCTATATCTACCTATAATACTCTGGATATGTATGAACGGCAATAACAAACAAAAAAAATTAAGTGCTTTGATTAAGATTTAAGAACGTTAAAATGTCACTAAAGCAAATACATTCAGGGATATAACGAATTGAAATATTACTTAGCTTGTGGTCCTGGAACTGCCCACTTCTCCAAAGAATTTACAAATGTAGCCTATGTATGTCGTACCCAACGGAGATTATAACGTATTGGAAAAGTTTAAAACAGATCAACCATAAACTTTGGACATTATTGAAGTACAAACAAAGCACTGAATACAAAAAATGTGGTCGTGGCACGGCCCACATTTCCCAAATTATATAATTCTTGACCAAGGGACACACATATCCAAAAATCATTAGCTTAGACCAAAAATATTCAAAGTTATGATGATTTAAATTTTATATAGCCTGGGGGCGTGGCACAACAATCTTCTGAACCAATTTTGAAATTTAGAGAAGATCGACCATAAACTTTGAACTTATTGAAGTACAAACAAAACACAAAAAATGTGGGCGTGGGACCGCCCACTTTTCCCAAATTATATCCTTGACTAAAGGACACACATATCCAAAAATCTTTAATTTAGACCTAATATGTTCAGAGTTATGAAGAATTTAAATTTTATATAGCCTGGGGGCGTGGCACTGGCTACTTTTCCAAAAATTCATATAGCCTCAATCGTACACAACAATTTTCTTAACCAATCTTGAAAGTTTAAAAGAGATCGACCATAAACTTTGGACATTATTGAAGTACAAACAAAACACACAAAAAGGGGCGTGGCACCGCCCACTTTTCCAAAATTACATAAATCTTGACCAAAGGACACACATATCCAAAAATTATTAATTTAGACCAAATATGTTCAGAGCTATGAAGAATTTAAATTTTATATAGCCTGGGGGCGTGGCACCGCCTACTTTTCCAAAAATTGATATAGCCCAAATCGTACACAACAATCTTCTGAACCAATCTTGACAGTTTAAAAGAGATCGACCTTAAGCTTTGGACATTATTGAAGTACAAAGAAAACACAAAAAATGTGGGCGTGGCACCGCCCACTTTTCCAAAATTACATAAATCTTGACCAAAGGACACACATTTCCAGAAATCATTAATTTAGACCAAATATGTTCAGAGCTATGAAGAATTTAAATTTTATATAGCCTTGGGGCGTGGCACCGCCTACTTTTCCAAAAATTGATATAGCCTAAATCGTACACAACAATTTTCTTAACCAATCATGAAAGTTTAAAAGAGATCGACCATAAACTTTGGACATTATTGAAGTACAAACAAAACACAAAAAATGTGGGCGTGGCACCGCCCACTTTTCCAAAATTACATAAATCTTGACCAAAGGACACACATATCCAGAAATCATTAATTTAGACCAAATATGTTCAGAGCTATGAAGAATTTAAATTTTATATAGCCTTGGGGCGTGGCACCGCCTACTTTTCCAAAAATTGATATAGCCTAAATCGTACACAACAATTTTCTTAACCAATCTTGAAAGTTTAAAAGAGATCGACCATAAACTTTGGACATTATTGAAGTACAAACAAAACACAAAAAATGTGGGCGTGGCACCGCCCACTTTTCTAAAATTACATAAATCTTGACCAAAGGACACACATATCCAGAAATCATTAATTTAGACCAAATATGTTCAGAGCTATGAAGAATTTAAATTTTATATAGCCTTGGGGTGTGGCACCGCCTACTTTTCCAAAAATTGATATAGCCTAAATCGTACACAACAATTTTCTTAACCAATCTTGAAAGTTTAAAAGAGATCGGAAATAAACTTTGGACATTATTGAAGTACAAACAAAACACAAAAAATGTGGGCGTGGCACCGCCCACTTTTCCAAAATTACATAAATCTTGACTAAAGGACACACATATCCAGATATCATTAATTTAGACCAAATATGTTCAGAGCTATGAAGAATTTAAATTTTATATAGCCTGGGGGCGTGGCACCGCCTACTTTTCCAAAAATTGATATAGCCTAAATCGTACACAACAATCTTCTGAACCAATCTTGAAAGTTTAAAAGAGATCGACCTTAAACTTTGGACATTATTGAAGTACAAACAAAACACAAAAAATGTGGGCGTGGCACCGCCCACTTTTCCAAAATTACATAAATCTTGACCAAAGGACACACATATCCAAAAATCATTAATTTAGACCAAATATGTTCAGAGTTATGAAGAATTGTAGTTTTATATAGCCTGGGGGCGTGGCACCGCCCACTTTTCCAAAAATTAATATAGCCTATGCTTTAACCCATGATCTCAAGAATATACTGTGAAAATTTCATAAAAATCGGTTGAGTACTTTGGACGCCCATAAAGGACACACAGACACACAGACACACAGACACACATTCATTTTTATTTATAAGATAGATTTATATTATATTACAAACTTTTGGCTTTTTAAGTATATTGGTACGCATACTTAAAGCAGTTTAAATTTCAAAATTTAAGAAAAATCAGTTAAGATTTAATTTAAATATTTTTTAAACCTTTTTTGTTTTTGGTAAATTTTGCTGGCTCGAGGTCTGTGTTTCTTCAAATAAGACACGGTAGTTCTTTTAACAAACCAATATATTTCGATTGCTCTACGGCAATCGTCCTCAGGGTTACAAAACACTATTAAAAACATAAACATCAACAATTAACAAAAAAAATTTTTACATTAAACATAAACAAAAATATGTATATATGTACATACGTTTATTAGCAGTAAGTGGAGTATGATACCACAGTGATACAGTAGGAAAACTCTGGTGAAATTACATCCTGGAGGTGAAATTTTCAGAGTCGAAATTAATTGTATTATGCAATTACTTATACCATCAAAACAAAACTAAAGGAGTAATTTTAGAAAAAGAGTATTTATTGCACATATTGTTCTATGGCAAGTATAAAAAATTAAAGTAAAATGGTAAAATTCCGCAAAAATACATATTACTACTAGTTGCTGTTAGCGATGACCTTTAAAGCAGACTTTTAGTGCTTGTTGATTTCCAAAAAGTGGAAAAAATAATGGGGTTTCAGACTATATTGAGTATGATTATAGCTATACATTGAGTTTTAACTCTATACTATGTATTTGAGTAGACATTTCTGGGTAGCAAACCCCCCTTTTGCAAAATAAAACCACATTTTCTATCAGGTCGATATGGGCGCCTCTATTAAAGCAATGGTTCTTTAATCATAAAATCTCTAAGCTGGACTAAATTTCATGTCTGGAATATATTTTTTATTTAAATCTATTAAAAACTTGAATCACACAGAAATCGCCGTAGTTCAAAGTAAAACGTTCAACACCCTGTGACAAATGTGCTATTGAAAACATAATATATGACGAAAAATCATCGCAAACCTATCAGAGATCAATCTAAAAATAGATTACCTATCATTTAAAACAACTTTTATGATTTTTCGTTTGCTTTGCGGGACTTAATTCAATTAAATCTGTGTACACACGCCACATTGTAATTAACATTTAACACAAGTACTAACATATGTATACTTTGACATCATCTTTGTCATAATAATAAAGCATTATGTTTCTTAACCAACAACCGAAAAATATCTAAATGTACTTTTAACAATTTTTCTTTTTTTATTCACCAAATTAATTTTGCAACACACAACCCTGAAATGCCAAAAAAGCGTTGACTGCCACCCCATGTACAGACTGGCGGTGAATATAATCAGCTGATTGGTACAGAGTTTTACTACTGTATATACTGTGATGATAATGTCTTTTGGTAGGTAAATCTATATATATAAAAATGAAATGGTGTTCAGTTGTCACGCTAAAACTCGAAAACGGCTGAACCAAATTATATACTCACCACCAGATGGCGGTGTTAGTAATGAATTGCTACGAAGTTAATTGAACGAAAAATTCTTTATTTCAAAGCTTTTCACGGTAAAAAATGCGAATTTTCTGGAATTTTCCATTGTCAATTGAAGTTTTGCCATGGTCCATTGATATACATACATACATATCTTACTAATATACAAAAACGTAAGTGTGTGAGTGACTGAATTTTTGTGACTCTTTCACGTCTAAACTAATGCCTCGAACTTTACGAAATTTTGCACACTAATTCTTTGGAGCACAGAATAGAAACACGCATAATTATATTTCGATATATTTATCGATAACAGAGTTATCGGTCAAAATGTAGTTTTACGTCGCAGAAAATTGGTATCAAACGGTAGTGGAAGAACACCGTTTTCATTTGGACGTTGGTTCACTTCGATATATTTATCGATAACAGAGTTATCGGTCAAAATGTGGTTTCGGGTAAACTTTGGGATATCCGCACACAATTGATATCAAACGAAAGGGAAAGACGGCAGCTTTCATTCGGACTTTGCTTCATATCATTAACGTACCAACAAACATACGGCACAACTTTAAGAGTGACACGGACAACTGCGCACAGTATTGTATGTATGTATATACAAACATTTACTTACCAAAAGACAGTATCATACTCCACGTCGCGCAGAGAAGACGTGTTAATAAACGTATGTACATATATGCTTTTTTTGTTTATGTTTAATGTAAAAAATTTGTGTTAATTGTTGATGTTTATGTTTTTAATGGTGTTTCGTAACCCTGAGGACGATTGCCGCAGAGCAATCGAAATATATTGGTTTGTTAAAAGAACTACCGTGTTTTATTTGAAGAAACACAGACCTCGTTCCAGCAAAATTTACCAAAATAAGGAAAAAGGTGGCCAAAAAAGCACAATTTATACAGACGGAAGGCATAATTCACCAAAATGGGATATGCTACAATTAAAAACTACAATGAAAACACTAGGTCAACAATCAACAAATTGCAGGCAACATCAAAAAAGTTGTAAAAATCAAATGAAGTATTAAGTTCCTGTTAAAATGTAGAAAGTCAAAAATTATTCCTAATTTTTTTAAAAATTCCACTAAATGTAAGAAATTATTTGTATCTAACTTGGGCAAACACACGGACATAGATAAAATGCTGCACAGACATACACAGTTCTACCTAATGAAAATGTTAAGCTTACTGATAAAACACAAATACAATACATTACAACAATTAAAACAACAGAAGGTTCAAGCAACAAATAGACTCAACGAGCAACTGAGTGAGAGAGATTTCACAGAATTAATGGAAAGCGAGGTATATGTCGCAAACAAAACAACAACAACACTAAAGAAGAGTCAAGAGTAAATATATGAGAAACTTCTTGCGAAGCGAAGTGAAATTTTCACGACCAACAATAAACATAAGGACTGGTTTGTAAACACAACGAAATTAGAATTCCCCCGAGAGATAAGAGCGTTGCTAGCAAAAGGACCGAAATTCGGACTACCTGTGGACAACAAAAGTTCTCCGCCTTTCCAATACATAGCAGACGGAGAGGATTTGGTGCAAACCATAAAAAATAAAGAACAACAAGAGGAGGCTCGAACTAAATTCTCACTGTTAATAAAAAATCACGCACAACAATATAAGGATTTTAACATCGGACAAAGGGAATAAAACTGTGGCAATGGAGATTGATGAATACAACAAGAAAATGGAAGATATTTTAAATGACCTAACTACATATAGAATTCAGAGACAGGACCCAACATCACCTTTACAAAACAAAAATAACTGCTTAGTGGACAGACTTTTCAAACTCGGAATAATTACCCAGATGGAGAAAAAGAGACTTACTACAACCAGAGCACTGCCACCCAGAATCTATGGCCTCCCGAAGATCCATAAAGAGGGAACCCCACTAAGGCCTATTTGCTCACGGACTGTGCAAATATATGGCAGAAATCCTGAAAAATGTAACTGCTAACTCAACGTATAATGTAAATAATACACTTGACTTCAAAGAAAGGGTGAATAATACCTATATATGTGACGACGAACAACTCTGTTCGGCACGATAGCCGAATAAAATAAGCCGGTTCCAACTCACCAATAAAAAGAACGATGATTAAAATTTGAATAGAAGAAAAGTAGGTTTCTTTATTGAGTAGATAAGCTGTATATATGTCAGTAGGGGTATATATACAGGTGGTAGCAAATAATCCAAAGGAGAGGATTATGATGAGTTTACCTTGCGAATCGCTTAAAGCTGGAATGGTTGTTGTATATAAACTGCGAGCGCACGAACGGGGGTGGCCTGTGATGGATATGGATGTCGAACAAAGACTGACTTTCCATCACAGACCGCCTTGAGTCGCAAGTCAATTTCGAAGGTGGCGCACCGGTATTCTTCCCACAGCGACACAGCTTTGTAGCTGGAGTTGATGTGGCAAGCCTACGAGGGTTCCCCAATATTGAAGGCGGTTATGCTTCAACATTGCCGCCGGCCTTGCAATATGTAGGAATTGCAACCATTCGAAAAGGACGCGCGGATCAGTGTTACTTAGTCAAAAATAAGAAATTCATTTATATATACATATGTATAGCGATTAAAACTAGAATGCGTGCACAAATGTTAATTGCTGAGCTTTGGTTTCATTTTAAATATATTTCATTTTATATTTGCAATACTTCAAAAATTCATAATTCATAATTTGCGAATGACGCAGGAAGGGGTCGTGGTACTTTAGAGGTAAGTACATCTGTAGTGGGAACGGTTACCCAGAAGGGGGTGTGGTGCATTAAAGAGCACACGGATCAGAAAGGACCCAACCGAACATAGAATTTTGAGCTGTAGGAAAGCCCGGATATGAAATAGTTTCAGATCTCATCAACTTATGTTGTACATCACCTCCGATTATTACGGCCACGGCGGAGGAGGTATGAAAGCCAGGGTCGGCCAACTTCAAATTTGCAAATTTATCTCGCGTAGCTTGACTGAGATGACGAGCGGGCGTTTTCAAACCGATCTCTGTCACAACCCGGGCTGCAAACGCGAAACGCACATGTCCAGGTTCGCAACGGGCACGGTCTGAAGGCGTAGGCGTTTCACCAAGGACCCGTCGATCTTACTCGTTTGCGAACTAGGATCAAGTAGCGCTCTGGCAAGGACCTTTCGGGATCCAGCATTTATATATAGCGCAACAGTCGGCAACACGGTGACGTTTCCGGAGAGTTGAGTTAAGAGAGGCGGCAGCTGATGACGATGAGTCAACCGGGCGTGCGAATGGAGCAACGTATGATGCTTATGATGGCAATATTCACACGTCCCCTGACTTCGGCAGTTCCTGGTTTGGTGTGAGTGCGCCAAGCAACGCGAGCAATTTGATGTAAGACAACAAGACGTAACCGGCGTTCATAATTTGAATCAAGAAATTGCGTACAATAACGGAGCGGATGCGAGCGACGGCAGACGCGGCAATTAAATGTATGTGGTTGGTGTGCCCGTGTGGGACGACGGCTTCTTGTTGGCGATGGTGAGGAGGCTGGTGATGTCCGAGACATACGTGACGAGGTCACGGGCGAACGTGTGACTTGGACTAACTCCATTACGCGCATCTGTACGTGTGATAAGACAGAAGAGATACAAAAAATTAAAAAGGTGACTAATTTGACAAAGCGACGAGCTTTACGATGGGGAGCGTGATCATTCCCTTTTGGGTGTGAATATCCGCTACGCGAACCCGTTTATCTGGGCCCTGATATATATGTGTAGCCCTGCCCAAGCGCCATTCCTGAGGCGGAAGATTTTCATGGGGCACGACGACCAAGTCGTCGACGGCGATATTCTTTTGGGGAAATTTCCATTTGTAGCGTCGATGTAACTCTTTTAGATATTCTTCTTTCCATCGAAGGGCATGTTGTTGACTGAGAGCCTTCAGCTTTTGCCAGCGATGTAGGATTCGCGTCGATAATGGGTTCGGGGGGAGAGAGAAGGGGTCCACCAGTGAGAAAGTGACCTGGCGTAAGGGCTGCACAGTCGGATGCCTCATTCGAATTCGGAGATATTGGCCTAGAGTTAAGACATGCCTCGATTCGACAAAGCAAGGTTTGAAATTCCTCGAAGGTGAACTTCTGCGAAGCGGCAACCCGTCGAAAATGAAACTTAAAACTTTTCACTCCCGCTTCCCATAAGCCTCCCATGTGTGGGGCGCCTGCTGGAATGAAATACCATGATACTTCCTGATGACTATAGGTGGTGCATACCGACTCCTTGGACGCGTTGAGGAAAGTTTGAAATTCCTTCTTTAATGCGGCCGATGCACCTACGAAATTTGTACCGTTGTCAGAAAATATGGCTTTTGGACAACTTCTTCGCGAAACAAACCGTGCGAATGCCCCGAGGAATGTTTCGGTCGAGAGGTCACTGGTGGCTTCGAGATGAATAGCTTTCGTAGAAAAGAAAACGAAGATGCACACGTATCCCTTTGTTATTTTACAAGATCTACCGGAAAAGCTTTTGATGTCAAATGGACCGGCAAAGTCCATACCTGTATTTTCGAAGGGTCTGGAGAGAATCGTTCGCTCCTCCGGAAGAGCAGTTATCATTTGACTTTGTTCCTGTTTCTTATGCACGACGCATGGTTTACAATTATGAATGATGGTTCTTATAAGATTTTTTGCTTTGAGGATCCAATACTGCTGGCGAAGCAGCCTCAGCACCAGTTGATTTCCTCCATGAAGCGAGATATCATGGATGAATCGAACTAACAACATTGCGAGTGCGCAACTAAATGGCAATAGAATGGGGTGTTTCTCGTTATACGACAAGATGAGCGAATTCGCCAGTCGACCATTGACTCGAATTACGCCCTGATTATCAAGAAATGGGTTTAAGGTAAGAATTTTACTTTTCGGCGAGATGGGTGATCTCAAGGTTAAACTCTGGTGTTCCTGATCGAAGTGTTTCATTTGCGGGAGAATTATAAGCCTGGTGCGAATTTTAGCTATTTCTTCTCCTGAAACAGCTAACGATTGGTACGAGTGAAAGCTGCGGGTGTGTTTGTTAGTTCTGTTGAAAAATCGAAAGACGTAGGCCAGAACGCGCAATGCTCGTGGTAATGACGAAAATCTCTCCAAGGGATCCACGTCGCTGGCCAGCAGCGTTATATGGGTTTTTAACTTCCGCACTTCCAAAGAGACCTCCTGTGTTTCATCCTCTAGAGATGGACACTGCTCCTCCTCTTTCCGTAACCATGCTGGGCCGTACCACCATAACTCGTTCGACCTTAAATCCTGGGGGTATGCTCCTCTGCTTCCGAGATCCGCCGGGTTGTTCTTTGACTCGACGTGACTCCAATGTCTGGCACCAACTGTTTCCTGGATTTTTGCCACTCGATTAGCGACAAAGGTGGTCCAAGAAGTGGGACGCTTTCTAAGCCACGCTAACACAATGGTAGAATCAGTCCAGCAGAATAACTTTTCGATTTTAAAGGGGAGTTCGTTTTGAAGCGACTTGAGCATATGAACTACCAAGACTGCACCGCACAATTCTAAACGAGGGAGCGAGATAGTTTTTACTGGTGCAACCTTGGTTTTTGCTAGCAAGAGGTGGGATGATACTAGACCTATGTTATCTACCCGCAAATATATCACCCCCGCGTATGCCTTTTCCGACGCGTCACAAAAGGCATGAATTTGAAATGGTGCCTCTGTAGAAAAGTTTACCCATCGTGGAATCTGTATATTTTCAATAAACTTATAATTTTCTACGAAGGCTTTCCATCTGAAGAGGGTGTGTGCTGTGATAGGTTGGTCCCAAAAAGTGCCATCCGCCCAAATTTGTTGCATCACTATTTTGGCTATGACTACTACAGGCGCGAGCCATCCGGCGGGGTCAAAAAGCTTTGCTATGGACGATAAGACTTCCCGTTTTGTGTAGCTATCCTTCGAAGTAAGGGTCTGGACGCTAAAGAAAAAGTGATCGGACTTAGCGTTCCATCGAATACCTAATGCTTTTGTGGTGCTGGTTCCATCGAAAGTTAAAAACTCCCTATTTAAAAGGTGTTCATGAGAAATATCCTCAAGGATTTCCTTGGCATTTGAGGACCATTTCTTAAATGCGAACCCTGCACTACCGAGTGTCTCTATCAGCTGATCTCGTGCTTGCAAAGCTGTGGAACTGTCGTGGAATCCCGCTAGTACGTCGTCTACATACATCGAATTTCTCAAGATCTGAGCCGCTAATGGATGAGAATCTTTACTGTCTTGAGCTAGCTGAAGAAGCGTTCTAATTGCTAAGCATGGCGCTCAATTAACTCCGAAAGTAACGGTCTTTAGCTGAAAATCTGCATTACTACTATGCGGGTCCTTTCTAAAGAGAATTCTCTGATAAGACCTGTGATTCGGGTGCACTAAAATTTGCCTATACATCTTTTGGATGTCACTGTTGAATACATATTTATACATTCTCCATCGAATAAGAAGTAGGGTCAAATCAGCTTGAAGTGTCGGGCCGACATGTAATATGTCATTTAAGCAGACTCCATTCGAAGAGTTGCTCGAAGCGTTAAAAACTACCCTCAATTTGGTTGTAGTACTTTCGGGTTTAAGGTCTGCATGATGAGGCAGGTAAAAGTGATGGGGAGCACGCTCGGTGATTGGTGGTTCTATCTTCTCCATGTGGCCTAAATCTAAGTACTCGTGTACTACATTATCGTAATCCTCCTTTAAGGAAGGATTTTTGATTAACCTCGCCTCGTTTCTAATGAATTGCCGTAGAGCAATCGGTCGCGATCGGTAGGGATACCACGTAACTACCCACTTCATTCCTAGTGGTGGTCTTGACATATAGCTCCTCGCAGAAGGCGTCCTCTTCTGTTTGAAAGTTTTTTCTAGGGATATCTTCTAGTTCCCAGAATTTTCGTAGCTGCCTATCTAACGCGATGTCTTCTCCCATTGAGATTATTGTGGCGAAACAAGAGACGTGTGCAGTGGAAGACGCCCCCGTGACGATCCACCCGAATACGGTCTCTTGTGATAAAAAGGTGTGGTTGCTGCTACGTTTGACCCCCTCTAACATAAGCTTAGGGTATAAATCTCCTCCAATGAGAAGGTCGATTGGTGCACTTTGCAAGAATTTCGAATCTGCTAAAGGAACCTTGGGTAAAATGTCTAGAATCGACTCATCAAGCGATGTTGATGGTAAGTTACCTGTAATTTTTGGTAAGACGAACGCTGTTGTTTCTATAAAGAGGTTGGGGTCCCGAGGTGAACCTAACACGAACGAACAGACCTTTGACGAGTTGTTTGAAACCTTTTGGTTCAAACCCGATATCACCGCGTTTGCCTTCGAATAAGGAAGCTTTAAAAGTTTTCTAAGTCTTTCCGAAACAAACGATGCTTCTGACGCTGAATCTATTAAAGCGCGCGCGATATAAGTTGAGCCTAGGTGGCAGATGTGAACCATTGCGGGTCCCAGTAGGGCTGAGGATAAAGCAGACGAATTTCTGTTTTCCCCCCTGGCCCTGAAGTATTTGTTGACGAGGTGGACTGTATGTTTGTATGTTTGTAATGTCTGCGAGGCATTTCCACTAGCAGTTTCTTTCGAAGCTTCGTTATTCGAAGTTGGCTTATGAATTGGAACATTACGTCTACTTTTGCACTTTGTGCACGAGTTTTGACTTTTACAGTCTTTCAGTTAATGCAGCAGTTATTTTTCTTCACAATACCGAACCTTTCATTAATGGGCAAGGACAAAAATTTAACACAAAGACTCAAGGGGTGCTGCTGCTTAGGACACATTATGCATTGCGGCGCGGAGACCTTTGTGGCTAAAGAAAGGGGGACTGAACTTTTCAATGTATTGGGTAATTCGAGTGACACACGCTAAATAATCCATTCTAATAGTGCCCTGTTTCCCTGTAACCGCTTCTACTTCCTTATCATCTTTCAAGAATTCTAGGCATTTTTCATAGGCTTCTTTGGTTTTCGCCCAAGTTTCAGCTAGTTCCTCTCTTAAAGTCTCTAAGTAAATTTTTGGCTGTCCGCTTAAAGCCGTGTCATCATATTGTGCATTGAATTCTACAACTTGATCGGAACATCTTGTGAAAAAATTAAGCGTCATCATTATGAACGAGGTAGTAACCTCGATTTATGAAGCGAAACGAAACGGTAGGGAATGATACGCTGGTGATGTCCGAGACATACGTGACGAGGTCACGGGCGAACGTGTGACTTGGACTAACTCCATTACGCGCATCTGTACGTGTGATAAGACAGAAGAGATACAAAAAATTAAAAAGGTGACTAATTTGACAAAGCGACGAGCTTTACGATGGGGAGCGTGATCATTCCCTTTTGGGTGTGAATATCCGCTACGCGAACCCGTTTATCTGGGCCCTGATATATATGTGTAGCCCTGCCCAAGCGCCATTCCTGAGGCGGAAGATTTTCATGGGGCACGACGACCAAGTCGTCGACGGCGATATTCTTTTGGGGAAATTTCCATTTGTAGCGTCGATGTAACTCTTTTAGATATTCTTCTTTCCATCGAAGGGCATGTTGTTGACTGAGAGCCTTCAGCTTTTGCCAGCGATGTAGGATTCGCGTCGATAATGGGTTCGGGGGGAGAGAGAAGGGGTCCACCAGTGAGAAAGTGACCTGGCGTAAGGGCTGCACAGTCGGATGCCTCATTCGAATTCGGAGATATTGGCCTAGAGTTAAGACATGCCTCGATTCGACAAAGCAAGGTTTGAAATTCCTCGAAGGTGAACTTCTGCGAAGCGGCAACCCGTCGAAAATGAAACTTAAAACTTTTCACTCCCGCTTCCCATAAGCCTCCCATGTGTGGGGCGCCTGCTGGAATGAAATACCATGATACTTCCTGATGACTATAGGTGGTGCATACCGACTCCTTGGACGCGTTGAGGAAAGTTTGAAATTCCTTCTTTAATGCGGCCGATGCACCTACGAAATTTGTACCGTTGTCAGAAAATATGGCTTTTGGACAACTTCTTCGCGAAACAAACCGTGCGAATGCCCCGAGGAATGTTTCGGTCGAGAGGTCACTGGTGGCTTCGAGATGAATAGCTTTCGTAGAAAAGAAAACGAAGATGCACACGTATCCCTTTGTTATTTTACAAGATCTACCGGAAAAGCTTTTGATGTCAAATGGACCGGCAAAGTCCATACCTGTATTTTCGAAGGGTCTGGAGAGAATCGTTCGCTCCTCCGGAAGAGCAGTTATCATTTGACTTTGTTCCTGTTTCTTATGCACGACGCATGGTTTACAATTATGAATGATGGTTCTTATAAGATTTTTTGCTTTGAGGATCCAATACTGCTGGCGAAGCAGCCTCAGCACCAGTTGATTTCCTCCATGAAGCGAGATATCATGGATGAATCGAACTAACAACATTGCGAGTGCGCAACTAAATGGCAATAGAATGGGGTGTTTCTCGTTATACGACAAGATGAGCGAATTCGCCAGTCGACCATTGACTCGAATTACGCCCTGATTATCAAGAAATGGGTTTAAGGTAAGAATTTTACTTTTCGGCGAGATGGGTGATCTCAAGGTTAAACTCTGGTGTTCCTGATCGAAGTGTTTCATTTGCGGGAGAATTATAAGCCTGGTGCGAATTTTAGCTATTTCTTCTCCTGAAACAGCTAACGATTGGTACGAGTGAAAGCTGCGGGTGTGTTTGTTAGTTCTGTTGAAAAATCGAAAGACGTAGGCCAGAACGCGCAATGCTCGTGGTAATGACGAAAATCTCTCCAAGGGATCCACGTCGCTGGCCAGCAGCGTTATATGGGTTTTTAACTTCCGCACTTCCAAAGAGACCTCCTGTGTTTCATCCTCTAGAGATGGACACTGCTCCTCCTCTTTCCGTAACCATGCTGGGCCGTACCACCATAACTCGTTCGACCTTAAATCCTGGGGGTATGCTCCTCTGCTTCCGAGATCCGCCGGGTTGTTCTTTGACTCGACGTGACTCCAATGTCTGGCACCAACTGTTTCCTGGATTTTTGCCACTCGATTAGCGACAAAGGTGGTCCAAGAAGTGGGACGCTTTCTAAGCCACGCTAACACAATGGTAGAATCAGTCCAGCAGAATAACTTTTCGATTTTAAAGGGGAGTTCGTTTTGAAGCGACTTGAGCATATGAACTACCAAGACTGCACCGCACAATTCTAAACGAGGGAGCGAGATAGTTTTTACTGGTGCAACCTTGGTTTTTGCTAGCAAGAGGTGGGATGATACTAGACCTATGTTATCTACCCGCAAATATATCACCCCCGCGTATGCCTTTTCCGACGCGTCACAAAAGGCATGAATTTGAAATGGTGCCTCTGTAGAAAAGTTTACCCATCGTGGAATCTGTATATTTTCAATAAACTTATAATTTTCTACGAAGGCTTTCCATCTGAAGAGGGTGTGTGCTGTGATAGGTTGGTCCCAAAAAGTGCCATCCGCCCAAATTTGTTGCATCACTATTTTGGCTATGACTACTACAGGCGCGAGCCATCCGGCGGGGTCAAAAAGCTTTGCTATGGACGATAAGACTTCCCGTTTTGTGTAGCTATCCTTCGAAGTAAGGGTCTGGACGCTAAAGAAAAAGTGATCGGACTTAGCGTTCCATCGAATACCTAATGCTTTTGTGGTGCTGGTTCCATCGAAAGTTAAAAACTCCCTATTTAAAAGGTGTTCATGAGAAATATCCTCAAGGATTTCCTTGGCATTTGAGGACCATTTCTTAAATGCGAACCCTGCACTACCGAGTGTCTCTATCAGCTGATCTCGTGCTTGCAAAGCTGTGGAACTGTCGTGGAATCCCGCTAGTACGTCGTCTACATACATCGAATTTCTCAAGATCTGAGCCGCTAATGGATGAGAATCTTTACTGTCTTGAGCTAGCTGAAGAAGCGTTCTAATTGCTAAGCATGGCGCTCAATTAACTCCGAAAGTAACGGTCTTTAGCTGAAAATCTGCATTACTACTATGCGGGTCCTTTCTAAAGAGAATTCTCTGATAAGACCTGTGATTCGGGTGCACTAAAATTTGCCTATACATCTTTTGGATGTCACTGTTGAATACATATTTATACATTCTCCATCGAATAAGAAGTAGGGTCAAATCAGCTTGAAGTGTCGGGCCGACATGTAATATGTCATTTAAGCAGACTCCATTCGAAGAGTTGCTCGAAGCGTTAAAAACTACCCTCAATTTGGTTGTAGTACTTTCGGGTTTAAGGTCTGCATGATGAGGCAGGTAAAAGTGATGGGGAGCACGCTCGGTGATTGGTGGTTCTATCTTCTCCATGTGGCCTAAATCTAAGTACTCGTGTACTACATTATCGTAATCCTCCTTTAAGGAAGGATTTTTGATTAACCTCGCCTCGTTTCTAATGAATTGCCGTAGAGCAATCGGTCGCGATCGGTAGGGATACCACGTAACTACCCACTTCATTCCTAGTGGTGGTCTTGACATATAGCTCCTCGCAGAAGGCGTCCTCTTCTGTTTGAAAGTTTTTTCTAGGGATATCTTCTAGTTCCCAGAATTTTCGTAGCTGCCTATCTAACGCGATGTCTTCTCCCATTGAGATTATTGTGGCGAAACAAGAGACGTGTGCAGTGGAAGACGCCCCCGTGACGATCCACCCGAATACGGTCTCTTGTGATAAAAAGGTGCGGTTGCTGCTACGTTTGACCCCCTCTAACATAAGCTTAGGGTATAAATCTCCTCCAATGAGAAGGTCGATTGGTGCACTTTGCAAGAATTTCGAATCTGCTAAAGGAACCTTGGGTAAAATGTCTAGAATCGACTCATCAAGCGATGTTGATGGTAAGTTACCTGTAATTTTTGGTAAGACGAACGCTGTTGTTTCTATAAAGAGGTTGGGGTCCCGAGGTGAACCTAACACGAACGAACAGACCTTTGACGAGTTGTTTGAAACCTTTTGGTTCAAACCCGATATCACCGCGTTTGCCTTCGAATAAGGAAGCTTTAAAAGTTTTCTAAGTCTTTCCGAAACAAACGATGCTTCTGACGCTGAATCTATTAAAGCGCGCGCGATATAAGTTGAGCCTAGGTGGCAGATGTGAACCATTGCGGGTCCCAGTAGGGCTGAGGATAAAGCAGACGAATTTCTGTTTTCCCCCCTGGCCCTGAAGTATTTGTTGACGAGGTGGACTGTATGTTTGTATGTTTGTAATGTCTGCGAGGCATTTCCACTAGCAGTTTCTTTCGAAGCTTCGTTATTCGAAGTTGGCTTATGAATTGGAACATTATGTCTACTTTTGCACTTTGTGCACGAGTTTTGACTTTTACAGTCTTTCAGTTAATGCAGCAGTTATTTTTCTTCACAATACCGAACCTTTCATTAATGGGCAAGGACAAAAATTTAACACAAAGACTCAAGGGGTGCTGCTGCTTAGGACACATTATGCATTGCGGCGCGGAGACCTTTGTGGCTAAAGAAAGGGGGACTGAACTTTTCAATGTATTGGGTAATTCGAGTGACACACGCTAAATAATCCATTCTAATAGTGCCCTGTTTCCCTGTAACCGCTTCTACTTCCTTATCATCTTTCAAGAATTCTAGGCATTTTTCATAGGCTTCTTTGGTTTTCGCCCAAGTTTCAGCTAGTTCCTCTCTTAAAGTCTCTAAGTAAATTTTTGGCTGTCCGCTTAAAGCCGTGTCATCATATTGTGCATTGAATTCTACAACTTGATCGGAACATCTTGTGAAAAAATTAAGCGTCATCATTATGAACGAGGTAGTAACCGCGATTTATGAAGCGAAACGAAACGGTAGGGAATGATACGCGCCCCAATTATCAATGAAAATAACAAATTAAATATCGAATATATAAATATCGCCTTAATTAACAATGAAAATACCAAAATATATATCGAATATATAGTCGTTAGTTTTTAGGTAATGAGTTCTCACAGGGTAAGCGTTAAATTTTCCTACTGGGTCACTTATCAAAATGCACCATATGTGTGTGTGTAAATCAGATGTCGGCAGTTTCATACATCTTAAGATGCAGCGCAATTCACACGGATAGGTTACGCTCTTTGTTCGGTGATTGATTTAGTCGTCGCTGCGCAAGTGGCGTGCCAACATCGTGCAGGGCGATCGCTTGTTTGCGCAGCAAATAATATATGCATGTATGTACGTAGCATTTTTCCTTATGTACCTTCATATTATGAAATGAATAATTGTTTTGTTTAGTCAGAAAAAATGTATATTCATAGAAATAAAACGGATTTATTAGATTATTGCATTTTAATTTTGCAATTTACATAAAAAAAGTGCCACGGTATCATAAATATGTGCTTTTGCTTCGCTGTCTAGCAGGCAACTAATAAACATATCAACTGGTTCGTGCGTTGAGAGCGCTTCACCAATACTAACGCACTTACAATTTTGCCGACCCTTGATTTAAGTTAAGCGAGCGCTCGGTAGCGGTACTTCGCTTCGTACATACATACATATGTATGTATGTATGACGCTTTAAATAAAAACAAAATTAACATTCATATGTACATATGTACGTTTTCGTGTTGCTGAGGGATAAGTAAAAATCAAATCCATATACAGTGGAACTTCCTTATAGTGAATTTGCAGGGGACCTGAAAATCGCTTCACTATATGGAGACTTCATTATATAGAAACGTCATTTTAACTTCAATTTCTTAACACAACTGAACTCCTACTACAATGTACATATGTACATATGTATGTATTTTCATTTTGGGATTCCACGTATTACATTTCTACATTTCGTTTATTTCTGAGAATACGCAGTTACAAATAATTGAGTGTAACCGAAAACATATTTGAAAAAATTCACTATACGGAGACAAAAGCGTATGAAGCTTGATTTTCAAGCAGTAAAATTTGTTCATTATATAGAAAACTTCACTATATAGAAATTCATTATAAGGAGACAAAAATGCACCTAAAGTAGAACCAAAAAGCTGTGTCTTCAAAATGACTTCACTATAGGGAGAGCTTCATTGTAGGGAAGTTCACTATAAAGAAGTTCCACTGTAGTACATATGTACATATTTTGTAGTGAACGCATTTTGTGAAACCCCGTTATTCGTATTTTATACAATTGCTTCATTGTTCAAAAATATTTAATTAAAATATATACATATGTACATGTAAGTATTATCACATAATTATATTATTAATTTCTTATTTCATATTAATCAATTCAAAAATGATAGGAAAAAAATGAGAACGGCTGGACAGATTTGACTCAAGTTTTTTTTCAGTTCTTCGTAATTGGTAACGCGGTGTTTCCACCAAACCAAACACCGCGTTTAAAAGGGTTTGGGTTATGTAGAAATGGTTATGTAGAAATGTCAAGTTTTTCTACTGAGAGTTTACCGGAAAATGGGTTTATACCCACTAAATCGGAACGACGATCATAATAAATTGTTTAGTGGGTGTAAACCCATTTTCCGGCAAACTATCAGTGGAAAACTTGACATTTCTACATAACCCAAACCCTTTTAAACAAGGTGTTTGGTTTGGTGGAAACATAGCATAAGAGAAGGTTTGTGTGAGGGAAAATTTTGGGAAATATTTCCGGATTTTCAAGATTTATGTAATTTTGGAAAAGTGGGCGGTGCCACGCCCACATTTTTTGTATTCAGTACTTTGTTTGTACTTCCATAATGTCCAAAGTTTATGGTTGATCTGTTTTAAACTTTTCCAATACGTGAAAATCTTCGTGGGGTACGACATACATACATTTGTAAATTTTTTGGAAAAGTGGTCAGTTCTAAGACCACAGCTAAGTAATATTTCAATTCGTTATATCCCTGAATGTATTTGCTTTAGTGGCATTTTAACGTTCTTAAATCTTAATCAAAGCACTTAATTTTTTGTTTGTTATTGCCGTTTATACATATCCAGAGTATTATAGGATTTCCATAAAATCATAATAGTGGCGTTAAGTGGTAGATATAGGATATAATTAAATAAATACTAACTACACATCTGCTCAGTAGCGCATAATGGTTTGTGTCATAGCCATTGAGTTCAAAAGATTCGTTTTTTGAGTTGGACATCCAACAAATTTATTTGTTTATACCAAATACGTTAAAACCGGAAACATTGCATATACTAAAGCACTGCAATAAATGGAATGTTAAAAATTAATAGAAAAATAGTTGAAAATGTATTTCTAGGGAAGTCACTGGTCAGGCGGAACAACGTCTGCCGGGTCTGCTAGTAATAGTAATAATAATTCCCAACGGATTACCCACCATATCCCGCCTGACCGGGGCGAGGGGCGCATCCGCATGACGCGCGGATTGTTCTTTCGTGCCAAGTCTTTGAAAGGTTTTGGTTTGTTAATCGTCGAGATCTAAAACTGCTCAGCTACAAAGAAAACCTCATCAGCTAAGTAAGGTAGATAGGTAGGAAGAATAAAGATAAGAATCAAAGGATATGAAAGCAAATTGTTGCTATGTATTTAGGATAGAAAGAATTGACTTTTTTATGCTGCATAGTGAGTCTGAAATATCAAACGTACCAGAATGAGAGTTATGATCTTGACACAAACAACGAAAAGGCTGATTTAATTCAAAATTAGTTCGGCACTGTTTCAAGATAAGTGGTTTAAAATGTCTTGATAGACGAGAAGGTACATTGAAGTTCACTTCGCTCCAAAAAAAAACGGGCTTGTGATTCAACCATTTAGTAATTTAATCATGAAAACTATTCCAAGCATTTCCCTCCGACTAGAAAGGTAGGAAGATTAATTAGTTTTAAGCGACTCGTATACGATGGCAAATTATACAAGGGATCCCAGTGAAGATCTCTTAAGGGAAATAGTAAAAATTGTTTTTGAAATGATTCTAAGCGATCCACGTGGACCTGGTAACGTGGGTGCCAAATTATAGAACCGTATTCAAGTATCGGTCTGACTAATGTAGTAAAGAGTTTTAGTTACATAAGGGTTGCTAAATTCTTTAGACCATGGTTTAACAAATGCTAGAACGCCTCTAGCTTTATTGACTGTTACGTTAATGTGGTAGTTGATACTGAGTTTGTAGTCCATAGTAGCCCCAAGGTCAAAAAAATAATACACTTTCTCAAGACTATAATTGTTAATTGCATAGGAAGCTGGCTGAGAAATTCCTCTCGAAAAACGCATGTATTTAAATTTCTTTAGATTAAGCAGCATATAATTTAAATCGCACCAAGTAACTAGTGTATTGAAATCTGATTGGCTTATTTATATCTTCGAATGAAGCGAATGACGTGAAAAGCTTTACATCGTCGGCATACATTAACATTTTCTATTACTATAGAAATATCATTTATAAACAATAAGAACAGAATCGGGCCCAGATGGCTTCCTTGGGGAACTCCTGAGGAGACATAAATAACATCGGATTCACAATTTTTAAACACTACTTTTTGTGATCTGTCACTAAGGTAAGAAGAGATCCAGCAATTGAGACCCGGCTAGAAACCCAACTGATGTAGTTTATGAATAAGTAACGAGTGACACACTTAATCGAAAGCTTTGCTGAAATCAAAGTAAATTCAAGTAAGTTTGTAACGGTGGCCTTTCCCTTACAGAACCCGTGTTGACAGTCGGAAATCAAGGTAGAGATAGGATTCGTAAGCTGATTGGTAACAATAGCTTCACATACTTTTGGGATGGCAGAAAGCTTTGCTATGCCACGATAGTTCTATATAGAAGCTTTGCTTCCGCTTTTATGAAGCGGTAGAAGAAACGACTCTTTCCATGCTGTTGGAAAAACACCACACTTTAGTGACAGATTGAACAAATTGGTAAGGGGTTTGTAAATATTGTTAGCACACTTCTTCAAGAACCATGTAGGAATCCTATCAGGACCGCATTTAAAAGATTCCTTCAAGGTTTTCAGATAAATAAGAACATCATTGGCGCATATAGTTGGCCAATTAATTAAATTGTTCCCATGTAGCTCATAGGGGTCATTTATGACCCAAAAGAAATAAAAAACGACCCCAAATAAACTTCAGAAAAACACCAATAAAAGGCTCCGAAAAGAGTCCAAAAAGCCTCTGAATGGATGAATAAAAGAAAAGCACCAATTAAAGGGCTCCGAAAGGCGTCTGAAAAGGCTCCAAAAACCATCAAAATGGAGGAATAAAATGCTCCGAAAAAGGTTCAGAAAATCACCAATAAAAGGCTCCGCAGTTCATTTCAAAAAAGTCAAAAAAGTCTTCAAATTCATCAAACTCGGAATCGAAAGAAGCTCATTTTGGAGAGTAAAGCTCTGAGAAATGAGCGTTTTATGGCTCCGAAAGGAGTCCTTTTTTGCACTTTTAGTTAGCTGGGATATGTCATCATATCACCAATTCTCTATCAAATACAGAAAAATGTGTACAAGCAGAAAAATTTTCTGGGGTATAGTTTTAGGTATCAGAGTATGCAGTTTCAGAAAAGTTAAAGAACATTTAAATTTATGATGGTCTAGGTATCTGTTTCAGCAAATATGTTTATCTTAGTGAAAAATGTATGCGAATGCAAATCTTATCACAGCAAATAAGTGACGCATTGCTTAGGCGAATGAAATTGTCGCGCTTCTTCTAAGCACTCTCGCCATTCGTTATCATTTGAGGCGATTCCCCGAGCATGACATGCTTCTACAAATGTATTAAATAGAACACCATTAAATGTTCGAACATCCATAAACTTTTTTTGGACCAGTGACATGTAAAAGAAGCAAACGTAAATGGAAGAGTTCAGTATCCTTTGGCGACACTACATACAAGTTATCGATTTGGTTTTCACAAGTCAAAAAAAAGATTTTTTTCTTGGTCGCAAGACCTTTATTTTGTCACAAAATCAATAATACTAAACTTAATTCTACTTTTCCTCACTTTATTATACCATAATTCTACCTGTGTCAGCAATTGGTGCTGGGTCGGCGCATGCCGGATGTTGTTGCCAAATATTTAGGCCGCTGCATTAATTCGATCGGCGCATGGTGGATGTTATTGCCGATTTTGCTGAATGCGCGTCTGGGCTGTTTCTAAATAATTGTTAACTACCCTTATTGCTGACTTGGCGCTATAGTCTTGGTGTCAGCTTGAGCTACAACTTAGCTGGTGCTAACTCTTCCGCCGCCAAAAACGAACGTCCTCGTTTGTTTGAACTAAAAAACTGGACTTGTGGTTTCTGTTGAATAAAGCATTTCGGATATTGTGACTTTTTGAGTATCGGCCTCATTGGTTTTCACATTGTAGCTTGATAGCTCTGGTTCTGTTTTGAAATTTATTTTCGTAATTGACTTGATGATCAAACCTGCTATGATAATGATGCTAATGAACGTTAGCGAAAAGTTTGTTATTAGAGCTGCTGTGTGGGTTTTTTTCAGTGCAGACAACCGCTTAGTGTTATTGATGTGGAGTTCTTTCATCATTTCTAAGCTTAAAATTTTTTCTTCCTTGTTTGACGGGTTATTTGATTGCAGTATAGCAGGCAGGGGTTTGCTGGTTAGTATCTCGTTAAAAGAGTATTTTGGGTTATCGATTATAACCGTAGAATTATGGAATGGGACTGCATATGATCCTTCAAGGGTTATTTTTTGGCTGTCAATTTCAATTGTTCCTTTGTACTGGTTTTAAAGGATTATTCCGGGTGAGATGTTTTCGACTGAAGGGATGTGTTGATTGTTTACCGATGTGCATTCTGCTGGTCTGCTTTTTAGCAATGGTGGGACACAGGTAGTGTTACTAATGTCTATAATATTCTTATGACTACAAATTTTAATATTATTGTTTTCTCTACATTTTAGCTTAATAGCGAATATTTTTTTATCATTACAAGTTACAATGTCTTCAAAAGGTATCTTATTAATATATTTCTTCTTTTTTATTGGTTTAATTAGAATTGATTCACAAATTTCTTCGTTTGTTAATGGTATGCCTATTATGTAAAATAACATTGTGTCATTTGAAGCTATTTTTATATTCGCAAGGTTGTTTCTTAAAATTACAGATTTAACTATCTCTAATTCCTCATTTGATAAAATATAAGAATTGACAATTCTGGCTTTAGCCCAATTAATCGCATAATCTATGTATATTAATGATTTCTTCTTTTATAACTCTAAGTTTGTATTTCTATAGCAGCATTGTGCTGTATGTCCTCGCTTGATTGGACAGCTTTCAAAATTTTATTAGAAACTGCTGTTATTTTATTTACTCTATCAAAAATTATTTTATTTATCGTTACTTGATTATTGTTATTGTCTATTATATGATTTATTTGGCTCTCTATTGTAACCAGGTCATCGTGATCGGAATTTCCCGCGATCCATTTCCAGGTTTTTTCTATTGCATCTATAGATTTCTTAAATCTTTTGGGTTTCAGCCTATTTAGATAGGGTTGTGTTAGCTTTAATTCGTGAGTAAGGATGGGTAAAATTGAATTTTCGCTAGTAATTTTGGTTTTTCTATTTCATTTAATGCATTTTGATACGCATCTAGATCAACTCTGTGTATTATCCTGTAGGTTCCGGTTTGAATCTTCGTCAGTCCTGTCTCGAATGTTGCTAATTGTGAGTTCGTATAGTCTATAATCTTAAAGTCTGCGTACACTGAATGTACGAGGAGTCTGTAAAAAAAAGGTGAGAAGAGAAAAAAAATTGTTGAAGGATTAGTAGTCCTAGGTCTTGATGTTACTCTTATGTACTGTCCGTCCTTTTTCCGTTATTACCACACTAGATTTGCCTTCCTTTACTATTTCTTTCCTATATCTAGCGGTAAGTTTAGATCCTAGTCGTTTATTTATCCTGACGTAAATTATGTCACCAGGGGAATATGTTTTCATGGGTTGTCTTGCTTTGTTATGGGCTTCTAAGTCTTTCGCTTGTCTTTTCCTAAGTACGCCTATGTTTTCTCTGCGTGCGTTTTCGTATTGTTCGGGGTCTATTGAGACTCGTCTCCCAAAAAATGTCCCTATCGGTCGTTTTCCTGTTGCGGAGTGTATGGTGTAGTTGTATTCGTATGTGGATCTGTCGAAAAGTTCTTGGAACGAGCGATGAGTTTGTTCTCTTTTGAGACAACGCATAATTTCGGAAAGGGTGGAGTGAAATCTTTCCACCTGACCGTTGACTGTGCTTGCGTAAGGGGGTGTTTTAAATATTTCAATTCCAAGTTGGTCTTTAATCATGAATTGAATGGAAGCTGAGTTTAACGATTTCTCGTTGTCGATGACTACGGTTTTCGGTACTCCGAAAGAAAAAATTATTTCTCGTAATGGTTCTCTAATGTCTTCTATTGCCCTTGATTGTATTAATTAAGCTTGTCCGTATTTTGAAAATTTGTCTAGTGCCGTTAAGACCAAATGTTTTTCAGTAGTATAGATATCTATGTGGACTATTTCACCGGGATATTGGGGAATTGGGGTTTCGAGTAACTTCGGTTTGTTGGGATGGCGATCGTATTTGTGTTCCTTACAAACTTTGCACTGCTTTATAATATTTTATATTTTTGCTTTCATTTTGGGGAAATAAACTTTTTGTATGAGTTGTTTTTTATTTTCGTCTCTATTTCTGTGTGCTCGTTTGTGTTCTTTTAAAATTTCTTCGTTTTGGGCGTCTTCGCTTACTAAGTCTTCTACTTTTGTTGGTGTATAGCGGATTTTATAATTGGAAAAATGTAGGGGGAAGACTTCTTGAATTTTTTCCATTATTTCTTCGGTAATTATGCCATTTATGACTGAAGGATTTAGGTAACGTTTTAGTAATGCCGTTAGGTTGTCTATTGAAAAATTGGGTTTAGTAATTAGATGTCTATGGTAGGTTGGGAATGGTATTTTAAACTGATAGCTGTCTTCTTCACGTCAGATTCCTTAAGAGGAATTTGATGGAAACCGCTTTTTAAGTCAATCACAGGGAAAATTCGGTTTTCTCCTAGCT
This sequence comes from Sphenella marginata, assembly GCA_951509765.1. NCBI lineage: Eukaryota > Metazoa > Arthropoda > Insecta > Diptera > Tephritidae > Sphenella > Sphenella marginata. The sequence goes on from OX608078.1 coordinate 77,808,397, forward strand.
GAGAGAGAACCTCCTTTATTTCGGGTATTGGATACCTATCTGCAATTGTGACTGCATTTAATTTTCTGTAATCGATAACCATTCTGAACTTTTTTTCGCCTGAAGCGTCGTTCTTTTTGGTTACGATCCAGACAGGTGAGTTGTAGGATGACCTTGATTTTCGGATGATTCCGTCTTCCAATAATTTGTTTACTTGGTCTTCCACCTCTTGTTTAAGGCTGGTAGGGTATGGGTAGGATTTCGAATATATGGGCGTGTCGGAAATTGTTCGTATTTCTGCTACTACTTTTGTTGTGTATGTCAGTTTTTCGTTCGGTTCTGAGAATAGGTTGCAGTGTTTTTGTGTTAGCTGGCTTATTTCGTTTTTACCTATTGTTGTTAGGTGTTCGTCTCGAATATGTATTGTATTAACTAAATGTATACTAAATTGTCTTAGATAGATTCTTTTTGTGTTTGCTATGACCATGAAATTTTCTCTTGTGTGTAGAAATACTGAAAGTTCTTTTAGACTGCCATTTCCTAATATAGCATGAAAAGTCTTAAGTGTGGGTAGTAAGAAGAATTTGAGTCTGTAATTTTCCAAGTTGAAAAGATTTAAAAATGTGTGTTGTGTAATCTTGATTTTCCCTCCAACTGAGTTGGCGAAAAAAGGGGTATCGTTTTCTTTTGCCTTTTTAACTGAACTGGATTGAATATAATTTTTGTTAGATCCTGTATCCACCAATATGTTAAGTAGGTCATATGGTTCTTCGTCTACATTATTGTAAGTGGTTTCCTGACTGTAAGCTGTTTGTTGGGTGTTATCATATTGGTCATAATGTTGGTCTTTATAGTATGGATCGTAAGTCGTTTCGTCCGTGTTTATATGAAAGTTCCTTTGAGCTTTCGCTGGGGGGTGGTTGATCATGGATGCATTTAATGGCCGTTTGCCAGTTTCTTGGGGCTTAGGGCGGTTCAAATAATTTACCGCTCTTGTTCTGACGCTTTCATCTACATCCATGGGTTGAGGAGGTTTAGGTAGCCTTGGGGGAGGATAGTTTGGTTGTTGGTTATATGGATATCTAGGGTGGTTATAGGAATTTTGTTGTTGGTAGCTATTGTGTGGATTTGGATTTGGATTTGGGTTTTGGTACTGCTGGGAGCTATGAGGATTCAAATTTGGTTGGCGATAAGTTTGCTGAGGATTAGGTATATGGGCTAATTCGGGATAGAATCTTGATTGAGGAAATTGTGAGTTTGATGGTTGTACCTGCCTTGGCATGGGGGGTTGTTGTCTAGGGATGAAGGAGTTGAAACTTTGATGTCTGGTAACTGATGGTACGTTAACCATTTGGTTGTTGGCATGGTGTACTCTAAAGCTTTGATTTTCCAGCTTTAGACAAAGGTGAAGTGCCTCTGGTAAACTCTTGGGTGCTTTTATACCCAGAAGCCTAGGGAGGTCACCGGAAAGTCCTCTCACAAAGGTATGTTGTTGTTGTTTTAACAACAAAATCACTCCCCGAAGGTTTTGGGGAGTGTTGTCGAAATAACAGTTCTTGGCCGGATATGAATCCGGTACGCTCCGTTACTCCCTTGCGGTACTGCCTGACTGTCGTGGGAGCGATTTGGTATGACCTTTCCGAAAGGAAAGAGAAGGTGGGTAATGAGAGGTGGGAGGCATCATATCCGTAGATCAACCATCGAGTTGCACATCATTACCTTTGTGCATATTAGTCGCCTCTTACGACCGGTATGCCTACCGCGGGCATATTCTAAGCCCCAGCCCGCATGGTATCTCACAAAGGTATCGAGGGCCTTGGCACGGTAGTTGTCCGTTAGTAGATGGACTGCTTCCTCGCCAATTTCCATGCATCCTATTCTGTTAAGTATTAGGGATAATTGACTATAAACCTTCTGATAAAATTCGTCTATAGTGCTTCTTCCCTGAATAAGGCATGTCATTTGATATTCTAGAGTACCTATGTCGCGTTTATCGGCAGAGTGGGTAGTCAGACAACGGGAGATGGCTGTCCAATCCAAGGGGGTGTTATATGATTCTAACTCTATATCCGCTTTTCCAACGATTTTGTTCCGGATAACATTTAGAATTCCGAAAAATTTTGGGGGTTCATATATCTTTATAATTCGCTCGACACTTTTTTCCATGAGCTGAACTCGGAGGCGTTTCCTGAAAATTCTCTCAAGGATCGTACGACATCTGGTACCTTATCCATTTCAGCCATATTGTTTCTATATCGTTCTTCTATGGTCTGATCTGTTATGATGGGGCTATTGTTATTGCCTAGAGTAGTCCTGACTAGCTCTGGCCCACTGGCTTCCATAGCCTGGGAAACCATATCTCGTATCATGTTTGCCAAGTCTGGGGAAATTTGTTGGGCAGGGGGGGTTGAGTTATTTCCTAACACTGGTGGCCTGATTAAGTTATTCGGATTTGCCATTTTCTTTTGTTATTATTATCTGTCTTTTGTTATTAATTTATCCTTTTAGATTTCTGTTTAATTGATAAATCACTGGAGGGTCCCTTGGGTGGTGAATCGCAGTGTTGTTTTTATGTTATAAGCTGGAGGGTCCCCCCGAAGGTGGTGCATCGCAGCTTCAGTAATATTTAATTTTATAGGCTGTACAAGCCAATTTGTTATTTTTGGATTCTAGCTTTATATTTTTCACAAAAAAAAAATTATTTATTTAAATTTTCCGCTTTTTAAATTTTTCACTACGTATTTCGTATGTACCTATTTTTCAAAACTTTCTTTATTTATATTTTCACTACTTATTTCTATTTTCCAAAAAAAAATATGTATAATTAAATTTGAATTTTTCACTTTTCGGACGTGTATCTAAATTCTTTCTCTAACTATTTTTATTTCATTAAACTTAGGAATTTGAAAATTGTACTTATAATCTATTTTTCTTACATAAGTAGCAGCTGCATTGTTGGTAGATATGCCGGTAAGTGTGCTGATATCCTTTTTTCTTTACAGTACTCGGGAGCACTTGCTTACTCCTTGCTGTTTTTTACTCCGGTTCGGCTGGTGTCGTGCTGTCGTTGGGACGTCAAGGAAGTTCCACGTTCCTTTTCACGCCAATTTATGCTGATTTTATATTGTTTTTAACAATTTTCTTCTGGTGTTATTATCTCACTTTTTGTGTGGAGCCGTTTTTTATTGTGGCACACTTTTTCAAAGTCTTTCTTCGGTGCTTTTTGTGGCACTTTTTTTTTTTAAGTCTTTATTGGTTTTGTAACGAATTTCTCCCGAATTCTGACATAAACTACTGAAAAAGGGTCAGGTGCATGCTTCCGAGACGGATCTGCATACCTTGCTATGCTACGGTGTGGCTCAGGGAAAATGGCGTGGGCTTGTCTCGGTAACATGCAGCGAAATTCGTACGAAATAAAACTAGTATGCAGGGAATTTAAACTCTAACACCTCAAGAACGGAATAATTAAATAAAACCAGCGAAAATAAAGCAGCGCAAATACAAAAAAAAGTTATGTTAAGTAATACAGCGACACCAAGGAAATGATACAACCAGCTATGGATGGATAGAAAAGATGGAATTTTCCCTCCTCGTCTTTACCCACCCAACCTGTTAATGGATTCCGACATTATTTCAATTAACCCAATGACAATTAATTAACACGTTCGCCACTCAGCGTCACATATATGTGACGTGGGGTGTTTAAAAAAAACTCATGTCACATATATGTGTCGTAAAATTACAAAAATGTACTGAGCTGTTAGCCATGTTTTAGGGACTGGCATTTCCAATATAGAAAATAATAAAAATGTTTAATATATAGTAAAAAAATTCAGTTTATGTTTTATTGATAGAAATCAAACTATTTAGTGACTCCCATATGTGACGCAAGTACTTCCCAAACTAATGACACTTATTTATTTATTTATTTATTTATTTATTTAATAAAGTAATACATTAATTGTACAACTAAGACCTCATAGTCTTTTATATGTACATCAACTTAGCTTAAATGTTTTATCCAAAATGAAAATGTTTTATATATGATAAGTGCTTAAATGCATGTATTTACATAAGTAATAGATAAATAATTCACATATTGTTGTAAAGAAAAGAAAAACATGGTGAATAGATATAGAGAAGGGTTTGCACAAAGATTTATTGAATTCAAAGGTCACTAAAGTGTTGATGTAGCTTTGTCTTAAAGTTGTTCCTATTCAGTCCAATCTTAACACTTTCTGGGATAGAGTTCCAAAGTCTTACAGCGCTTATGAAAAACATTCGTTCAGATGTAAGAGATTTGTGTCTGGGTATAACTAACATATTGTGTCTCTGTGACCGGGTTAGCTGCAGCTTATCATATAAATATTTAGGAGTTTTCCACTCTAACAATTTAAACATGAATATGCAATTTCTTGCAGCTAAGTAATTCATTATACTGCATCCTAATGTGGCATATTTTTTTGTTCGTGAGTTTTTTTTGAACGCTCAAAAAATCATTGAGTGGCGAACATGTTAACCTGGAATACTAACCTTTCCCTACATTTCGTAATCCAAATGAAAGGTTTATTATTTCATGTTTACTAATACATACCATGAATTCATAACTACTTTTATTGAATATATTAAGCTCAGTTATAATTACCAGATTACAAAATTATAAAATTACTACATCCTAATCTCCTAATATTCGATCAACAATTTAGGTAAGAAGCAACAGAAAATATAAAGCTCTACCAGGCTAATGTCTATTTACACCTATACTCTAAGATATAAAAAATACAAACATTTTTAATTTTTCGTTAAATTCTCTAGTTTCACATCCAGATTATAAAATAATTGGTTTATGGAAATCTTCATATTCGCAAACAAATAAAAAAAATAAAAGTGATTTGACTTATAGTTTCGAATTTTATCACGAAATAGAGATATGCAAACGAAATGACTCAGGACACGAACTCGTGCAAAAGAAAAATATGCAAACGAATTGACTTAAGAAGCGAACTTGATTGTAGTCGAACGAGATTTGTGTGAACCAACATGTTCGAACGCGACTGGTAATTATGTGCAACTCGATGGTTGATCTACGGATATGATGCCTCCCACCTCTCATTACCAATCTTCTCTTTCCTTTCGGAAGGAGGGATGCCATGACCTAGAAGGTTGCACTGGTCATACCAAATCGCTCCCACGACAGTCGGGCAGTACCGCAAGGGAGCACCGGAGCGTACCGGATTGATATCCGGCCAAGGACTGTTATTTCGACAACACTCCCCAAAACCTTCGGGGAGTGATTTCGTTGTTAAAAACAACAACAACAACAACAACGCGACTGACTTTAAATTTCAATCATCTACTCGAAACCAACAAAATTAAATGATAATTATTTTTTTTTCTTTAATTTATCCAAATTAAACCGTATTAAACCAAATAATAAAATTCTACCACGTCGCCAAGTGTTTTAAAGGTTCAAAGAAATGCGTGTACAAATGTACATATGTATATATAATTAAATATTGTTGTTACTTACTTGGTTCCCATCGATGCGACGTTGAGCTCAGCGACGATGACGGAGTGTTTGTTGTAAGCTCGAGATGCTAGCGACCAGGTCTGCTAGTGCTGAAAATTATTATTTATTTACACTGGCAACATGTTAGGTTATAAAAAGTTTGCATCACTAAGAGACGTACAAGCTTGATTAATCGAAAGGTGATGATGAACTTACTTAGTTTCCGGTATCACTAGGTACCGTGAAATTAGACCCAAAAAGGCAAGTTTGCGAGGAATTTGAAAATTTCCGAACCCACAAAAAAAGAAAGAAAAATCTGATCCTACATAATCTTCAAACCTTAATTTTCCTTTTTACTCTAACATCGCCTATTAACCCTAAATGAATAGTTTAAAAATTAAATTTCCAAAAAAATATACACACTTTAAAACTAATACCAAAGTTATATTAATTAAATTTCCAAGGGATGTCATCATTAGGGTGGTCCTCGGTGCCGAATCCGGGGCTTCCAACCGACTAATCCTGCATCTTCGTTGATATGGTTGAAGATGATTGAAGTGGGATCATTGGCCTCTTTACAATTCTTGCTTCACCTTTACGAGGTGATTTTAGCTTTATTTAGCAATATTCGAAAATTCATGTTCTCGGCTCTATTGTCAAAGTTCCAGTTTACCGGTTTTTTTTTTTTCTTACTTCTTTCTTTTTTTTCAACAAAAGTTTCGAGAGTTATGGGGTATCTTTTTGACGAGTTTCGAGAACAAGTTTATCGAATTATTTGGGGTCGTCTGCCCTCTTTAATAACTATTCAGTTTTATTTTTATTACATGTTTCAAATATTCACTTTTCTCCGCTTTTCTTTTTTCTCTCGTTAATTTTTAGTGTTTCAAAGCAAAAAAAACTTTTCGGGATTTTTGGGGTCTTCTGACCTCATTAAAATACTAAAACCTTTTTTTTTTTCTTTTTGTAAACCTTTGGTTGTTTAACTAGTTAAACCTTTTTTCTTCAGTTTTAATTTTTTTTTTTTTTTTTTAGTTAATTAAACCTTTCGTTTTTCCAGTTTTCTATATTTTTTCATTTTAAACTTTTGGTTTTTTTTTACTAATTATTGATTTTCAAACTTGGTTTTGAAACCTTTTTTTTTTGTATTATTTCAGTTTTCATGTAAACTTTTTCTTTAGCACAATAGTTTCGTAAAATTGTAGTTTAACGATTTTCGATAACGTTTTTTTTTCGATTTTTGGGGTCTTCTGCCCTCTTTAATACATTTTCAGTTCAAAATATTTATGATAAAATTTTTTTTTTTTTATTGTTTTATTTTTATTTCTTATGCACTTTACACTTGCCCCCACTTGGGCTTTTCTCACTCACTTAACTAGCGCGTACTCGGGTTAGAGGGTGTATTTCTCGCCCGCCGTGGTGCTCGTTCCGATATCTGCAATCAACTGCCCTTTGGATGTCTGCCTAACGTTTTTTAAAGCCTCTGTCCCTATGTTTTTTTTTCCCCTGACCTGCTTGGTAGTCTATAGGCGAAACGGGATAATCGCCTGATTTTCCAGTTAGACTTTCTCTTGGATTGCAAATTTTATTTTTTTTCTGTCATACGTATTAGCCAATCGCTTCCTTCCGGCTGTCGGGAGACAAACAAATGACGTCACCGATCACGCCCCCCAAATTTGTTATATCATAAACGGTCTTTTAAAACGAATATACCAGCATAAAATTGTATTCGTGGGAAATTTTTGGAAAGTTTCATCAGCCACAATCGTCTATGGATGCTTGAATAACAATCAACGTTACCCTTTCATGAGTCCTCATCTTCTGGGGTTCGAACTTGGTACGATTAAATTTTCCTAATGCCTACAATTCACATATCCTTTTCTATTAAATGTTCAAATTAGAGGTCGACTAGTTTCTTATATGGAAAAGGAACAGTTGAGAACCAGTGTGGATCAGCATTCATGTTGGTTGCGCGATAGCTTACCACCAGTTGATTTGGCTGCGTGGTACATATGCGTAAACTGTACCTTCACATTAACCAATAACTCTCTGCGCCACCATTTGAGAACCGCTTTAGTTATGCTCAGTTCATGTTTTCTAAGAATGAGTTAGTATCCGCTCAGTGATTGCATCCCACACGTATGTATACATAAATGTGCATTGTCAAGTTTGTGTTAGTGATTAGCATTTCCGTGGCTTTTCTGTTAGGTTAACATATTGTACTCGCCCGCTCATTTCATTTACATGCGAACATACTGCATTGTTAGTGTGTTCGACATCGAACGAATCTTTTATGTGGGTGCAGTGGGGCATTAATCAAGTCCGAACACTGTTCGAACCAATGTTGACAGTAATCCATCGCACATGTCGCTATGCAACCCTTATCTCAATTGACGTGTCGAAGATGATATCGCGCTGTGACTATCCGCCTATTGCCTTGGAAAATTGACATCACTAGGATGATCGTCATAAATCCCTCCAACCAGACAGAAGCTAACCGATGCTAGTCGGTGACTAGCGGCTGCACTCGAAATTGTTTTATGGTTGTTTTCTTTATATCTGCTTATTATATTCGTTTGTTTAAAAAAAAAATTGGGTCTTTGTTGATGTTGCTTCGTGGATTTTAATGACCAGATATCCTTAGTGTGGTAAGTGCCTTTATGACTGCTCCCTATGTCCTCTAGCAGATAATAAGCATTTCCCACCTTTTTAACAACTTTGGCTTTAATACCTTTTGGGGCAAGTTTGGCGTTGAAATGTTTTGCCAAATTGCTCTGCACAAAGTTTCTACGAATTACGGTTTGACCGGGCATAAACTCCCGCTGGCGTGCGCGTAGGTTATATGTGCGTGAGTTCTTCTTATGTGCATGTTTTATCTTTGAGTTCACGGACTCGCGAATGAGGGCAAATTGATCCTCCCTACTAAGCCGAGCGCTACCCTCCGATAATAATCCCAGATTTTTCATATACCATGAAATACGGCGACTGGCCAATGGTGCTGTGCAACCCGTTTCGTAAGGAGCAATTGATGCTGATAATGTAATGCCATTGATCCGTGCGTATGAAGGATCTCAAAGCCTCGTTAATAGAGCGATTTACACGCTCTGATGCGTTGGCCTGGGGTGAATATACCGCGGTACGAACATGGCTAATGCCATACTTGTCAATAAAATTATTAAACTCCTTACTCACAAATTGGCTTCCGTTATCGGATACTATTGTCTGAGGTACCCCAAAGCAATCAAAGATGTTAGTTTTAAGGAAGTCTATAACTTTTTTAGTGGGTGCAAAAAAGTGAATTTCGAAAAATGGTCAAGGACAATGAAAATGCCTATGTTTCCCTTCTTCGATCTCGGAAAAGGTCCAATGAGATCGATGTACAATCGCTGAAATGGTCGCTCTGACTCGGCTTGCTGCCCCATCGGTGGGCGAAGCGAATACGAAGGTGTCTTCGAGGTTTTGCACAGGTCACAAGATAGTACGTAATTTTGTATATCATTTGCCATGCCGGGCCAATATAAATGTCTTTTTACCAGCTCAACCATTTTGGCCACACCACCGTGAGCAGAACTAGGCGGGTTATGAGCCGAATAAATTGTTCTCTCAGTTCGGTTGGCACAACGAATTTCCATGCCTCTTCTTCATGGGGCACATTGGTTTCAAAATTATTCTTATAGTAAATGAATTTGTCTATTACTTGGTAGTCTGGCACATCGCTGTTTGAAAGCTTTTCCCGTAATTCGCGGTACTCGTCAGATTCAAAGTGTGGAGACTGCAAATCTATTTCTGGTAAGGTCTCCACCTCTATTTCTTCCACATTACCGATTTCCTCAAAAGCTCGAGATAACGCGTCCGCGACTTTATTCTCGCTCCCCTTTCTATGTTCTATTATAAAACTATAGCCTTGAAGTTGCAGGGCCCAACGCGCTAACCTTCCGCTTAAGTCTTTTTGCCGTATTAGCCATTTGAGACTCGCGTGGTCGGTCACAACTTTGAAATTATGTCCTTCGATATAAGCCCTAAACTTCTTGATTGCCATTACCACTGCGAGACATTCCAGTTCATTGACATGAATGCAATAGGTTTTTCGTCGCCATTTTCATCAGCTTGAGCTAACAAACCACCGACACCGTACTGGCATGCATCACATTGGACAATGAACTGTTTAGAATAATTAGGGTGAATCAATAGAGGTGCCGTTGTAAGCTTATTTTTAAGTTGTTGGAAGGCAACATTAGCTTCTGGGTTCCAAGCAAACTTCTTTTTCTTGGAGAGCAGTGCGGTAAGAGGAAACGTTAGGCTAGCATAGTCGGCAATAAAACGCCTATACCACCCTGCCATTCCCAGAAATTGGCGTACTTGACGAATGGTTTTCGGTGGTGGATACTCAGCAATCGCCTTCACCTTATCTTCATCTACCGCTAGTGTACCATTCCCAACTATAAATCCTAAATATTTCACTCTTTTTAAACCAAAGCTACTCTTTTTAATGCTGATGGTTAACCCAGATTTACGTAAGTGTGCTGCCACTTCCAATAGGTGCGATATATGTTCTTCGAACGTTTGTGAGACAATTAACAAGTCGTCTAAGTATACGAAAACGTGAGTCTTAAGGTTATAGGGGATCACCAAGTTCATCAATCGACACATTGTTTGTGGCGCATTACAGAGGCCAAAGGGCATACGTGTAAATTGGTATAAAGGTCGATTAGGTATGGTAAAGGCTGTTTTGGGGCGTGAATCCTTTGATAAACTGATTTGCCAGAAGGCATCCTTGAGGTCAACTTTCGATATGCAATGTACAGGCGGTAGGCGCGATATCAATCCATCTATATTCGGGATAGGATATGCGTCTTTCACGGTTACTTCATTAAGTTTTCTTGAGTCTAAACAAAATCTAATTTTTTCGGGTTTTACTATGAGTACTCCTGGAGAGGACCAAGCTGAATTTTCAGCCTTTTCTATCACTCCTAACTCAATCATACGGTCTATCTCTTCGCACAAGAGCTTCTCCATAGCGGCCGAAATAGGATAATAACGTTGTTTTATCGGGCTAGGCGTGCCAGTATCTATAACATGCTCTAATAGCCTTGTAGATCCCAGGCCTTCTTTTTCGTAAGCAGGGAATGCTGAAACAGCTATCTCAAGTTGGCGTTTCTGTAATGATGTCATCGGAATCACATCAGGTTGTATTTATTCATGGGTTAGTTGATTTACGCATGGTTCAGCTTGAACTTGCAGACCAAATTTTTGCCAAAAGCCCATTCCGCATATGACGTTGCTGGCAACCGACGGTACTACAAGAAACTCAATCGTTTCTCTACGATTGTTGAAATCTACAGAATCTTACAGAACCTAAAAGCTTTTGGTACTCTCTCTTGGGACTTTCAATTATTGAATTTGCTAACTCCGATCCTAGGCAGCTTTTGTTTGCTCCACTATCTAATAAAGCTATATAAGTTTTTCCTAAGATCTCTATATTTGCGTAGGGTCGAATGTCAGAATTATTAAAAACTATTGAGGATATAAGGAAACTATTTAGTGATTTCTTACGCTTCCAATAGGCTGAGATACGCTTACTAGAACGGGTTGGAGTACATTTGTTCTCTAGGTCCGAGAATATTCTTTTTCTCGCAAGATTGTACTCCGTCAAACGAACGTGGAACGGTTTTCTGGAAAATGTCTTAATTAAATCTGTCGAATCTTTAGAAGTAGGGTTGCTTATGACATTATTGTTAGGTTTTGAAATATCTGGTAAAAGTATCTGAATGCAGGCAGTATTGGCTTCAGTTGAAGAGTTTTCTTCACCAAAACTATGTTTGGTGTTCAATTCCGAGGACGGTGTGATGGATGCTCGTCCGAAATTCGACGGACATCCTTCTTGGAGTTTTCCGACGAACTGGTACACTTGATACAAGTGGGTTTATACTAGTTCCGTCTCGTTCATTTGAATTCTTAATCTGTCGGACATTTGCATCACGACTTCCAGGAAATCATCGAACGGCGCAGCCAATTTTTGCTTTCTCCTTCGAATGTCGTCGCGTATTTCGGCGTCTGTCGCATGGCTTCGCAGAAATCAAACCACTCTAGATCATCGGTGCGTTGTCGGTAACGCCAAAACCATTGTAATGCTTTACCTTCAAACAATGAGTGGAGATGTTGGCAGAGTACGGTAAACTTCCATTTAGGTGAAGAGCAGTTAATGTGTTAACACGATAAATGAATTGGTCGACAGATATACAATCTTTGGACCCGCTAAAACGAACCTGCCAATTTCGGACTAACTTAGACAGTTTTTCGTTTGCTACAGACAATCGTCTAACGCCTAACGACTCTGGCCTTCTTTCAGGGCGAATATCATCAACAACGGGTCGTTCCGGATAAGGAGCGTCGCGCGGCCATTCCAACGGTTCTTCTCGTCGAGAAACAGCTGGACATGGTCGGTGCAGTGAAATAACGCCCAAGGAAATAACGCCCACGGGCGTTAAAAAGGAAATTACGCCCATGGGCCTTATTTCCTTTTTAAAAAGGAAATAAAGCCCATGGGTGTTATCACCTTTTGCTGATGGGTGTTATTTCCTTTTTCGAAGAGAAATAAAGCCCACGGACGTTAAAAACGAATTAAAACAAGCTGATTCAAGAATTAAGTATATGGTTTTCTTTATTTCAATAAATTTTAACATATTTGTTATGTTTTTATAAGGCGGGGTGCAATAGCGCCTTGTGAAATAAGCCCTTTAAAGCCTTCTTACGTGGCACGCGGAAGGACATCACCGTGGCGGTAGCCACGGCTATGGCACACACCCGGAGTTGGAATGGCGTAGCCCAGGGTTATTTTTTGAAGCGCGGCCGAAGGCCGCCTACGCGGAAAGGTGTTCTGCACTTAAAAATCGTGGATCGGGCCTCCGTAACTATAATCCGAAGGGGGAAAAGCAATATTTTGTTTCTGTGAAAAGTTATTAGTGAAAAACCGAAAATTGACTAGGGTCAGATCCCCAATTCGGGGCCCCATCCACGTTTTTTATGTGCAGGACACCTTTCCGAGTAGTCGGCCTTCGGCCGCGCTTTAAAAAATAACCCTGGGCTACGCCATTCCAACTCCGGGTGTGTGCCATAGCCGTGGCTACCGCCACGGTGATGTCCTTCCACGTGCCACGTTTCCCACTCTTTTCCCACAGGGTAATTTCTGAAAAAAATGCTAATCAACAGTTCGTGTTGCTCGCGTAAAATCCTATGGGCGTTATTTCTCTTTTAAAAAGGAAATAAGAGCCATGGGCTTTATTTCTTTTTACAGATGGGCGATATTTCCATTTGAATGGGAAATAACGTCCATGGGCGTTATTTCCTTGGGCGTTATTTCACTGCACCAAATTTTGTAGCATATCTTGAATATCCCTCGTCATTGCTTCTCGGAAATTATGCATCGATTCAGCAACTAATTGCTGCACTCGCTGTTCGGTTATTCCGCTTTGGTGGTGATTTGTCCCGCGTCTAAATCGAGGACTATTTGTACGACCGTGTCGACGGTCAGTTGGCATAAAGGTTTGGGCTTGGTGGGCTTGGGGGTTATTCTGCCCGTAAAGGCGTGTAACTGGTCTGTCGCGCGGAACAGCGCCAGCATCCATACTCACTCTTTCCTTTTCTAGAACCTTCAGGTCTTTTGGGTAACAGGTGCTTCTACAGATTGGCCAAGTGTCATTATCATTTAACCAGGTATTAATGCAATTCAGGTGGAAACAATGACGTCAAGCTGTTTCTCCCCTCTCTTGACTATTCAACAAAATTTCAGTACATATGACACAGTTGTTCATCAGAACAACATCTGTGCCACCGCTGGCATTGTCAGGGCTACGTATCAGAGGCATTCTGACAATCAACTAATAAAAAAAAATTTCAAAATAATTTAATATTTATTTGTAAATACGTTTAGGTATCTTTCTACCGCAAATTCGTTAATAGCGAAACCGTTCAATCGATCGTGCTTTTATACCAACTAATAAAAAAAATATAGGATGATTACTCTGTAGGGAAGGTTAATCACTTGGTCTTAAATTATGCGTGGTTGTTTCACTCCTTGTTATACACATACATACATATATGCTGGATCAAAACAAAAATGAGGTTAGTGGCTAAGCGTATACTTTGGTAAATCTCTACAACTGTGCAAAAGATCCAAAATCCGAAAGTAAATGTTTCTCCATTTGGCTGAAATAATTGTTCGTATTTAATTTTTTTTTTTTTTTTTGTGAATCAAGGTCAGAATTAAATATAAAAATATTCATTTTCTGTAGTCCTTTGACTCCATCCATCCAACGAACGAAAACATAAATAAAAAGAAAAAACATAATGTAGCTTCGAGGGCAAAATCCTTTTTAGACAGAATAATCTGTAATCCATTTCAACTAACATTAGCTATCATAGTAGAATACTACATCCAGTGAAAAAAGTAAGCGGTCAGAATCCGAATTAATCCAAACTCTGCAAATCCTACGTTCTTTTTTTTCACCGCGAACAAAAAAAAATTGAAAAAAATTATAAATGTAATTTGGGAACCTTGACAAGCTAAAACCTAGTTGTTTTTAAGGCTTTCTGGCTTTCAGGCTGTCAGGCCCCACGTTGGGCGCCAATATTTCTGTAACGAATTTCTCCCGAATTCTGCCATAAACTACTGAAGAAGGGTCAGGCGCATGCTTCCGAGACGGGTCTGCATACCTTGCTATGCTACGGCCTGGCTCAGGGAAAATGGCGTGGGCTTGTCTCGGTAACATGCAGCGAAATTCGTACGAAATAAAACTAGTATGCAGGGAATTTAAACTCTAACACCTCAAGAACGGAATAATTATTTAAATTTTTCTTTAATACTGAATGTCTATCGAGTAAGATGTGTTTTTTCGGTGCTCTACATTGTCTGCATTTTTTTCCGTCTAAAAGTGTTTAAAATTTGCCTAAAGTCTTCAACCATCTTTCGTTCGTGTGTGCTGTGAATTGTCTTTGTTGCTGTTTGCCCACGGACTAATCTAATCTTCCTGGCTGTGCTTGTTATTATCGCTGCTGATTTAACTAAAACCTAAGTAAATGTCTAATACACGGAAGAATCCCGCGCGAAAGCCTGTTTTGTCTCCCAAAACCCCTCTCACACTGTCGTTGACTGTGTTTGATAAGTTGGAGAGTAAACTTGAGCAACAGAGAGATGCCATAATTGAACAGTTGACTGGAGTAATGACAACATCTGAAGAGAGAGTGATGCAGAAGATCGGTGAGTTGGCTGCTGAAATAGCTAATATTAAGTGCAGTGTCGCGGTGATGGAGAAGAGGGTAACTGCAGTTGAGAATGCGTGTGCTGATGTTCTCAATATTCGCAGTGCGTTGGCAACTGCTAGGGCTCAGCTCGGCGCACTCGAGAGCAGCGCAGTTTCCACTGATCTCCTCATTAACGGGATCCCCTTAGCAGCTGGTGAGTGTTTAGTGGATATCGGCGGTAAAATATGCAAAGCTGCTGAGCACAAACCTCCGCCCATCCGTGATGCTTTTCGACTGCGGAACGCTAAGAGTGGTGGGCAAAGAGCAAATAATGCAGGCCCTATTGTTGTAAAACTCGTCTCTTCAAATGACGGTATCCAACTCTTAAAATCCATCGCGTTGTTCTGCAAGACGAAGAAAAGACCACTAGCGCTCTCTGACATCGATATGCCAGGTTATGGCTCAATTAGTTTGCATGAGAGTCTAACTAAAGCGCAACGTGATATTATGGCATATGCGTCGGAGCTTAGGCGAAAGAAGAGTTTGGCATCGGTGCACTCTTTTCGTGGAAAAGTGTACGTGAGACTCAAGACTGGGAGTGAGGCGAAATTAGTAGACAGCAGAGCCGAAGTCAATGCTCTTGTTGGCACCTAAACTTAAAGTTAATAATTATGTATGCATCATTGGTGTATGTTCTCATGCAATTTTATACACTAGTTTTTGTACATGGAATGTTAGTTTATAAGTTCTTTTCATTTCTTTTCAATGTTTGTTTACTTTTGTGTTGGCTTTGTTTCTCTCTATTCTTTTGCAACCCTTATTTATCTTACATCTCTTTGTTAAATTGCAACCACTTTGTAATTGTATTACATGCGTTTTGTAGATACCTTTTTATATGCCATGTTTAGGCCACCGGCCTACATATTTATTAAATCATTTGGCTCAGGTTCTGAAGACCGTGTTGCCCAAATGTTAAAACCATTTTGTTCTTTAGAGAACGGGAGGTGCGGGACACCTGTGACACCCTATATGTATTTGTTGGTGGCGAGCACTGTTGGCTCTGAGGCATGGCGCGAGATTAGGTTCCTCATTTTCGTTGTGAAAAACCACCATTTGGTCCTTTAACGCCAGGAATTCTACCACGATTTTGGAAATCAAATAAAAGTTTCATTTGGGATATCAGCCGCATCAAACTATAATTAATTATAACTAACACAATAAATTCACACAATAGTGAACGAGCGAATACGAATTGTAGCGAGTGACAGCAAGCAACAGGGACAGACATATATACAGTCCATCAGCATCACATCACAATACAGTCCATCAACATCACATATAGGTATACTGTCCAGCAACATCACATCACAATACAGTCCATAACACAACATCACATAACATAACATAACATCACATCACATCACGTCACATCATCAGCGTACACAGTTCTCATCACTGCACATATTAAAACCTAAACTTTTTAAGGTAAGTGGTTGATTTTAGTGCACAATTTTTTTTTAAGTACGCAATCACGTACCACAAGTGAAATTGTGATAGAACTTTGTAGATCAGAGCAAGTTGAGGTTCTTTGTGTTCGTAACACACACTTAGCGCCTTTTGACTATCGAGAAGTTCCCCCCTCCAGTGGTAAGGGCTCCTCGGCACAGCTCAAGGCAGACAGGCAGTGGCTAAACCTCTTTTATTTTTTATTTTTTTTAACACATTACCACAGCACTGTAGAGTCTCTATTCTTTCGAATATTACAGTCCATTGATTGTTGAATTTCAACAATAATATACACTTCCACTTGGTTGATGCATTTGCAAAAAATATCACTATATTCACTTGTATCTTTTTAATACTTCGTCGAACGTTTGTAATACGTACCACCGACAGAACTATAGCATACGTTGGGTGGCTTGTGGCATTTATTCCTTGCGACATTGTTGCAAACTTATATATTTTTAAACAACACTCGATATTGTATTAAATTAAGATCTTTTAAATTTTTGTCGATTTTAATTGTCTAATAAATAATACATTTTAAACAACGTTTTACACATTTTATTGCACTTTGGATTGGAAACACTTTGGTTTTTTTTTTGGCTGTTAGGCATTGGTTTTTCCATTTTATTCAACACACACGTTCACTTTCAGCGTGCTAAAAGACACATTAAATCCTTGCGATTTCTATCTGGGTCATATATACGTTCCACGATACAGCAAATCTTCAAAAAGATTAATATCTGGTTGACTTTGAATATTTTCCCATATATTCAAAGCACTTCTATTAGGCATTTCAGTCCGCTAGTGTTTCACTGCAAACAAACAAGATTTTTTAAATTATTAAAAAAATGGAGACTTACATACGTCTTTCAGATTCCGTCGTTTCGTTTGACCAAGATTTCAGCCCACAAGACCAAGATAAGCACACCCTTGCCATTCAGCAAGAAGAGCTAAAGTCATTGTGGAAAAAGACTAAAGCATCCTATGAAAGTCTTTTAAGTTCACCAGACCTAACCAAGGAAGACCTGCACTCATTAAGACAAAAAAATAAGACCTGCTTCGCATGTTACGCGAGAGGCATGGCTGCAATTAATGGTGAAATAGAGAAATTAACTGTTGAAGCAACTCCAGCACCACAAGTCTCTGATACTTCCCGCCGTGAACAGAACATACGACTTCCACCTTGTGACACCGATGTGTTTACAGGAGACTACCTATCCTGGCCAACTTTTAGGGATATGTTCACGGCCATATACATATTAAATAAACGCCTTACCCCGGTTGAAAAGCTATACCACCTCAACCAGAAAACACTGCGGAGATGTCCCTTGACCAACGAAGGTTTTACCACAGCCTGGAAAAATCTAAGCGACAGATATGAAAACAAGCGTATCCTAGTTAATACGCAATTGAAATCGCTATTTAGTTTAACGTCCGTCGAACATGAATGCGGTACAGCAATCAAAAAGCTTCAGCGCGACATTAATAATTGCATCTCGGCGCTTCAGTGTCATCAAATTGACATATCAAATTGGGATGCAATTATAACCTATCTTTGTTCCACCCAGGGCCGTGCGCAGGAATTGGCCTTGGGGGGGGGGTTTAATTTAGATTTGCATTCACATACATTTTTCACTAAGATAAACATATTTGCTGAAACAGATACCTAGACCCATACATCATAAATTTAAATGTTCTTTATCTTTTCTGAAACTGCATACTCTGATACCTAAAACTATACCCAAGACAATTTTTTTGGTTGCACACATTTTTCTGTATTTGATGGAGAATTGGTGATATGATGGCATATCCCAGCTAACTAAAAGTGCAAAAAAAGACTCCTTTCGGACCATAAAATGCTCATTTCTCAGAGCTTTACTCTCCAAAATGACTTTCTTTCAGAGCCCAAATGGAGCGAAAAATCGCTCTACGCGGGAACTCCAACGGAGTCATAAAAAGAGTCCGAAATGAGTCCGATTTCGATGAATTTGAAGCGTTTTTTGACTATTTTTAAATGAACTGCGGAGCCTTTTATTTTTGCTTTTCTGAACCTTTTTCGCAGCCTTTTATTCCTCCATTCTGAGGGTTTTTGGACTCTTTTGGGAGGCTTTTATTGGTGTTTTTCTGAAGCTTATTTGGGGTCGTTTTTTATTTCTTTTGGGTCATAATTTCTTTGCGCAATTTTTCCCTTCTAACTATTCTGCGGTCACCAATTCTGACTTTCTAAATTATCCCTATGAGCTACATGGGAACAATTTAATTAATTGTCCAACTATATGCGCCAATGATGTTCTTGTTTATCTGAAATCTTTGAAGGAATCTTTTAAATGCGGTCCTGATAGGATTCCTACATGCCTTTTGAAGAAGTGTGCTAACAATATTTACCAATTTGTTCAATCTGTCACTAAAGTGTGGTGTTTTTCCAAAAGCATGGAAAGAGTCGTTTCTTCTACCGCTTCATAAAAGCGAAAGCAAGGCTTCTATAGAGAACTATCGTGGCATAGCAAAGCTTTCTGCCATCCCAAAAGTGTGTGAAGCTATTGTTACCAATCAGCTTACCAATCCTATCTCTACCTTGATTTCCGACTGTCAACACGGGTTCTGTAAGGGAAAGTCCACCGTTACAAACTTACTTGAATTTACTTTGATTTCAGTAAAGCTTTCGATAAAGTGTGTCACTCTTTACTTATTCATAAACTGGATCAGTTGGGTTTTCAGCCGGGTCTCAATCGCTAGATCTCTTCTTGCCTTAGCGACAAAGCACAAAAAGTAGTGTTCAACTAGTAAGGAAGTCTAAGTTCGGGTGTAACCGAACATTAAATACCTAGTAGTGATCTGTTTTGGTATCCTAATTTACTCAGGTCTATTTTAATACATACCTGAAAATTTGTTATAAAGGCAACTGATTGTTTTCGATAAAAACACTTCTGTTGTGAGTGGTAAATTAAATTATTACTAAATAACAAAATATAAATACCTTTCCTCATGTTCATGAGAGGTATGAAAATAAAAAAAATTAATAAAAAAAAGGCAGTAGGGTGTTAACTACTTGCCCGTAAATCTTGCTTGTTTGTTATTCGATTTGCGTAATTTTTGGCAGGAGTATACTACATACTATTGGGAACCCTCTCACAAAATTTCATTGAAATACATTCTTGAAATTCCAAGCAATCGCTTTTGAAAATAGCAGAGCTTTTATGCTAAAAAGTGGGCGGCGCCACGCCTACTTCACCAAAATCCACAAAATTTTTGTACAGTTCAGTTTTGCTTACAAGGCTTATTATGTGTGTAAAATCTTATTTATATAACTTATACAATTATTGAAATATCGCGATTTTAAGTTTACGAAGAAATTTTTTAGAACTGTGTTCAAAAAGTGGGCGTGTCCGTTCTCCGATTTTGTTTATTTTTACAGCAAAGAGTAAGCTTTATATGCTGAACACTTTCTCTAAATATCGTTTCAATAAGTCAATTTTTACCGGAGTTATGGCATGGAAAGTTTTGTGGAATAATCCCCCATAAAGGGGCGGGGCCACGCCCATTTTCTAAAAATTTTGTGCTTTCGACTTTCTTTGCCCACGAACACTTCAGAGGTGAAATAGAAATTATATACAGCTAGTTTAAGCAAAGTTATAGCATATTCAATATATCTATGATCCTTTTCAAAATCTTTCGTATAAAATTGGGCGTGGACCTAACCCGATTTCGCTAATTTTGTTTCGAAATATTGCCTGTATTAATATATATATGTGTGCTGAATTTTATTTTGCTATCTTGAGCGGTTTTTGATTTATGATTAATAATATTTCCAAATTTGACTATATCAAAAGTGGGCGGTGCCACGCCCCTTTTTAAAAATTTCTTCAAAAATGTATTTGTTGCCTTAACGCTAAAGTGAACACCAAATGTTATCCTTATAGGTGTATTATGTACTGAATAATCACTCTGGTGAAGAAAAAGAAGAGTTTTTCTTTCCCTTTTGGGAATTCAATTTTTATTTATCTATTTCAATTTTTAAATTCACCTTTTATTTTTTTCTTATCTTAAATAGTTAAGTTTTAAAGTTTTTACATATTTTAATTCACGGTTATAAATGTGTTAATTAAAGCGGACTGTAATTCGACGATATATGTATGCGGGTGTACGATGCGGGAGAACAACGATGACCAACAATTGATGTGTTCGCGTTACTGGTTGCTCAAACTCTGATCTCATGACGTTCCTGTTGAGTGCGCTGGAGTGCATATTATGCTCAGAATGATGGGTGAGCTTTTTCGAAGATCTGCATGTTGTTATTGCCCTTGCGGTCACGGCAATAGCAACTGTAGTATGTCTATGTAAAGCACGGTATGTGTGACGAAAACGACGAAGGTGCGGTGAGGTGATGATAAGGTAGTTGCTGCAGCTAACTATGGGTGATGTGTGTATGTGACACCGTATGTTAATATGTATTAGCATACGTGCATATTAAAATAGTGAAACAGATTTGCGCTGTCGATATAAAAACAATTAAAGTGCCTTGTTTTCGAAGGGGAGCGATGAAGACAATTGATTTTAGTCGGATGTTTCTGCCGTTATGATTATTTTAACCCGTTGAGGGCTCTGGTGCCTCAACATCCTCCCCCGCGTGGGAAGTGTGACTTCCCATGGAATTTGGAGGATCGACCTCTATTGGTAGCTTAGCGATTTTAGTTATCGCCCTTTTGTGTATGCCGGTTGCTGTTTTGACAAGAGCAACGCGTACCTTTTCGTCTGTGCCGGTGATGACTTCTACAATACGGCCCATTGGCCATTTTAATGGGGGAGTATTGTCCTCTTGCAATAGGACCAAATCATTAC
Organism: Sphenella marginata; assembly: GCA_951509765.1. NCBI lineage: Eukaryota > Metazoa > Arthropoda > Insecta > Diptera > Tephritidae > Sphenella > Sphenella marginata. Next base: position 77,829,467 of record OX608078.1, read on the forward strand.
CTGCAAATTTGGCGATTGCGATTTCCATTTCTTGCGCTGTTGCAGTTCTCGCAAATACTCCTTGCTCCACCGTTCCCAAAACTGTTGTTGTATCCACTGCGATAACTGATAGCGCTTTAGTGCTCCTGGTTTTGACGAAGAGATCGAAGGCTCCGGTATGCCGGTGAGTGAATGACCGATGAGAAGATGAGCAGGTGTTATAGGGCGCATGTCATCAGGAAAGCTGGTTATAGGGGTTAATGGTCGGCTATTAATAATTGCTTCAGCCTGACAGCAAAGAGTATGCAGCTCATCATGCGTAAGAATATGAGTCCCAATAGCTCGGCGTAAGTAGTGTTTAGCTTGCTTAACTGCGCTCTGCCACAGGCCTCCGAAGTGGGGAGAGCGTGGAGGAATAAACTTCCACTCGATTCCTTCTGCGCAGCATGCTTGTTGCACCTTGTCATAATGCTGTTGTGACATGAATTGTTGCAGAAGATTGCGAAGTTCGCGGTTGGCGCCAACAAAGTTCGTTGCATTGTCGGAATAGATAACCCGACACCTTCCACGACGAGAGATAAAACGCTTTAAAGCGGCAATAAATGCGGCTGATGTGAGATCGGGCACCAACTCGAGATGTATAGCCTTGGAGCTGAAGCAAATGAATACTGCTAGATATACTTTAAGGGGTGATTTTCCACGTATTTGTTGCGTCATCAGTAGCGGACCACAATAATCCACACCGGTTATTTCGAATGGATAGGATTGAGTTACCCTATCTCTCGGCAGGGAGCCCATAACTTGTTCTGCTAAAACAAGACGAAAACGATAGCATGTTAAGCAATTGTGTATTACCTTCCGTATAATGTTTCGTGCGTTAAGAACCCAAAATCGTTCTCGTACAATGCTGTGTAAGGCTTGATTGCCAGCATGAAGATGCTGTCGATGAAGGTGGCTTATAATTGATGACACGAATGGATGGGCCTTTGGTAGCAAAATAGGATGTTTTTCGTTGAATGGAAGGGTAGAGTTGCTAAGCCGGCCCCCTACTCTGATGAGACCATCATAAAGAAACGGTGCCAGTTGCGCCAACGATGACCTTCGTGATAATGTGCTACCAGTTTCAAGTTGCTTCCGTTCGTCGAAAAATGTTTGACCTTGAATAATGCGGCAGATAGTGTGTAGGGCCTTGTTGATTTCTGCCACACTGATATTGTCATGACGCTTAACTTTACCGCGACATGCATCGATGAAACGTTGTACATAGCAAAAGGTTCGAATAACTTTGTTGTAATTGTTGACAATTTTAAGTTCGGCGACAATGTCTTGAGTGGGTGTTGCTATTAACGCCGTTTGTTGCTTGCGTTGCTCGGGCACTTCATTTGTACTAGCTGCAGTTTGTGCCCAGTGCTGATTTGGTAGAACGATGAACGTTGGACCATTGAACCACAGATGGTTATCGATAAGATTTTTTGGGGCAGCGCCGCGGGAGAGAATATCTGCCGGGTTAAGCTCGCCCGGGACATGATGCCACTGAAAACTTGATGTACGCGATTGGATCATTGAAACTCTGTTACTGACGAACGTTGCCCACTTGGATGGCTCGCCCTGAATCCACGCCAATGTAACCATGGAATCAGTCCAGCAGTGCACATTGGGTGTCTTCGGATGCAGCAGATTGTAAACGGAATGTAATAATTCGCTCAGAAGCAACGCCGCGCACAGCTCCAACCGCGGTAGACTGACTTCTTTAGTAGGCGCAACCCGTGACTTTGCGCACAGCAGGGCTGAGTGGTATGACCCCTCTGACTGGGAGACGAGGTATATACAGGCTCCGTACGCCTTGGTGCTTGCATCTGCAAATGCATGTAAGGTATAATCAGTGCCAAATGGTACTAACCTGGTTACTCTGATATGTTCGACAAGGGGAAGCTGTGCGCAAAACGACTGCCATTCTGTGTGTAGGCAGTGTGGTACACTTTCATCCCAATTTAATTTAAGTTTCCATAGTTTCTGCATTATAATTTTGCAGCTAACTACTATCGGGTTGAGTAATCCCAATGGATCAAAGAAACGAGCAATATGTGAGAGGATAAGTACTTCTTTTAGTCACCTTCGAAGATAATGGTGGTTGTGTGTACTTAAACAGAAAACAATCTAATGACGGTGACCACCGTAAGCCCAATGTTTTTATATAGTCTATGTCGTCAAGCTGAATTATATCTTCTCGATCAGGTTGTGGTACATCTGATATGACGCGAACATCGTTTGATGCGAACTTTCTTAAGGGAAATCCACCACGCGACAGTATATCCACGACTTGATTTTTGATTTGAATTACCTCCTGAACTGTGGATGCGCCGGTCATCAGATTGTCTACATAGAAATCACGGCGTACCACTAAAGAGCCGATGGAATGCGTTGAATCGTGCTCATTTGCTAGCTGTTGGAGACATTTGGTTGCCAGGTAAGGAGCACATGCAGTACCGTAGGTAACCGTTTGTAGTTGATATGCGCTAATGGTGCTACTGTCTGAATCTCGCCAAAATATGCACTGATATTTTGCATCATATTGGTTAACGAAGATTTGCCGGTACATCTTGGCGATGTCGGCCATCAAAACGAAGGGGTGAGTTCTAAATCGAACAAGAATCGAAAATACGTCATCTTGTATAGTTGGGCCCACACGCAGTAAATCATTAAGGGATTTGCCATTTGAGGTACGGCATGATGCATCAAATACCACACGTAGTTTAGTGGTGCTGCTGTCTAATTTCAAAACAGCATGGTGGGGAATATAGTGGACTGCATCGCTCGGAGATGGTAAGTGTATCATATGCCCGAGATCAAGGTATTCCTGCATGAAGGCGATGTAGTCCGTATGCAGGTCCTTATTGCGACGCAACCTGGCTTCAGTGGAGAAAAAACGACGAAGAGCAATATCGTAGGAGCTGCCTAGCACTTGTGGTGCTTCTTTGAAAGGAAGCCGAACGATGAATTTCCCTGTGGTGGCACATCTTTTCGTGGTATCGTGGAAATACCTTTCGCACTCTTTTTCTTCCAGCGTTGGCTCTTTAGGTTGTTGTGACTGTTGCTCCAATTGCCAAAAACGTTCCAACAGTTCGTCACAGGATGGCTCTGGTGATAGGTGCTCTGGTTTGCCTTGCGATGAATCAATCGATGATTGGGTAGACCTTGTGGTAGGTGTTAGGCAATCGGTACCAGCTGATGTGCCGTATGAGGAAATTAACGATGCCGACGATAGAGGTGAGTGATTGGTAATGGCCCCTGCTACGACCCAGCCAAGTTTGGTTTTTTGTAATAATGGCAATTCGTCGCACAACCTAATCTGTCCTACCATTAATAAATCATAAAACACGCTGGCGCCTAGGAGAAGGTCTACAGGACCTGGCGTGTAAAAGCTTTCATCAGCTAATGTAACGTTCTTTGGTATGTTCCAAGTACTGATATCAACTGTTGTTCGTGGTTGGCATGGTGTAATTGTTGGTACGATGACAGCATCAATAGTGGTTGCATACAAAGCATACAGCGATCGCAACTCAACCTTGCAACTATATTGTGATTTGGTGCTACACAAGCCAATGCCACTGATTTCCAGGGAGAGCCTTTGAATCAAGCAATACACGAGCTTGTATGGAAATACCTGATGAGTTACGAAGCTGCACCATGGCTGTGGCTAGTAGAATATGATCGGTGTTGTAACATACCTGAAGTACTGTAGGTTGAGTTGAATTCAACGTGGTTGATGGTGGCAACGACGACGAAGGAGCTGATTGAACTTGAGCCGAGGGTTGTAGCGACGATGATGTTGTTGGTTGACTTCGATGAAGTAGTGTATGATGGCTTACATGACAAGTTTGGCACCTGCGCGATGATGGGCACTTCTTTGACGTATGGTTTAACCCCAAACAGTTCAAGCAAAGCATTTTTTTCTTGGCTAAGTCATAACGAGAACTGGGCGTGAGTTTCATAAACGTAGTGCAATTAAAAGCGTTGTGACTTACAGCTTCATCACAGAGGTTGCATTTTTGTTGGTGGGGTGTGGCGACAAATGATAGTTGTTTTGTAGATTTTTGATTTCTTGCCGCCAACGATGATGACTGCATTGCGGACATCAACAATGTCGATGAGTTGACATCGATGCTCCAAAAATTTCACCAAATCCTCCCATGTTGGTAATCGTAGAGTTTGCGACTGTGTTTCTCTATCCCATTTAGCTGCTATTTCCTCCTCCCACTTCATTTGCGTGTTGGAATCCAATTTTGATACGACCAAATATAAAATCAAACCGTCAGCAATTTGTGTTGTATTTGCCATTGTTTGCATTGCTCGCATGTTTGAGCTGATTTTGTCTATGAAGTCACGTATATTGGCAACGTTGGGGTTTACTAACCGTTGGCTATCAAAGATGTGCTGCAGATGGGACTGGAAAATTATGCGCTTGTTGTCGTAACGGGCTCCTAGCAATTCTAGAGCCTTTTGATAGTTAGCGCTAGTCACTTCCAACGATTGTATCAATCTAGCTGCGCAACCTGTCAAGCTTGATCTCAAATACTGAAATTTTTCAACTGCGACTAGATCAGGATTTCTGTCTACTAGCACTACGAACGTGTTGTAGAAATCTAACCACTCGCGTTGACATCCGCTAAAGGTTGATAACTTCAATTTTGGAAGGTGCAAATGTGGGCGAGGCACATACGATGATTGTGTACCAACTTGAGTACTGCTGAAAACGGCATCAACAGAATTTGTGCGAAGATTGGACAGTTTGCCTGCATATAGTGCCTTGATTGCACAATAACTTTCATCTACTGCCGTGCGATGATCTTCGAGCAACTGGATCTCGTCTTACATCTCCAATTGCGTTTGTAGTTCGTCGTATGAATTGTAATAACGCTCGATAAGTGCAAGCTTTGCTTCCAAGTGCGCTATGGTGAATGTGTTAATTATACTGCTTTCGATATTTAGCGCCTCCAAACGGGCCACGATGGAGTCACGCTGGCTTATCTTTGTTCGAACGTCGCGATTAACTTCGACGCGGTGCTGAGGAATTTGCACCTCAACATCTCCCGATTCGTTATTAGCCATTGGTTTCTTTTGGTTAACGAAAATATATACGATTTTGATTAAGGAGGCAGAAAATTAAACAAAGTCTCTTGAGCCGTAAATCCGGCTCGAAGGACCAAAACTAATGGTGAAGAAAAAGAAGAGTTTTTCTTTCCCTTTTGGGAATTCAATTTTTATTTATCTATTTCAATTTTTAAATTCACCTTTTATTTTTTTCTTATCTTAAATAGTTAAGTTTTAAAGTTTTTACATATTTTAATTCACGGTTATAAATGTGTTAATTAAAGCGGACTGTAATTCGACGATATATGTATGCGGGTGTACGATGCGGGAGAACAACGATGACCAACAATTGATGTGTTCGCGTTACTGGTTGCTCAAACTCTGATCTCATGACGTTCCTGTTGAGTGCGCTGGAGTGCATATTATGCTCAGAATGATGGGTGAGCTTTTTCGAAGATCTGCATGTTGTTATTGCCCTTGCGGTCACGGCAATAGCAACTGTAGTATGTCTATGTAAAGCACGGTATGTGTGACGAAAACGACGAAGGTGCGGTGAGGTGATGATAAGGTAGTTGCTGCAGCTAACTATGGGTGATGTGTGTATGTGACACCGTATGTTAATATGTATTAGCATACGTGCATATTAAAATAGTGAAACAGATTTGCGCTGTCGATATAAAAACAATTTAAGTGCCTTGTTTTCGAAGGGGAGCGATGAAGACAATTGATTTTAGTCGGATGTTTCTGCCGTTATGATTATTTTAACCCGTTGAGGGCTCTGGTGCCTCAGCACACTCTTTTTGTATTTTCCAAAATATTATATATATAGAAAGAGGGCGTGGCTTTTAACCGATTTTGCCTATTTTCAATAGCGCTCGGAGATAAGTGAAAAGGAACCTACATACCAAATTTCATTGAGATATCTCAAGATTTACTCAAGTTATCGTGTTTACAGACGGACGGACGGACGGACGGACGGACATGGCTCAATCAATTTCTATTTTCCTCCTGAACATTTTGATATATATAAGTCAATATTTATCTCGATTCGTTTATGCCGTTACATACTACCGTTAGGCGAATGAAGTTAATATACCTTGTGTGCGAAGCACTACTAGGTATAAAAACGCAAAGCTATATTTTTCGCCGCTGAGAAGTCGAATTACATCGTTGAAAGTATCGCCAAATATAGCTCGCATATGACTGGTGTACGTATCATTGCATGGATGTTCCGTTTTTATAGAAAAACCAATAAGGCAAGCAAAACTATCATCGACACTCCAAATTTATCACCGCAAGAAATTGAAACTGCGCTTTGGTGCATAATTTGGAATATTCAACAGCAATATTTTTCAGAAGATATACGTCGCGCTAAGAAAGGCATACCAGCTGAAAATTCGCTCAAATTTCTAAATCCGTTCGTGAGCGACACTTGTGGCTTTAACTTGCTTAAAGTGGGCGGTCGACTCGAATTGGCAGCTCTGCCACACACACAGCGACATCCTGTACTCTTACCAAGCAAATGTCACTTTGTAGAATGCTTAGTGCGCCATTTACACATTACAAATTTTCATGCCGGACCCAAGGCTCTAGTTGCTCTCATTCGCCTCAGGTTTTGGATCATCAATGCTAGAGATGCTGCTCGGCGGGTTGTTCGGTCATGCATACACTGTGTGAGATATCGTCCAAAGCTGCTGCAACAAATGATGGGAAACCTCCCCGTCGAAAGGCTCACGCCCTGCCGACCCTTCTCTCGATGTGCTGTTGACTTTTGCGGCCCTGTTAGCACATATCTACGAATTAGAGGGAAAACTCCATACAAAACGTACATATCTATATTTGTCTGCCTTTGGTCGAAGGCAGTACATATCGAAGTCGTCTCAGACTTGTCTACGGACGCATTCATTGCAGCGCTTAAACGAATGATAGGCAGAAGAGGTTTGCCAACCGACATATTTTGCGACAATGCCACAAACTTCGTTGGCCCCGATCGTAAACTGGGTGAGCTGAAGCAATTTTTATTCGATCCTAACACAAAAAACAAAATTACAGATTTTTGCTCAAACGAATTCATAAACTTCAACTTCATTCCTCCCAGAGCACCACACTTCGGCGGCCTATGGGAAGCCGCAGTAAAGTCAGCGAAAGGGCACCTAAACCGAACGCTGGGTAATGCGCGTCTCACATACGAGGAACTGACAACGGCAGTTATAGAGATAGAAGCCATTCTCAATTCTAGGCCACTTACGCCACTTTCCAGCGACCCAAATGATTACGAGGCTCTAACGCCTGCTCACTTCATAATTGGCAGCTCATTAAAGGCAATCCCGGAGCGAAATGGGGAAACAAATAAAGAGCTACACAACATAGAGCGATGGAAGCGCATTAGCGCAGTTAGGCATCATTTTTGGCGACATTGGTCGCGCGAATATTTAAGCGAATTGCATTCCGCAATAAATGGGTTCGTGATCAACCAAACGTTCACGTCGATTCCCTAGTGATCATTCACGAAGATAATGTGCCTCCGCAGCGTTGGATAACAGGCAGAATCGTAGCTGCTATCCCCGGCAAAGACAAGCGCGTTCGCGTAGTGGATGTGCAGACATCTAAGGGCATAATAAGGCGTCCAATCCACAAAATTGCATTGCTTCCTGCTTGAAACTTCTTTCAACGGGGGCGGGATGTTGGGTCACCCTAATATACACACATATGTATACTACACTATTATCTTCTATTTATGTACTTATTATGCTACTTCTTTATGTACGAAAACTAATTACTGTAAACCATACATTTTTGCTCTCCCTTTAAACACATATCCTATTCTGCATATCATGAATTCAATAAAAGTTAAAGAGGTAGTACTTGTATAGCAATCAAGCGGTCGCGTTCTTATTTATGTAAGGTGAAAAGGGTGTTAAGTAAGTGCAAGTGAACTGTGAATAGGTATTAGAACACAAGCTCCAACAAATATCATTGCAGCAACAACAAATTAAGCTGCAAAGTCAGAAAAAGGCTTTTGACTATTCAGAAGTCTAAGTTCGGGTGTAACCGAACATTAAATACCTAGTAGTGATCTGTTTTGGTATCCCAATTTACTCAGGTCTATTTTAATAACGTAAAAGTTGTTATAAAGGCAACTGATTGTTTTCGATTAAAAACACTTCTTTTGTGAGTGGTAAATTCAATTATCACTAAATAACAAAATATAAATAGCTTTCCTCATGTTCATGAAAGATATGAAAATAAAAAAAATTAATAAAAAAAGGCAGTAGGGTGTTAACTACTTGCCCGTAAATCTTGCTTGTTTGTTATTCGATTTGCGTAATTTTTGGCAGGAGTATACTACATACTATTAGGAAGTATAGCATAAAATTTCATTGAAATACATTTTTCAAATTCCAAGCAATCGCTTTTGAAAATAGCAGAGCTTTTATGCTAAAAAGTGGGCGGCGCCACGCCTACTTCAACAATTTTTTTACAGTTTAGTTTTGTTTAAAAAGCCTATTATGTGTGTGAAATCTTATTTATATAACGTATACAATTATGGAAATATCGCGATGTTAATTTTACGAAGAAGTTTTTTAGAACTATGTTCAAAAAGTGGGCGTGTCCATTCACCGATTTTGTTTATTTTTTCAGCAAAGAGTTAGCTTTATATGTTGAACACTTTCTCTAAATATCGTTTCAATAAGTCAATTTTTACCGGAGTTATGGCATGGAAAGTTTTGTGGAATAATCCCCCATAAAGGGGCGGGGCCACGCCCATTTTCCAAAAATTTGGTGCTTTCGACTTTCTTTGCCCACGAACACTTTAGGGGTGAAATAGAAATGATATACAGCTAGTTTAAGCAAAGTTATTGCATATTCAATATATCTATGATCCTTTTCAAAATCTTTCGTATAAAATTGGGCGTGGACCTAATCCGATTTCGCTAATTTTTTTCGAAATATTGCCTGTATTAATATAAATATGTGTGCTGAAATTTATTTGGCTATCTTGAGCGGTTTTTGATTTATGATTAATAATATTTCCAAATTTGACTTAATCAAAAGTGGGCGGTGCCACGCCCTTTTTTTAAATTTCTTCAGAAATTTATTTTTTGCCTTAACGCTAAGGTACACACCAAATTTTATCCTTATAGGTGTATTATGTACTGAATAATCAGTCTTTTTGTATTTTCGAAAATATTATATATATAGAAAGTGGGCGTGGCTTTTAACCGATTTTGCCTATTTTCAATAGCGTTCAGAGATAAGTAAAAAGGAACCTGCATACCAAGTTTCATTGAGATATCTCAAGATTTACTCAAGTTATCGTGTTTACAGACGGACGGACGGACGGACGGACGGACATGGCTCAATCAATTTCTCTTTTCCTCCTGAACATTTTGATATATATAAGTCAATATCTATCTCGATTCGTTTATGCCGTTACATACTACCGTTAGGCGAATGAAGTTAATATACCTTGTGTGCGAAGCACTACTAGGTATAAAAATTGTGAATCCGATGTTATTTATGTCTCCTCAGGAGTTCCTCAAGGAAGCCATCTTGGCCCGATTCTGTTCTTGTTGTTTATAAATGATATTTCTACAGTAATTATATGCCGCTTAATCTAAAGAAATGTAAGTACATGGGTTTTTCGAGAGGAATATCACAGCCAGCTTCCTATACAATAAACAGTTATAGTCTTGACTCTTTACTACATTAGTCAGACGGTTGTATAATTTGGAACCCACGTTACCAGGTCCTCGTGGATCGCTTACAATCAGTTCAAAAACAATTTTTAATATTTGCCTTAAGAGATCTTCACTGGGATCCCTTGTATAATTTGCCATCGTATACGAGTCGCTTAAAACTAATTAATCTTCACAGCCTTTCTAGTCGGAGGGAACTGCTTGAAACTGTTTTCATGACTAAATTACTAAATGGTTCAATCGTAAGCCCGTTTCTTTTGAGCGAAGTGAACTTCAATGTACCTTCTCGTCCATCAAGACATTTTAACCACTTATCTTGAAACAGCCTTTTCGTTGTTTGTGTCTAGATTATAACTACGTTTGATATTTCAGACTCACTATGCAGCTTAAAAAAGTCAATTCTTTCTATCCTAAATACATATCAACAATTTGCTTTTATATCCTTTGATTCTTATCTTTATTCTTTACAATAACTATTCGCTGTCAACTAATTATTTATTAATTGTGTCATCTATTTTTTATCTACCTTACTTAGCTGATGAGGTTTTCTCTGTAGCTGAGCAGTTTTAGATCTCGACGATTAACAAACCAAAGCCAGACTATTGATAAACGTCCATGAAAAATGCGATCTTTACCTTCTGTTAGGTGAAATAAAAAAAAAACCTCAGAAAATGTTTGAAACCATTCAAATATTTGAACGGTGTCGCTCATCTGCTCTCCAAAGTTCATTTTCTCACAATTCTCTTTACGCCTACAACAAAAAGGGTCAGAAAACACTCGAAATCTTTCATATAATTGAGCCTTGCAGTTCATTCGCTCTGTTAATTGAAACTGCTCACTGTTTTCATCAGTAAAATAAAAAAAAATAAAAAATGCCCATACGCTACACAACTTTGTAATTTCGGAAAGCTCCAAGTGCAATTCAAAGTGCCGGACTTATCGTCGCTACCGACGAAGAAAGGCGCGTTCAACAAATTGTCAACGAAAAAAGGCGCATTAAAAATATTGCGGCAAATAAGGACGCATTAAAAAATATTTTGACGAAAAAAGGTGCATTAAAAAATATTTTGACGAAGAAAGGCGCATTAAAAAATATTTCGAGGAAGAAAGGCGCAGTGTATACAATTACAGTAAACTTCACAAGGGATTTGGTGCTGGATTGAAAAAAATTGGGCCAGCCCAAGTACCGATTATACGTATGTATTTTTATTTAGTATTTCGTTTTTTGAATAACTTATATTGCACCTAGTTATCGAAGCGCGTCTTTCTTTCCTAAAAAATATTTTAAAGCGCCTTTCTTTCTTAAAAATTATTTTAATGCGTCTTTCTTTCTCAAGATATTTATAATGCGTCTTTCATCAAACAAAAAAAAGTTTGCGCCTTTCTTCGTCGACAAACAGCTTTGCGCCCTTTTTCGTCGATAGGAACGTTATGTATTGGCCAACCTTATTCTTTGCAACTTTCACCAATTTCTTCTTCCGTAAAATTATTTTAACTAATTTTGTCAAAAATTATTAGTAAAGATTCAATATAAGATTTATAAAATGTATTTTGAAAACTTTTGCAAAATTATTGCAACTTAGATTTGGCCATGGGGAGGGGTTAACCCCCAAAACCCCCCGTGCGCACGGGCCTGGTTCCACCAAACTTCCCGAATGTACTCTGGCTCTATGGGAACAACCCATAGAGAACAAAACAGATATACCAAAATGGGAAGATATGGACAAATTCCTCTCCAACCGCTTCCAAACGTTGGAAACTGTTTCTGACCTCAGGGGTAGCAAATCATTGACAGCACCCAAGAGTCAAAATAATACACGGCAAACGCCTGCGAAACTTGGAGTATACCAAGCCAGCACCCCAACAGCTTCGTGTAAAATGTGCAACAGTAGGGAGCGCAAATTACGAAATTTCCAAAAATTCCGTTGGCTAACCATATCAGATAGGATAGCCTACATCAAGAGCAACAACTGTTGCTTGAACTGCCTGTCGGTTGGACACACGGTGACACGCTGCACTAGTTCCTTTAACTACAGCTCCTGTCACGCAAGGCACAACACCTTACTCCATCTGGCAACAGATCAGCCAAAAGCAACGAACCAGAGGTGGCGGCAAAACACATCTGACGATAGGCCCTCGACCTCACAGCAGGCTAGGCAAAGACTCGAACCTGCAAATGGAAAAGAAGACGTTAGTAATGTTTCATCTTGTCATGCAAATACAACTAAGGGCGTATTACTAGGGACGGCTCGAGTTAACATCCAACACAATGGAGTCAATTTCTCGGCAAGAGCACTGATTGACTCCGTCTCTGAATGTTCTTTCATAGCCGAAAGACTAAAGAAAAGAGTAAACCTGCAGTCAAAACGCTTGCATGTCCAAGTTTCGGGCATCAACAATACGCTGTCAGCACAGGTTAAAGAGTCGTGTCAAATTCAATTAGGTTCACTTACAAATCCCTTAGTGCGCATCGACACAGTGGTCCTTGTCCTACCACAACTTACAGGGGATCTGCCGACTTGTCAAGTTAGCGCAATGACAAGGCAAGCATTCCCGGACTTAATACTGGTGGATAAAAAGTTCTTCATAAATGAACCGGTTGACCTAATTCTCGGAGGCGACGTTTATCCCCAAATTATGTTAAACGGTATACGGAAGAACGTATTAAACACGCTTCTAGCCCAAGAAACCATATTCGGTTGGATCCTAACCGGTCGTGCAGACGCACCTCAACCAACCAATACTCGGGTGTCATTTTTCAACGAAATAAACCTGGACAAGCAGTTAACCGCTTTCTGGGAGTTGGAGGATGTCCCGAAGAAAAAGGCACTCAATGAGGACAACGCCTATTGCGGAGCACACTTCAAGGCAACAACGACCAGAAACTCCGATGGAAAATATATAGTCGCCCTTCCCTTCAAACGCGATTTTCCTAACGACACCTGCTTAGAGCCTTCGCTTAAGGGCGTTTGCTCTCAATTCTACCGGAATGAGACGCTCTTATCAAAGACACCAGCCCTACAGGCAGAGTATAACAGGGTAGTATCGGAATACGAGACATTAGGTCATATGTCAAAAGTTTCTAGGGTCATACCACCACAATCAACCGATTGTTATTTCTTGCCCCACCACGCTGTAATAAAGGAAGATAGCACAACCATCAAAGTCAGGGTGGTGTTCAACGCTTCGTGCCCTACCGGGAATGGCACGAGCTTGAATGACGTGCTACATACAGGCCCAATCCTCCAGGCCGACCTAACGATCCTGTTACTGCGCTGGAGGTTCTACAAATATGTTTTCAACAGCGACATCGAAAAGATGTATCGTCAGATATGGGTAAAGGCCAACCACACGCAATACCAAAGGATCGTCTTTCGTACCAGTCCCAAAGATCCAATCAGCGTTTACGAGCTGAAGACGGTAACCTTTGGTGTGAATTGTGCCCCATATCTGGCGATAAGGACACTGCACCAACTGGCAGATGACGTCGAGCCTTCGCTACCAATAGCTGCAAATATTCTGCGGACCAGTACGTACGTCGATGACGTCTTGGCAGGAGGGCTCAGCATTGAGTCTGCAATTCACGCGAGAGATGAAATCACGCAAGCACTATACTCAGCAGGGTTCCCCAGGGCAATCCTTTCCGCTATCGCCAAACTCTTCGACCCTCTCGGTTGGCTAGCCCCAATCATCATCGTAGCCAAAATCCTAATGCAAAACATCTGGCTGGAAGGTACAGACTGGGACGAGCAAGTGTCGGCAACTACCCTAGAGCGATGGCAAACCTTCATGCAGGATTACCCAGCCATTTATCACATACGGATACCACGATGGGTGTATTTTACGCCAACTAGCGACGTGGAAATACATGTGCTCTGTGACGCTTCGGAGAAGGCTTATGGAGCTACAGTCTACCTACGAGCAAAGGTGAAAGATCAGGTACACGTCAATATCCTCATGGCGAAGACAAGAGTAGCCCCCTTGAAAACAATCTCATTGCCACGACTTGAGCTATGCGGGGCTGTCTTGTTGGCCGAAATAATAGATTCCATCCGCGAGAACCTAAACTTAGGCAATGTAAACACACATCTATGGACAGACTCGACGATCGTTCTAGCATGGATTAGAAAACCCCCCTGCTCCTGTTCGACCTTCGTCGCTCACCGAGTAACAAAAATGGTAGAGAAAGTCGGAAATCGAGCTTGGCACCACGTCGAATCTGCACACAATCCAGCAGATTTGGCCAGTAGAGGACTATCAGCGAAGGACTTAGTCGACAACGTTTTGTGGTGGCAGGGACCTTCTTGGTTACAAGAAGACAAGACAAAATGGCCTACCCAAGAAAAGGAATATGGTACAAATATTGAAGGAAAAAGGATACAAAGCCACGCAGCTGTGCAAGTAAACCAGAGTGAGGACCTCCTCGAATCTTCGTTTAAAGCGCAGTCTTACCTAATCTCGCCCGACGAAATTAAGGAAACGACTCGACGCTTAATAGAAATTTATCAAAAGAAACATTATCCCGAAGAATTGGTTAACATAAAAACCGGGAAACCTATCGGGACGAAAAGCGATGTCCTCCCCCTTAACCCCTTCGTGGACGACCATAACATTTTGAGGGTTGGCGGTCGTCTTGCTCCATCCCAGGACCTCGCCTACAGCGAGCGCCACCCGATCATCCTCCCCTACGCCTGTCGATTCACGCGTCTTCTCATCCAGTTTGTCCACCAGATATCCCTTCACGGTGAAAACCAGCTCATGCTGCGTCTCATACGCACGCAATATGGGATCCCGAGGGTAAAAAATATGATCCGGTCTGTCATTCACAATTGCAAAGTTTGCACTATTTACCGGAAGCGCCCTCAAACCCAACTTATGGGGAACCTTCCACCGGAACGCACGACCTTTTCCCGAGCACTCAGGAACGCCGGCGTAGATTTTGCCGGACCTTTCGACATCAAATCGTACAGCGGAAGAGGATGTCGTCTCTCAAAGGGCTACGCCTGCCTCTTTGTTTGCTTTTCAACCAAGGCAATTCATTTAGAGGCCACTAGCGATCTGAGTACGGCTTCTTTCCTGGCAGCTCTCGATCGGTTCGTTGCTAGACGGGGGTGTCCGAAGAACATCTACTCCGACAACGGAACTAACTTTGTGGGGCATCCAGGGCGATCCGTTCTGAGTTTAAAACCTTTTTAGCGGACGCTCGCAACCAGACCCTATCCAAATACAGCCACCAAACCCTTACGTGGCATTTCATCCCAGCAGGCGCTCCACACATGGGCGGATTATGGGAGGCCGGGGTCAAGAGCTTTAAGCACCACTTCAAGAGGATCGCGTTGGATCATAAATTTACTCTTGAAGAGTTCAGCACCCTACTTTGCAGGATTGAGTCGTGTCTCAACTCTCGACCATTAAGCCCCTCCTCTAATGATCCGTCTAACCTGGAACCGCTCACCCCAGGGCATTTCCTCATTGGCGGCCATTTATTAGCCCCGCCCGAGATCGACGTCAGCGAGAATCGCGCCTCGCTAGTTAACCGATGGGAAAAACTTAAGTCCCTACACCAAACTTTTTGCAAACGATGGAAAACCGAGCACCTCACCGAATTGCAGAAACGTGCTAAGTGGAAACATCCACAATCGAACCTGAAACAAGGCGACCTAGTCGTCATAAAGGAAGATAACTTACCTCCTAACGAATGGAGATTGGGTCGAATAGTGAATCTACATCGGGGACCTGATAACCGAGTCCGAGTCGTCGAACTCGACACAGTAAGGGGCCAGACCACCAGACCAATCACGAAATTGGTCCTACTTCCACCTGGTAATGGGGATGAAGGGAGGGAGTGATATTCCACTTCTAAGTCTCTCTAATTCCACTTCTAATTACTATTCGGATTAGAGAGCTTGAAGGCGCACTCAACGCCTTCTTCCAAAGAAATGTATCCCTCTCCTAGCTACAACAAACCCACTTACCACCGTATTGCTCACCAAACAAGTGAGCCTATCTCCCAAAATCGCCAGACTACCAGACCAATCACGAAATTGGTCCTACTTCCACCTGGTAATGGGGATGGAGGGAGGGAGTGATATTCCACTTCTAAGTCTCTCTAATTCCACTTCTAATTACTATTCGGATTTGAGAACTTGAAGGCGCACTCAACGCCTTCTTCCAAAGAAATGTATCCCTCTCCTAGCTACAACAAACCCACTTACCACCGTATTGCTCACCAAACAAGTTAGCCTATCTCCCAAAAAAAATTCAAACGCACTCGTTCAAACGGAACGAGGCCAACCGAAACCCTACCGCAGACGGACGAATTGATCTGCTACAGACGTTGAGAATTTTGCGGCAACTATTCGCCGCAAATCACCAAAACATCGCATTCATACCCCATTTTGCACATAAGGGAACCCTAGAAAATGAAAAATTTTGGCTCTTAAATAACCGTGTTATTCACTTAAGAGTCTTACAAAATTCAACACAATGAAAAATTTTGGCTCCTGAAATACGCCTTAGCATCTTCGAAATCGAAGATTTTTAAATAAACTTTGGAACACAATCTAGAAATCGAATAGGAAAAAACTATGCCCTGATTTTTACGTTTTTAGCCATTTCATCAAAAGAAATGGACCCCCACGAATACATATATTGTACCCAATAAGGATGGAACCAGTTGCGTTCGTGCATAACACATTTTGTAAATAAACCAAAATTGGGCTACTTTTATGACATATCTATGGTGCTAAATTCGGGGCACGGGTATCATTTTTACTAGGCACCCCCTCACACAACAGAAACCAATACCGTGAAGTCCTTGAAGATAATATTACCCAATAAACAAAGAAGTAAGCGTGTTTATTAAACAATATTCTCCAAGCGTAAAAAGTAAATGTTTTCCAAACGAGTTTGTGACAAAAATTACACAAACGGTTAGATATGGTTTTGAATGAACTCTCAGAGAGGTGAAAAGTTTCTGTTTTCAAAAATAATGTTTTAAATTTTATATGCTTCATTTATATTCAGAAGGACCTAGGTTCGATTCCCCCTACAGGCAATGTTATGGGACCTATGGAAAAGGGTGTCATGAAACGATTGGGGAGTCGTTCAGAAAGTCCTTGTGAGAGATGTCCCACAGCTGCCGCGTGTGCACTGGCTTGTTCCCGGAGCTTCAGCCTGGGGCGGGGTAATTAAGCAGCTGCAGAGCCAAGAAACCTTCTCCCTAATCTATAGTCCTAACTAGAAATATTTATATAATTTGTGTATTTAGCGACCTTTTAATTTTAACAATTTGTGGTTTTGCCGGCTTTAGGTCAAAGTTAGTACACAACTCCACGTCACACGGTACGGACGTGTAATAAAATTCTACCCTGAAGACGGTTACCGTTGTGCAACCGAAATATATTGGTGAAAAAACAAAACTTTGTTGAGTTTTTCATTTAACTTTGACCTAAAGCCGGCAAAACCACAAATTGTTTAGAAATATTTATATTTGCACACTGCACAAAAACACCTACCAACTTACCCTTTGACCAACGTACGTACTTTGCCGAACTTTCCACCTTATCACCTGGCAGCGCACTTATAAGTTTTTGGGCTGCTCTATACCCACCCTACCTTGGCTTTTAAGATGGTAAAAAGCCCCATTAGACCACCCCCACTACCTTCGATCAGACCAAACTAATTACTTCATAGCATCATTACACAATATTTATTCAATTAAATTCAAGGCATCATTATGTATATACATATGTAGGTATATAGGATTTCGTTTAAATTAACAATTTCGATCTAGAACGTATGTATTTACAAAGTATTTTGAATATAACTTAAATTTAACAACTATTGAAGTACTGACATATTTTCCTCTTGGGTATTTAAAGAATTACTCCCTGACCTACCTCAACAGCTGATTTTTCTGCGGTCATTGACCTATATTTGCTCAAATGACTATTTGCATGTGCTAATTTACACACTTACGTACATATGCATTTACATGCAAAAACCAACTCTTGGTTGTGAATGAAAAATTGGTTTTTGGGAGTTAACAACCAAAAGCACTAAGTAAAGTAGAAATACCACAAAAAAAACAACGTCATCCATATGTACGTATACCAAAAATTGATCTCTTGAATTAGAGGGTCAAAAGCATAAATAAATGCATAAACACACCTACTTTTATACATTCATACGTATATGTGCATATGGATAATCCAAAAAAATATATTTTTTTAAGTATTAAGAAAGTATATTAGGTTAGCATATAAAACAATTTTACTTACTTTTACTTACATTGTCCCACGTAGCGTCGAGGCCTCCTCGCTGTGTAGTGGTAGCTGTAAATTAAGTAATTTGTTTCGCCTATTTTATTACAGATCTCGATGATCCGGTATAATTTATATTTTTACTTTTCTATTTATTTTGACATAATTTGTGCCCTTTTTATCATAAGGGTTATGCAAAAAGAATTTACAAATTTACAAATTCATCTAATATCATCAATTCACTGCTGGGCTATATCAATTTCCGTCACTGTAATTGTTTCTTTCATTGAGCGCGAGGTGATAAAAACAAGAAAAACAATAAGAACGGCCTAAGCGAGAACCAAAGCTTAATAAAACTGCAAATGCTTTGATCTCTTCGACTCTAGCAACAATGAATGCATGTAAATATGTATGTACGCATGGGTATACATATTACGAACAGAAAGGTAAATTAAAAATTTAAGAGAACGCAAAGAAAATAAATATCAACTATTGTTGAGGGAGATTAGGTATTAACTCTGTACTCTGAGTTAACAAAAATATATCTCTCATTTAAGTGATTAGGTATAATATGAAATATAAAGAACTTAAAATTCTTATTAGAATTTATTATTAAGTTTAAATAAGAATTCAATTGCATATATGTTGCAAAAAGGGTGATTCGTTTTAAATTCAAAGTAAATTATTTTTATAAAAACTAAAAATTTTTAAAGTATGTATTTGGTTTTCGGTACTTATGTACGAATATATATGTATATACATACAGGCTTATGTATATACTTGTGAATTAGGTATGTATCTATTTAGATATATTTTCTCTTGCTTTTAATAATTATTCCTATTCTTGTGTATAGGTATATATATTTTTTCTTTTTGCTTGTGGAAAAGCATTTAATATACGAGAAAAAAGTGGAAATTTAAATTAAATTTAGCCTATCTTTTTTTTTCTATATTAAAATTTATAGAAATAACATTCTCTGGCTTTATTTGAAAAAAAAAAAATAAATAAATGAATAAAATGGCAACTTCACCGATGAGGAGGGCGTTTCAATGATGCGGCTTTCAGAGTCCATCTACGTTGATTTGCTGCAGCTCTCCGCGGCCATGAGGCAGGTTTCTTACGCTGGTTGAGTGTGGATGAGGACTGGTGTTGATGTTAATTATTTGGTCAGCAGAGATTATATTCAAACGCGAGGTAAAAAGAAAGATTTCAGCACCAGCTTTACTTTTACGTTAATATTAACTTTAAGTTTAAAACAGCTACGACTTCTTATAATATACTCGCACGATTAAAGTTAAATATATGTAGTTGGGTTACCACATTCGCGGATCTCTGCTGACCTTCCTTGTTCAAAGCTCGTCCAAAAAGAAAGAGAAATCCTACCCGGAAGCTTAGCGACGGCCTTTTTTTTTTGCTTTTCATCTTTTGACAGCTTTGACAATCAGATGTTCGGATAGTATGGTGAGTTATTTTTGGGACAAAATTATATATACCCTACAGCAAGTATAGGCTATTCGTAAAAAAAAAAGATGTGTGTTTTTCGTTCGTGCATGTACGCCAGTACACACCCCCCCACCTAGAGTGTTGGTGCGTTCGTTTTGTCTTCCTGAATATCTTTGCGATGATACGTTCCTCTTTCGCAGCTAGAGACATCCTCGAGTTCGTACATGCAATTGCCTTTTAGTGCCACCACCTTCGCCTTAACAAACTTTGGTGCGAATTTTGCACAAAATTTTTTTGTTGCATCACTTTGTACAAAACTCCTCCTATATACAATATCACCAACATTAAAGTTTTTGGCAGAGCTGCGCAGGTTGTATCGCTTAGCCGAATTTTGAAACGCTTGTCTAATTCTATCCATTACTGACGCTCGTATTAGTTTTAGCTTATCCTTTCTGTCTATACAATTTTCATCTAGCGCTTCCAGAGTTCGCAACAGAGGATATTCTTCACCGTGGGATAGCATTTGCTGGCCGAACAGTGCATAGTAAGGGGAGCATCCAATTGATTGGTGGTATGCACTTCTTAAGGCTTCCCCTATGTCGAGCAAATGCTTATCCCAATGCGTGTGATCATTTTTCAGATAAGCTCGAATACCTTGAACTATCGACCGATTAACACGCTCACTGGCGTTAGCCTGCGGACTATACAAAGCAGTATAAATATGTCTAATTCCGCGCTCTTCAAGCAGATTATTAAATTGAGAAGATTTAAATTGTTTTCCATTATCACTCAGAATTATTTCGGGAGTTCCGAAAATATTGAAGACTTGTTCTTTCACAAAATTACAAATGGCGGACGTATTGAAATTTCTTACAGGTTTCAATAAAGGGAATTTGGTTAGATGGTCAAGGACAATTAAGATGCCTATATTGCCTAGCCTGGATCGGAGATACGGACCAAGTAAATCTATATACAATTTTTGAAACGGACGTTGGACAGTGTATTGCGTGGACATTGGAGGTCGTAGCGTAACATTAGGCGCTTTACTTTGGCGACAAATATCGCAACTGTTTATATAATCCTTTGTGTTAGCGACCATGTTCGGCCAATAAAAATTCAACCGTAGACGCTCTAATGTCTTTGCTATACCTCCATGACATTTGTTGGGTGGAGAATGGGCATCTTGAATGACTTTATCAACTAGGGTTTTTGGGATCCTTAACTTCCAGTTAAAGGCTTCCCGAGATGGGTTTCCATCAGGGTGTTCGGTTCGTTTGTATAAACGATCATCTACTATTTTAAGATCAGGTAAACGGCTTTCATTATTGCGGACATGACGTATTAACTTTTTATAGTCATCGGACGAAAACTCGGACGAATTAAGATAAACCAACGGACGGACTTCTATTTCACTAATATCTTCAAAATTCTGTCGTGACAAGCTATCGGGTACAATATTTTGTGAACCTTTTCTATGTTCGATTTTGAATCGGTATCTCTGAAGTTTTAGAGACCATCGAGCTAATCGACTAGACAGATCAGTCTGGCGCATGAGCCATTGCAAGCTGGCATGGTCTGTGACGATGGTGAAATCTTGCCCCTCTACATAGGCTCTAAACTTCTTTAGGCTTAGCATTGCCGCAAGGCACTCTAGTTCTGTAACACTATAGCTGCTTTGGGCTTTGTTGAGCTTTTGCGAGAAGTAGGCGATTGGGACTTCAACACCATCGTCGTTCTTCTGCGACAAAACAGCACCAACACCAAGCTTGCAAGCATCGCACTGAATAATGAATGGTTTTTCGTAATTTGGGCTGTTCAAAACAGGGGCACTACATAATTTTTCTTTGAGGGTATCGAACGCTTTTTGTGCTTCGTCATTCCAATCAAAGTGTTTGCTTTTCTTTAGGAGATTTGTCAGCGGAGTGGTGACGGTAGCAAAGTTGCCGACAAAACGTCTGTACCACCCAGCCATACCTAGAAAACGCCTTAGCTGCTTCACGTTAGTGGGAGCGGGGTAGTTTGTAACAGCAGAAATTTTATCTGGATCAGTTCTAAGGGTTCCATCACCAACAATGTAACCGAGATATCGTACCTCCTTTATGCAAAACTTGCTTTTATCAACATTAATTGTTAACCCTGCTTTCCTTAGGCAATGAGCAACTTCGGCCAAAACGGACATGTGCGTGTCGAAATCTTCCGACACAATCAAAAGGTCATCTAAGTAGACAAACACTTGATTCTTTAACTGGGGTGGGATTACGCGATCCATCAAGCGACAGAGTGCTTGTGGGGCGTTGCATAGACCGAAAGGCATAACGCGGTATCGGTAGAGCGGACGGTTAGGGACAGTAAAACAGGTCTGGAGTTTTCTTCTAAGGGAATTTGCCAAAAGGCACGTCGCAGATCGAGGGAACTAATGAACTGAGCCTTTGGTATTCTACTTAAGATACCATCTATATGTGGAAGGGGATAAGCGTCCTTAACGGTAACGCTATTTACTTTCCTAGAGTCTAAACACAGACGGACTTTATTAGGCTTTTTCACTAAGACAATCGGACTGGACCATGGACTGTTTGGAGACTCCTCAATTACACCTAACTTAAGCATCTCATCGATTTCTGCATGGACAAGCTTTTCCACTGCAGGAGATATAGGGAAATATCTTTGCTTGATCGGACGGACATTTGGTTGGAGTTCAATAACATACTCCATTAATGACGTTTTTCCCAGGCCTTCTTTCTCGAAGCTGGGAAATCGGTTCTTGGTCAGCTCAAGACGGCGTTTTCGCTCAAAACTTAAGGGAAGAGTGTTTTCATCTTCTGTGTGGGAATTGGATATCTCGGAAACCATGTGGGGTGCTACCTGGAACTTAATCCAAAAATCAATTCCTAAAATAACTTTTTACGAAAGACTAGGTATCACAAAAAATTTTATTTGTTCAGTTTTCTCTTCAAATTGGATATTTAAATCTACTGTTCCAAAAACTACTTGCATTTTTCCATCAGCGGTGCACACTGATGTTGTATGTTTGCATAGCTCAGTTTTCTTACAAATTTCCTGTGCTAAATCGGAACCTAAACACGAAACTTGAGCTCCACTATCGAGTAAGGCTAAATATTCTACTCCAAGGATACGGACTTTAGCATAGGGTCTCAAATCAAAATTTGTTTGTTCGATAGAACAGACTATGTTGTTAAGTTGTCTACGATTTTGTTTAATCTTCTTCCAGAACTCTTCTGCGCGTGATGACGATCGATTAAGACGAGAATTTAGCTTCGGAAAAGTCCTAAATATTTCGCTTTTAATATTATTGTAATTTTTCATACGAACATCATACGGTATTATTGTGTGAACAAAAGGTGTATTTTTAAGGTAGTTATTATGCTGTAACCTATCATCTTCGCTGTTATAAGAAGCGATTGGCCGCTTAAGTATCTTTATGCAATCTTCTCGTTTAGACTGTTCTAGACCTACGGTTGGATAATTTATGCTTTGCTCTTTGGGTCGTTGCGAGGAGTCTGTTTCGAAACCTCGCTCGGTTTCGCGTTTCCCGGGTTACAGTTCTTGCACGTAGGTTTATAAACATTACTGGCACCACAGCCGTAGCAGAACACGCTTCTTTCTTCGAGACAATCAAAATATCGATGCCCCTCCCCTTTGCAGTTCCAACAAATAAGTTTTGATTTATCCAAACGTGTTGAAATTCCATCGATCTCGTATCCGAAGTTTTCGGGTGCATCTTCTTCAGGGATTAGCTCGTTAACAAAGCGTCGCTGAGGTGGTCGTTGACTGTTAGCAGATGCAGTCGTGCTAGACTTAGCAATTTCGTTAAGAAGACTTTCGCCTTTCAGACAAAGTCTACGCAACTCCGCTAGTGAGCTTATTGGCAGATATAGCAGTTGCTGACGCACGCGAGGTCTCAGGTTATGCTGCAATATTTCCACGAGCTCAGGTTCAGGCAATGGTGTTTGTAACGATTCGGCGATTTTAAAAACTGCGTTACGATAATCGTCGAACGTTTCATTTGGCCCTTGCTTCCTACTGCGGATTGATTCTTTTATTTCCAAATCACTTTTGTGTTGTTGAAAATTTGTTCGCAGTGCCTGACAAAGCGAAGGCCAAGTAACACGCTCAACCGAACGACGGTATCGCCAATACCAATCCTTAGCTTCCTTTACGAAAAGGCTTTGGACATGTTCACACAACAAACCATAGTTATTACCAAGAGTATCGACTACTTGGCATTCAATTCTATATATAAAGCTATCAACAGAAAGACGAGGTGATCCATCAAACTTAATATCCCAGTTCGATATAAGCTGGGCAATTCTTCCTGAATTAGGGATACTAGTATGATCACTAAATCGTATTTGGTCGATATTTCTTTGAAAGTTCTGACTAGAATCATAACCTAGTAGATTAATGTCTCTTGGCCAAGAAGGAGTTGATACACGTGCTTGCACATTGTTATTGCGATTCGCGTTTGTAGGGCTACTGTTTGCAACCGGTTGCGCAGGCGGTGCATTTATATTTAATCTCTCTACCAAGTTCGAAACGATATTGTCAAGTCTTTGCTCTAAAATTTGTGAAACGCGGTTTTCTAAGTCGGCAAAAAGAGAGGCGTGTCTGGCGGATATTACTGCCGAAACGATAGTAAGGGGAGCATCCAATTGATTGGTGGTATGCACTTCTTAAGGCTTCCCCTATGTCGAGCAAATGCTTATCCCAATGCGTGTGATCATTTTTCAGATAAGCTCGAATACCTTGAACTATCGACCGATTAACACGCTCACTGGCGTTAGCCTGCGGACTATACAAAGCAGTATAAATATGTCTAATTCCGCGCTCTTCAAGCAGATTATTAAATTGAGAAGATTTAAATTGTTTTCCATTATCACTCAGAATTATTTCGGGAGTTCCGAAAATATTGAAGACTTGTTCTTTCACAAAATTACAAATGGCGGACGTATTGAAATTTCTTACAGGTTTCAATAAAGGGAATTTGGTTAGATGGTCAAGGACAATTAAGATGCCTATATTGCCTAGCCTGGATCGGAGATACGGACCAAGTAAATCTATATACAATTTTTGAAACGGACGTTGGACAGTGTATTGCGTGGACATTGGAGGTCGTAGCGTAACATTAGGCGCTTTACTTTGGCGACAAATATCGCAACTGTTTATATAATCCTTTGTGTTAGCGACCATGTTCGGCCAATAAAAATTCAACCGTAGACGCTCTAATGTCTTTGCTATACCTCCATGACATTTGTTGGGTGGAGAATGGGCATCTTGAATGACTTTATCAACTAGGGTTTTTGGGATCCTTAACTTCCAGTTAAAGGCTTCCCGAGATGGGTTTCCATCAGGGTGTTCGGTTCGTTTGTATAAACGATCATCTACTATTTTAAGATCAGGTAAACGGCTTTCATTATTGCGGACATGACGTATTAACTTTTTATAGTCATCGGACGAAAACTCGGACGAATTAAGATAAACCAACGGACGGACTTCTATTTCACTAATATCTTCAAAATTCTGTCGTGACAAGCTATCGGGTACAATATTTTGTGAACCTTTTCTATGTTCGATTTTGAATCGGTATCTCTGAAGTTTTAGAGACCATCGAGCTAATCGACTAGACAGATCAGTCTGGCGCATGAGCCATTGCAAGCTGGCATGGTCTGTGACGATGGTGAAATCTTGCCCCTCTACATAGGCTCTAAACTTCTTTAGGCTTAGCATTGCCGCAAGGCACTCTAGTTCTGTAACACTATAGCTGCTTTGGGCTTTGTTGAGCTTTTGCGAGAAGTAGGCGATTGGGACTTCAACACCATCGTCGTTCTTCTGCGACAAAACAGCACCAACACCAAGCTTGCAAGCATCGCACTGAATAATGAATGGTTTTTCGTAATTTGGGCTGTTCAAAACAGGGGCACTACATAATTTTTCTTTGAGGGTATCGAACGCTTTTTGTGCTTCGTCATTCCAATCAAAGTGTTTGCTTTTCTTTAGGAGATTTGTCAGCGGAGTGGTGACGGTAGCAAAGTTGCCGACAAAACGTCTGTACCACCCAGCCATACCTAGAAAACGCCTTAGCTGCTTCACGTTAGTGGGAGCGGGGTAGTTTGTAACAGCAGAAATTTTATCTGGATCAGTTCTAAGGGTTCCATCACCAACAATGTAACCGAGATATCGTACCTCCTTTATGCAAAACTTGCTTTTATCAACATTAATTGTTAACCCTGCTTTCCTTAGGCAATGAGCAACTTCGGCCAAAACGGACATGTGCGTGTCGAAATCTTCCGACACAATCAAAAGGTCATCTAAGTAGACAAACACTTGATTCTTTAACTGGGGTGGGATTACGCGATCCATCAAGCGACAGAGTGCTTGTGGGGCGTTGCATAGACCGAAAGGCATAACGCGGTATCGGTAGAGCGGACGGTTAGGGACAGTAAAACAGGTCTGGAGTTTTCTTCTAAGGGAATTTGCCAAAAGGCACGTCGCAGATCGAGGGAACTAATGAACTGAGCCTTTGGTATTCTACTTAAGATACCATCTATATGTGGAAGGGGATAAGCGTCCTTAACGGTAACGCTATTTACTTTCCTAGAGTCTAAACACAGACGGACTTTATTAGGCTTTTTCACTAAGACAATCGGACTGGACCATGGACTGTTTGGAGACTCCTCAATTACACCTAACTTAAGCATCTCATCGATTTCTGCATGGACAAGCTTTTCCACTGCAGGAGATATAGGGAAATATCTTTGCTTGATCGGACGGACATTTGGTTGGAGTTCAATAACATACTCCATTAATGACGTTTTTCCCAGGCCTTCTTTCTCGAAGCTGGGAAATCGGTTCTTGGTCAGCTCAAGACGGCGTTTTCGCTCAAAACTTAAGGGAAGAGTGTTTTCATCTTCTGTGTGGGAATTGGATATCTCGGAAACCATGTGGGGTGCTACCTGGAACTTAATCCAAAAATCAATTCCTAAAATAACTTTTTACGAAAGACTAGGTATCACAAAAAATTTTATTTGTTCAGTTTTCTCTTCAAATTGGATATTTAAATCTACTGTTCCAAAAACTACTTGCATTTTTCCATCAGCGGTGCACACTGATGTTGTATGTTTGCATAGCTCAGTTTTCTTACAAATTTCCTGTGCTAAATCGGAACCTAAACACGAAACTTGAGCTCCACTATCGAGTAAGGCTAAATATTCTACTCCAAGGATACGGACTTTAGCATAGGGTCTCAAATCAAAATTTGTTTGTTCGATAGAACAGACTATGTTGTTAAGTTGTCTACGATTTTGTTTAATCTTCTTCCAGAACTCTTCTGCGCGTGATGACGATCGATTAAGACGAGAATTTAGCTTCGGAAAAGTCCTAAATATTTCGCTTTTAATATTATTGTAATTTTTCATACGAACATCATACGGTATTATTGTGTGAACAAAAGGTGTATTTTTAAGGTAGTTATTATGCTGTAACCTATCATCTTCGCTGTTATAAGAAGCGATTGGCCGCTTAAGTATCTTTATGCAATCTTCTCGTTTAGACTGTTCTAGACCTACGGTTGGATAATTTATGCTTTGCTCTTTGGGTCGTTGCGAGGAGTCTGTTTCGAAACCTCGCTCGGTTTCGCGTTTCCCGGGTTACAGTTCTTGCACGTAGGTTTATAAACATTACTGGCACCACAGCCGTAGCAGAACACGCTTCTTTCTTCGAGACAATCAAAATATCGATGCCCCTCCCCTTTGCAGTTCCAACAAATAAGTTTTGATTTATCCAAACGTGTTGAAATTCCATCGATCTCGTATCCGAAGTTTTCGGGTGCATCTTCTTCAGGGATTAGCTCGTTAACAAAGCGTCGCTGAGGTGGTCGTTGACTGTTAGCAGATGCAGTCGTGCTAGACTTAGCAATTTCGTTAAGAAGACTTTCGCCTTTCAGACAAAGTCTACGCAACTCCGCTAGTGAGCTTATTGGCAGATATAGCAGTTGCTGACGCACGCGAGGTCTCAGGTTATGCTGCAATATTTCCACGAGCTCAGGTTCAGGCAATGGTGTTTGTAACGATTCGGCGATTTTAAAAACTGCGTTACGATAATCGTCGAACGTTTCATTTGGCCCTTGCTTCCTACTGCGGATTGATTCTTTTATTTCCAAATCACTTTTGTGTTGTTGAAAATTTGTTCGCAGTGCCTGACAAAGCGAAGGCCAAGTAACACGCTCAACCGAACGACGGTATCGCCAATACCAATCCTTAGCTTCCTTTACGAAAAGGCTTTGGACATGTTCACACAACAAACCATAGTTATTACCAAGAGTATCGACTACTTGGCATTCAATTCTATATATAAAGCTATCAACAGAAAGACGAGGTGATCCATCAAACTTAATATCCCAGTTCGATATAAGCTGGGCAATTCTTCCTGAATTAGGGATACTAGTATGATCACTAAATCGTATTTGGTCGATATTTCTTTGAAAGTTCTGACTAGAATCATAACCTAGTAGATTAATGTCTCTTGGCCAAGAAGGAGTTGATACACGTGCTTGCACATTGTTATTGCGATTCGCGTTTGTAGGGCTACTGTTTGCAACCGGTTGCGCAGGCGGTGCATTTATATTTAATCTCTCTACCAAGTTCGAAACGATATTGTCAAGTCTTTGCTCTAAAATTTGTGAAACGCGGTTTTCTAAGTCGGCAAAAAGAGAGGCGTGTCTGGCGGATATTACTGCCGAAACGATATTTTGGACGCGGTTATCCTCATCATTATTCGTGTTGGTTGCCCCTTGCGGTTGGGTTACGGGTAAACTTGTTGCGCCCTCCTCTTGTGGTTCCTGGCGTTGGAAACTGGCGTGCTGTTCATTGTGTCTACCGTTGGAAGGATTTCCTGTCTGCACTGCTGGGCGATTTCTAGTATTTGGTTTTTGGATAAATTCCCTACTGCTACAATTCGCGCGACATTGCGGACAAGAGTTCTTCTTCTTCAGATAGGTCAACAAGCAAGCTCGATGAAAATGGTGAGAACAGGCTGTTGTCAGAATGTCATCGTGCTCATGAAAACTTGTTCCACAAATCGTACATCCGTTAGATTGTGGAGGCACGTGTCCGCTACTGTGACGCGTAGCCATTTTTGTAGAACAAAATTAATAAAACAAAAATTAAAAAAGGTCACTCAATCGGTTTTACTCAGTCGCAATCGTATCTCAAATAAAGGGTTCTGTTTCATAGTAAAAACAGAGAAAACTATTTGATGAACGTATCAAAACTATTTCTCAAAATAGGATTCCAAATAAAACATTAGGGTGATCCAAAAAAAAATATGCAAAAAAAATAGATAATAATTGTAATATCTGAGGATTTGTGTTAAATCAACAGATGCATATAAAATTCCTTCTAGATCTGACTGAAAAAAGGTCTATGTAAACAAAACTCCGCAAAAGAACTGGAATCTATCTTCAAAACTGTTGGTCTGATTCTCCAGTCGTGAACGTGTCAAAATTGGTGGTAGGTGATTTCGGTCTAAGATTTGTACGTGTCAAAGGGTATTGTTAAATACGGTTAAGACAACTTCCATAGTCAAATAACTTAAATTTGTAAAACTTGAAAAGAATTAAAACGAATATGGTCTTGTGATTTATGTAACTTCATATGCATAACTACAAATCGTTGTATATTGTTGGTAAGCCAGCAAGCATTTAGCTATACTGCAACTGAATTCCGATCAATAAAACAAAATGTAAATGCACACAAGTAAACGCAAAAAAAAAGTTAAAATGTGAAATTCGTATGATCGTCTACATCTCACTCGCGGTCAAAACCCAAGGTATTTAACCTAAAAGAATTGCAATTCCAGCGAATAGACATACATATAAACTAAAGTCCCAAAATGAGTTTACAACAAAATGGTAAAAGACAACTTTTCATGAAGAAACTGGTCCAGCTTGTAAGCATTTAGCTACTTAGCTTATATTCCTAAATATTTCTTCTTGTAGAGATTCTTGCATCATTAAGATAATAAAAAAAAACGGATAGACAAAAAGGTATTCCAAGAGGGAATAATAAATAGAGGCCAAAGATTGCCATTAGACATCTTCTCTCGGGCCCCACGTTGGGCGCCATTTTCTGTTATGGGACCTATGGAAAAGGGTGTCATGAAACGATTGGGGAGTCGTTCAGAAAGTCCTTGTGAGAGATGTCCCACAGCTACCGCGTGTGCACTGGCTTGTTCCCGGAGCTTCAGCCTGGGGCGGGGTAATTAAGCAGCTGCAGATCCAAGAAACCTTCTCCCTAATCTATAGTCCTAACTAGAAATATTTATATTTGCACACTGCACAAAAACACCTACCAACTTACCCTTTGACCAACGTACGTACTTTGCCGAACTTTCCACCTTATCACCTGGCAGCGCACTTATAAGTTTTTGGGCTGCTCTATACCCACCCTACCTTGGCTTTTAAGATGGTAAAAAGCCCCATTAGACCACCCCCACTACCTTCGATCAGACCAAACTAATTACTTCAGAGCATCATTACACAATATTTATTCAATTAAATTCAAGGCATCATTATGTATATACATATGTAGGTATATAGGATTTCGTTTAAATTAACAATTTCGATCTAGAACGTATGTATTTACAAAGTATTTTGAATGTAACTTAAATTTAACAACTATTGAAGTACTGACATATTTTCCTCTTGGGTATTTAAAGAATTACTCCCTGACCTACCTCAACAGCTGATTTTTCTGCGGTCATTGACCTATATTTGCTCAAATGACTATTTGCATGTGCTAATTTACACACTTACGTACATATGCATTTACATGCAAAAACCAACTCTTGGTTGTGAATGAAAAATTGGTTTTTGGGAGTTAACAACCAAAAGCACTAAGTAAAGTAGAAATACCACAAAAAAAAAACAACGTCATCCATATGTACGTATACCAAAAATTGATCTCTTGAATTAGAGGGTCAAAAGCATAAATAAATGCATAAACACACCTACTTTTATACATTCATACGTATATGTGCATATGGATAATCCAAAAAAATATATTTTTTAAGTATTAAGAAAGTATATTAGGTTAGCATATAAAACAATTTTACTTACTTTTACTTACATTGTCCCACGTAGCGTCGAGGCCTCCTCGCTGTGTAGTGGTAGCTGTAAATTAAGTAATTTGTTTCGCCTATTTTATTACAGATCTCGATGATCCGGTATAATTTATATTTTTACTTTTCTATTTATTTTGACATAATTTGTGCCCTTTTTATCATAAGGGTTATGCAAAAAGAATTTACAAATTTACAAATTCATCTAATATCATCAATTCACTGCTGGGCTATATCAATTTCCGTCACTGTAATTGTTTCTTTCATTGAGCGCGAGGTGATAAAAACAAGAAAAACAATAAGAACGGCCTAAGCGAGAACCAAAGCTTAATAAAACTGCAAATGCTTTGATCTCTTCAACTCTAGCAATAATGAATGCATGTAAATATGTATGTACGCAGGGGTATACATATTACGAACAGAAAGGTAAATTAAAAATTTAAGAGAACGCAAAGAAAATAAATATCAACTATTGTTGAGGGAGATTAGGTATTAACTCTGTACTCTGAGTTAACAAAAATATATCTCTCATTTAAGTGATTAGGTATAATATGAAATATAAAGAACTTAAAATTCTAATTAGAATTTATTATTAAGTTTAAATAAGAATTCAATTGCATATATGTTGCAAAAAGGGTGATTCGTTTTAAATTCAAAGTAAATTATTTTTATAAAAACTAAAAATTTTTAAAGTATGTATTTGGTTTTCGGTACTTATGTACGAATATATATGTATATACATACAGGCTTATGTATATACTTGTGAATTAGGTATGTATCTATTTAAATATATTTTCTCTTGCTTTTAATAATTATTCCTATTCTTGTGTATAGGTATATATATTTTTTCTTTTTGCTTGTGGAAAAGCATTTAATATACGAGAAAAAAGTGGAAATTTAAATTAAATTTAGCCTATTTTTTTTTTCTATATTAAAATTTATAGAAATAACATTCTCTGGCTTTATTTGAAAAAAAAAAAATAAATAAATGAATAAAATGGCAACTTCACCGATGAGGAGGGCGTTTCAATGATGCGGCTTTCAGAGTCCATCTACGTTGATTTCCTGCAGCTCTCCGCGGCCATGAGGCAGGTTTCTTACGCTGGTTGAGTGTGGATGAGGACTGGTGTTGATGTTAATTATTTGGTCAGCAGAGATTATATTCAAACGCGAGGTAAAAAGAAAGATTTCAGCACCAGCTTTACTTTTACGTTAATATTAACTTTAAGTTTAAAACAGCTACGACTTCTTATAATATACTCGCACGATTAAAGTTAAATATATGTAGTTGGGTTACCACGTTCGCGGATCTCTGCTGACCTTCCTTGTTCAAAGCTCGTCCAAAAAGAAAGAGAAATCCTACCCGGAAGCTTAGCGACGGCCTTTTTTTTTTGCTTTTCATCTTTTGACAGCTTTGACAATCAGATGTTCGGATAGTATGGTGAGTTATTTTTGGGACAAAATTATATATACCCTACAGCAAGTATAGGCTATTCGTAAAAAAAAAAAGATATGTGTTTTTCGTTCGTGCATGTACGCCAGTACAGCAACATGAAAAATCATTTGAAAAGGTTCTCTAAAACGGGTGCCATGAAAGGCTTCTCAGAAGAAATGTACATATTTGCCTTGCAGAAGCAGACTGTATAAAAAAAATTGCAAGCAGCATACCAAAAATTGGCCCTTCATCTCCTCTTGCACCAATAAGAACTTATTATAAACCATATTTAAAAAAAACTTAAGAAAATGGTCGGGATTCAAACCAGCAACCTCCGGATCAAAATCCCACAACATAGTATCTATAGTATTATTCTAAAACAAGGCGCTTAGCTAGACTAAACTACAATACGTATATAAATGAAATGGGTATCAAATGAAAGCTTATCATGAGCATGTTTGCACAAAATTACAAAAATTTCAATGGGTTAATTTGTTCATAAGATATTATTTAAAGTTTGCTTTAATTTTTTTCTAAAAAAAAAACCCACCCGATTATCGGGAGTTACATACTAGTTAGTAAACAATATAAAAACACACATGCAACTCACTCAGCATTCGATGTTGATTTTAGACTGCTCTGTTCGTGTTGCTGCAGCTGACGATACGACTCCAATCTGCTTGTTGTCTAAGTTTTCGGCTTCTATTTTGTGAGATCCCCATCGTTGTACCTCTTCCTCTATTGTATTTCATGAAATGTATAATTTCAACCAAAACGGTTGCTGTTTCTCTTGCATACTGTTTTGTGGCTTGGTTATTGTGGGCCGCATTGTGGGGAACGATCATGCCAACAGCCACCTTTGAAGTTACCCGTGACTTGCTTTTTGTTTGTTGCCCACGGGAGACGGCTCGTGCATCAAAGAACACAATAGCCATACGCACGATCGTAGTGCACACATCTCTCAAACTATGCATTGCATTTTATTCCCCCGGCGTATCAATAAAATTTCATCACCCGCCCATGCGCCATGGCGCAATAAGGCACTAATATTTGCGTCACACATTTGTGTGGCATACACCGCTGGGGCATATAGAATGCTGCCCATTGATGGGGCATATAGAATGCTGCCCATTGATGGAGCATATCGCACACTAAATCAAAAAGAGTCACAACTCAAAATCTGAGTAACTTTCAGTTAATTGCTTCTGGATCGCACAAAAGTGATTTGATTTTTAAAAACTTGACATCACTGTGCTCTTTAAAGAGTAACGATAATAGTCAAAAAGAAAAATATTGTATGTACTGGCTGCACTACTTTTTGTTAGGCAATCTATGCCAAGAAAGCGACCTAAAAAAATTTTGAGTTGTGACTGTTTTTGATTTAGGGTGCGATATGTTTGGCTGCTCATTGATGGGGCATATAGAAAGCTGCCCATAAAACCTAAAAAGATCAAACATTAGAATTGAATATCTACATAATTTTCATCTATGTAGCCATCGCTGGGCGCCGGCCACCACAGCGAGTGATACACACACGCACATACATGGTTTCCACGCTGTCGAAATGATACAGGATTTCGGCAGCGTAAACTTATACTTACCTCGAAATCCGCCATGTATCCACTGCTCCGATCCCCCAATGATCCACCTGAAAAATAAAAGAAATATTAATTAATTGTTGAAAAATTATCAACAACACAAATTTTACTACTTATTTACCTCGTGTGTATTTTCCATCAATGACATTTCATTCAGGAATGTATGCAGTGCGTAACGATCGGTACCAACACATGATCGTAACGGGTATGTACTCGTTACAAAAATCCACCACTTTTTGTGGCGTACCATATTATGCGGGTGAAACTTTTTCGCATGGTGTGAGGGGAAATCTGGGTCACTATGAATGTGTACCCTTATACGCATTTTTCACTCCTAAGAATGTTGGTGGAAATAAATATCTTTGCCCGTACGTTATTAATTTCATCGCAAAGACGAAATATAGCGTGGTCAAACATATTGAAACTAACCACTTTTTCACAGAATATTTAATTTCTGCCACCATTATTTTTTTCACTGCACTGTCCACAATTGCCAGTTTACTTGCAAAAAAAAAAAGGGAAATATCTCAGTATGGTAGATTTTTCACCGCAATGAGCGTTCAACTCCCCTTGGTTGTGTTAAATTCCTTCATGGGTGTCGCGGTATATCTGTCTGCACTTTTACATTGACAAATGTCACAGTCGTCCGCGGTGGGATGTGGCAGCAATCGGTTGGAAAGGGTACAAAAGATCTTCTTGCGCTTTGCACTATATTCGTTACGATTCACGGAGCCGATTCCGTCATATGAGGCACGATGTCAATTGCTAAATTTGCTATCGTTGAATAATCGTAGAATTTTGTTGGCGCTATCTTTCATCTTTGACATTATCTCTGGTAAAATTGACTGCCCGTCACTTCTAGAGAGATTGTCATTAAATACCCCATTGAGGAACCTTCGTCGCTTTGAAGTCTTCTTTATTGGTCGCAGTAGAACTGTCTATAGTTCAAACGCACCGGTCAATAGAACTTTAGTGGAGTTCAATTATTTCTCAAATTTTTTGCATTTTGACTTCTCTTTGGCTAAAAATGTTTTTCACAATGTTCTAAATAATTATTTATTATGTAATAGTATTATTTATATTAGCTACTAAGGTGGATGCCTATATATTAGTTAAACTTTGGTCTGTATAAGCTTATTTGTTATTATTCTGTAAGGTTTCTGTTACCAATAGACTCAATAAATGAAATGAAAAAATTGTATCATACATAGCAATTGTATCATACACAGCCACAAAATATAACAGCCAAATTAATAAAATTGTATGGGAGGTACCACGCCCCCCTAATATTTTGTTTTGATTTTAATACATGACCTGCGCGTGGTAATAACAAAGAAACCCTCCAAAGGAAGTATATAATTTGGTTCAGCCGTTTTCGAGTTTTAGCGTGACAACTGAACACCATTTCATTTTTATATATATAGATATAGAATAGATATAGATATAGATAACTGTACTAATCCCTACTAGACAGTTGAGCATTTTATAAGTACTTATAACAGCATTTACATTAATGAAATGAGCCCTTAATAATGTGGTCAAATTTGTTCAGGCCGTGTGAAGAATATAAGGACTTCGTCTTATCTGTGATTGTCTATCTCTTTTCTTTTAATAACATTTTCTTAAAAAAAATATATATCTACTTTGGTCTAACAAATCATCATCTTATGCCTTTATATGCTCATAAAGTACTTTGAGCAAGCTCCTGAACTACTCAATATTTACTTCATGAACACTTCAGTACAAAGGCTCAAAGTACTTATGAAAGGCCTTACCCACCCGACCAACGCTCACGAGAATGCTTAAGTTTTCGAAGCTTTAGCAATACTTTTCCTGATAAAAGTATCGAGAATTGATTCCGAGAAACTATCGTAAAAGTATTACCTATCGCTCAGTTTGTGGCAGCAGAGCACACTTTCTCGAAATAAGATTTTGATACGTTTACGATCCTTTTTCGTGCTGTGAACGGATTGCAAACGAATCTTGTTTCGATACGTTTTTTTATCGAGAAAGTATCTTAAACAGTATCTAAAATGGATCGAGAATACTTACGTTAGCGCTAAATTCCAATTTATTCCCCATATAAAAGAGGGTGCTTTTTTCTGTTGATTTCAATATTATTTAATTTTATTTTGGTGTTAAGAAAAATATGTAATTAAATACTTAAACTATAAATTAGAACAAAAAGAACAAAGTAAACAAATAAATAAAACAATAGAATTAAAAAAACAAAATAAGCAAAGAACCTGAAATGGAGATAAAATTTTCTGATTAAACCGAATTGGTGTATATTAAAAAAAACATGTTAACCTACTTTAATGGCCAAAGTTAACAGCATTCCTATTATGCATGTATGTGTTGTCCTTCTTAAGCTTTCCTTTAGTTGATTTCTCACTCTCATTCTTGTTTGTTCTTTTAATCCACGACCTGGCAAAAAAAAAAAATTATCAAGATATGTATAAAATAAGTTTCAAACATGTCCAAACTAATTTTTATTGAAAACTTACCTTTAGTTGGTCACGTCTTGTCCGTAACAGAAAATGTTAATTTTTATAATTTTTTTGTAGAAAACGTTTTTATTTAATTGACAAAAAGTTCAAGTATTTCAAAAAATAAAAAAAATAAAACGAAGCGTCCGTTCAAAATCCGAGACTCGTAGATGTGGCGAACTCCCAAGTTACGAGAAACTATCGTAAGTCTCTTATGCTCGCCAACATACGTTTCTTGGTCGAGTGGGTACAAACTACTCACAACTACTACTCAATGTCCTTATATTTGGCCTTACAAACTACTCAAGTACTACTCAAAACCCTTACATATCACCTCACAAAATACTCACGATTACTGCTCAGTGTCCTTATATTGGGCCCATGTCCAATTAAATGCATGTCCCTTATATATGGCCTTACAAACTACTCACGTAGTACTCAAAGCCCTTACATATCACCTCACAAAATACTCACGATTACTGCTCAGTGTCCTTATATTGGGCCCATGTCCAATTAAATGCATGTC
Source organism: Sphenella marginata (assembly GCA_951509765.1). Lineage (NCBI taxonomy): Eukaryota > Metazoa > Arthropoda > Insecta > Diptera > Tephritidae > Sphenella > Sphenella marginata. Next base: position 77,866,126 of record OX608078.1, read on the forward strand.
CCTTATATATGGCCTTACAAACTACTTACACGTAGTACTCAAAGCCCTTACATATCACCTCACAAACTACTCACAGCTACTACTCAATGTCCTTATATTTGGCCTTACAAACTACTCACGTAGTACTCAAAGCCCTTACATATCACCTCACAAAATACTCACGATTACTGCTCAGTGTCCTTATATTGGGCCCATGTCCAATAAATAAAATAATCTTAAAATTGGATTTTTGCAATGAAACAATTTAATAATCTAACTTTGTATTTTGTTACGTTTATAAAAATTTAATTGAATATTATAATAATTTTAATTAATTAAAACTGATACTTAGTAACTACAATTTAAATTAAATTATATCTAATACTTAATATTACTATTTACAAAACTGTTAACTATACTATTCTACACCTTTCTCAGTTCAAAAAGTTTCAATTTTACAACTTCATGTACAGAATTTCCATTTTAAGATCAGAATGTTACAGTAAGTATTAAGAAAATTTAATTTTAAGCTCAAAAATTAAATTTTAAGTTCGAAAATTAGAATTCAAATTCAGAAAGTTACAATTCAAATTAAGAAAGTTACAATTATAGTTATAAAAATTACAATTCAAGTTCGAAAATTACAACTTTCTGACCTTAAAATGGAAATTCTGAATTTCAATCTTCACTTTTTGAACTGAAAAAGGTGTATTCCAACTAAAGCTAATATTTACAACTATCCTAACCCTTAAATACTTTTATTTTACTAAGATATTTTTTTTGATAATTTCTATTATGACTACAACTAATATATTTTCTTAAATCTAGCCTAACTAATTCCTTTGGTTTTTCTGGAAAAATATCTGGAAATACAAAAGACTTATTAAAAAGCTGGGTTAATTGTTTTATACATACTAACCATACAGCAGGTCGATCACTTTCAAGTCCACTAGCGAGTTCTTGCCAGCCCTTCCAACTAAATTGTACTCCCCCATTACGCTGTCTTGAAAAAGCTGACGCATGACCCCGTCAACTGTTCCTCTGGTGCCCTTTGCCCTGGCTAAAAGACTTATCTGTATTTAGAAAACATTTAAATGTAATTACATGAACTATGATTTATAATAACATATGTTACCATTGCGTCCGAGTACGGCTTATTTTTTAGCTTGGATTCAACAGCCTCTACCTGCTCCACCGACAACATGGGGAGCATACCAGCGAGTTCTATTGACTCCTCACTCTCAATGTCGCCGGTAATGCGGCTAACGGACTGTTGTTTGTGTACATCTGAGTTGTTATCTTTTCAGAAAGGGCACCTTGCATAGCTTTGACGGTGTCCCCAACTTCCACCTGCCGGGTCTCGACGCTATCGAGTTTTGCGTATAGCTCATCGAGTCGCTTGTGGATAGTGTCTAGCTTGGGAGCCAGCTCTGCGCTGCTCGGGTGGGGGATGACACATCTAGTTGAAGGGGTGGCTCGCTTGTGGTGGATAGCTCCTCATATGGACATTGTGTCACAAATTTCCGCTTACGAATTTTATTAGCTGAAACCGGTAAAAATATATTATAATGGCATATTTATGTACATACGCATTTAAAAATATAATAGTATGTATGTACCATTATTTGCAGTATCGCTAGTGGCTTCCAGCTGCGAGCAGAGGTCATCAAACAATTCCACTTCAGAGTTCATTATTAACTAGAAAAGTCATTAAAAATATGGTGTAGTAAGGGTACAAGTAAATACTTCTTATTTAGAGGAATACAAAAGTACTTATAACTAATTTCATCTCTATTTACATCTACTTCATTATTAGCTATTATACTACACGTTATAATTCCCAACCCGGACGCCGACTCCAAAGGCAAAATTTTACTTGGTCTTTGGATAAGTTTTTTTATATGCTGCATATGGTTTTCAAATTTATAGGCGGAAAACCCATCTAAAGGTCCAAACTGTTTTACACATTCGGGTAAGTGTAGCAAACCGTGAATATTAAAGCTTATTAAAAAGTCGCCATATAAATCACCGAATAAATTAACAAATTCTTTTAAAATTTCATTTGCGACATTTAGTTCTACGTTACAAGACTTCTCACAAGAGAGAAGTCGAATTCCAGAATGGAGTAATAAAAAGTGATAGTATAAATCACTTGGAATGCAGTCTTTTGAAATATATATCCCAGTATATAATAAGAATTGCCTGAATTCCGTGGACTTCCATTTAGCTATATCATCAAGATTTCTAGATATTCGGCAAAACTCAGATGGAACACACTTTGAGAGGCTGTTCATCTTTTCGTTCATTCTAGTTACATTACCTTTTTTTACAAGCAATTGAAGTAATTTTTTCATTATGCCAAGGTCTACTAAATGCATAGGTTCCAAAGGAAATTGTGAAACCATGCCTATGTTTTGCAGATTCCAGCAAACTTTCCTTATGCTTCTATTCCAAGCTATGGTGATCAACATCTAATCTATTTTTAAACGACTGATCTGGCCTTAGGGGACCTACTGATCTCGAAAAGCAAACTCTATATGGGCAAGTCTCAGATAAGGTCCCCCTACAACAAAAATTTAAATGGTTAAAAATAAGAGCTTTTTACTAAAATTATTTAGAAAAACTAACACAATAATATAGTCTGTAGTAATTACAGCTAGATTATGTGGTTTTTATGAAGCTGGCGACGGCATGCTGAGAGATAAGTAGAAAAATTATAAAAATACGAAAAAGCTGATGTGCAACTGACTACTTCTTGAAAGCAGTAATACTGGAAGCCTGAACCATAAGTTGCAAACAAAATGCTTCCAAACGAAGCAATAAATATTATATTAGATGATTTTTACAGTTAATATGTTCTTGTGTTGGAATTACTATATGTAATCTATATATATATATACTATATGTAATCTGTAAGGGTCTTCTTTGACCTTTAATCTCTCATTTAAGGAATATAAATGTTCCCCTAAACGTCGCTAAGTTTTACGTACTTTCACAAGCATTAAAAAATTACTTCCATTTCTTGTCGCGTCCGAACAGCATTATATATGGATATATAAAAGTTGTTAAATGTTAAAGGTCAAAAAATTTTTTATGGAATGAAGCATTGTGGTTGTGCTTTGAAAACATTATGATATCCCCTAATTCTGCTGCTTATGATTCATTTTATCCAGGGTTAAATGCGTACGAATGTCGCGTCCGTTACACAGGACTTACCCATATACTCATTTCCACATATGCATCTCGGACAACTATTTTTACCAGTATGTGATTTGACTCCTGTGATGAAGGCTCGGGCTGGAGAGTCACATGTGAAGAGTCTAATATCAAAATTCTTAACTACTTCATTCGAACCCACTTTTATCCCATTTTGTTTTAAATATTTTATTTCATCGCATTGTCTTAAAAACTCCTCCACATTATTAGGTTTACTCATTCCGGAAAAACAAGCAATTATAAAGGGATCCTCTTTAGGAAATCCCACAACGTGCCCCTAATGGGCCAAAGGGTTCGACTTGAGCTCTTGGATACTTTCAGCCCATCAATACCAATATCAATATAAACCGTGTCAAGATCCATTAAAAACGAGAATTCTTTTGAAGCAAAATAAAACTGAATTCCGAAATAAACTAATTCTCCCCCCGAAATGATTTCAACGCACACCTTCTCCCGACTTGTACTTAAAAGGGTTTTCCCAGAAAGAGGAAGTCCCTTGACACCCAACTTTGTTACTGTCTGCAGAGTGTCAGACAATGTCTCATGGGTAACTTTATTTCGAAAGAACCAAGCCTTCATCACACTACATGGATTAACCACTGAGTCTATATTTTCCTCACTTTCATCTATTACATCCATGTCTAACAAAAAACTCTCTTCACTATCGTCTTCTATTAAATTATCTACGCTTAATAAATTTACAGGATTACATCTACTAGTGCTAGGAATATCATCTACATCTACTCTACTGCTACTGATATTGCTACTGTTACTGCTACTTATTGCCATTTGATGAGCAAGTTCATTTAGTTTTCTATATTTTTCAATAGATGCTTCATATTCTTTCTTTTCCTTGCTCATCAAATTGGAAAATGTTCTCTTGTTCATGCTCATAATTACAAGTTAATAAAAACTACTAAATAAATGTTAGTAAGCTAAGTGCCTTGTACTAGAACTTGAACACTTAAATGTTGTCCGCTGTAAAGTGATGATCGCTTCTGAGGCCACAAAACGGTGATGGTTATATTGGTGATGAGGATGGCTGTTATAGTAGTTCCCATTAAAATAAGAAAATAAAAGATATATTAGGTAATGTATAGAAAGTAGAAGTGTACTTTGTAAAACTGCGATTGCAAAGGGATACTTAACCTATGTATATTTGATATTCAACAGCCCCCACCTAACCTATGGACGGATACATTTATACTCAGCCGCCCTCCACGCCACATAACATCGGCCAAGGCACGCTGAACCCTAGACTGCGACATATATTGGGACTAAGCCTACCTCCATCTAGGCAACCACATCCGCACCTTACCGCATGCCTCCACCTTCCCTCCCGACACACTTCAAAGTCCTACAGCTGAACCGTCCCAGCGGTCATGGGGGCGGCCTTGCAGTATAATCTATTTGCCCCGGACATTGACCCCAGGGACTCTACCCTTGAATGCCAGGGTATAGCAGTCCGGACAGACGACGTCGACCTGCGAGTGATAAATATATATGTACATCCCTCCTGTTACGTGCTGCCCCCGTGATTATCGCCCTGATATTAGTGCGTTGCTAAGGGGCGATAACTGCCTCATACTAGGTGACTTCAACGCACACCACGATCTCTGGCACTCCAACTTGCCAGCAGACAGCAGAGGACACGCACTCGCAGAGCAAATAGACAACTCGGCATTCTGTACAAGTATGGTCGACAGTCAAGGCCCTATCCAACCCGACCAAATACAATGACAAGGTCGCCATTGCTTTCGGCGACAGCGTCAAATCGGACCCCAGGAAATGCGCGAGCTCAGTTTACCGGAAATTTATACTGCATTCTCCTGCGGATAGGACTAAGAGAAAAGCCATTCGACGTGCGCACAAACACAAACACACAACCGCGCCCATTGTCGTCTCCGTCGGCGGACAGATCCCTCAGATCCCGGCCTGTGAACCCCGTTTATGGGTTCCCAACCACCTGCTCTTGCTGAGGAAGAACGTGTCCTTCCGAGGGAGACTAGAGTCATGCTGGCACAACTTCGGTCTGGATATTGCAATAGGCTGAACTCCTATCTGTCCAGACTGAACCCCACCATACCGAACACATGCCCTGCATGGGGTATAGTCCCCCATGACACGCAGCATCTCTTTTCCTGTTCTTCTGAACACACTCTTCTAACACCTTTATCACTCTAGTCCAACCCTGTCGAAACTGCGCGTTTCCTTGGACTTCCGTTAGAAGAGCCTGATGAATTAGGAGTTTACTGGCCCTTTGGGCAGGGCGAAGCACTGCTAACAACAACAACAACCTTTTCCACATACAAAATTATGCGGATTCGAGAGAAACCAGTTGTTTTTTATTGGTATCTAAACCTAGATTGAAAAATCGCTAGTACAATGGACACCTGACCGCGCTTTAGGAAATACCCCAGGCCGATACAACATCGGCTACGCCATCTATAACACTTATTATCTAGCTACGGATCAACCACTTAAGCATGTTTGACAAATCAGTGGTCACAAGGCATAACAACAAGAGGGTGATTTTTGAGTTTTTCAGGAGAGTATATTAAAGTTTCAAATTAGAATATAACAAAGTTTTCATAAGTTTTCGCAATAACGACTCAGTAGTATAAATTATTACAAAAAAAAATTTACAGATTCCCTTGTAAACGCCAAAAACACACTTATTTTGTTATGCCTTGTGACCACGGAAATATAGCACTATAAGTCGATTTGAAACACAGTTCGAAAACAATTAATGAAACCTGTTGTGGTGGTGTTAACAACAAAATCAATCCCCGAAGGTTTTGGGAAGTGTTGTCAAATTGACAATTCTTGACCGGATATGAATCCGGCACTCCCTTGTGGTACTTCCCAACCGTAGATCAACCATCGAGTTGCACGTCATTACCTTTGTGCATAATAATGAAACCTGATAACAAAAATGTTGTCATGCATTGTAAAGAAAAAATAATTGAACGAAAGCAAATAAATCCGTATCTCCGAAACTACCCTTTTTGCTTTTCTATGCTTTTTGCATACTCTGATACCTAAAACTATACCCAAGAAAATTTTTTTTATGGTACACATTTTTCTGTATTTGATAGAGAATTGGTGATATGATGGCATATCCCAGCTAACTAAAAATGCAAAAAAAGACTCCTTTCGGACCATAAAATGCTCATTTCTCAGAGCTTTACTCTCCAAAATGGCTTTCTTTCGGAGCCCAAATGGAGCGAAAAATCGCTCTACGCGGGAACTTCAACGGAGTCATAAAAAAGAGTCCGAAATGAGTCGGATTTCGATGAATTTGAAGCGTTTTTTGACTATATTTATATGAACTGCGGAGCCTTTTATTCCTCCATTCTGAGGGTTTTTGGACTCTTTTCGGAACCTTTTATTGGTGTTTTTCTGAAGCTTATTTGGGGTCGTTTTTTATTTCTTTTGGGTCATAATTTCTTTACGCAATTTTTCACTCCTAACTATTCTGCCGTCACCAACTCTGACTTTCTAAATTATCCCTATGAGCTACATGGGAACAATTTAATTAATTGTCCGACTATATGCGCCAATGATGTTCTTATTTATCTGAAAACCTTGAAGGAATCTTTTAGATGCGGTCCTGTTAGGATTCCTACATGCTTCTTGAAGAAGTGTGCTAACAATATTTACAAACCCTTTACGAATTTGTTCAATCTGTCACTAAAGTGTGGTGTTTTTACAAAAGCATGGAAAGAGTCGTTTCTTCTACCGCTTCATAAAAGCGGAAGCAAGGCTTCTATAGAGAACTATCGTGGCATAGCAAAGCTTTCTGCCATCCCAAAAGTGTGTGAAGCTATTGTTACCAATCAGCTTACGAATCCTATCTCTACCTTGATTTCCGACTGTCAACACGGGTTCTGTAAGGGAAAGTCCACCGTTGCAAACTTACTTGAATTTACTTTGATTTCAGTTAAGCTTTCGATAAAGTGTGTCACTCTTTACTTATTCATAAACTGGATCAGTTGGGTTTCCAGCCGGGTCTCAATCGCTAGATCTCTTCTTGCCTTAGCGACAGAGCACAAAAAGTAGTGTTTAAAAATTGTGAATCCGATGTTATTTATGTCTCCTCAGGAGTTCCTCAAGGAAGCCATCTTGGCCCGATCCTGTTCTTGTTGTTTACAAATGATATTTCTACAGTAATATAATTTTCGAAAATTTTAATGTATGCCGACGATGTAAAGCTTTGTCATTCGAAGAAGCTTCAATCAGATCTAAATATACTAGTTACTTGGTGCGATTTAAATTATATGCCGCTTAATCTAAAGAAATGTAAGTACATGGGTTTTTCGAGAGGAATATCACAGCCAGCTTCCTATATAATTAACAGTTATAGTCTTGAGCAAATGTATGATTTTGTTGAACTTGGGGTTACTATGGACTACTCGGTTTTAACTGCCACATTAACTTAACAGTCAATAAAGCTAGAGGCGTTCTATCATTTGTTAAACGATGGTCTAAAGAATTTATGTAACTAAAACTCTTTACTACATTAGTCAGACTGATGTTGTTGTTATTGTTTTAACAGACTGATACTTGAATACGGTTGTATAATTTGGAACCCACGTTATCAGGTCCTCGTGGATCGCTTAGAATTAGTTCAAAAACAATTTTTAATTTTTGCCTTAAGAGATCTTCACTGGGATCCCTTGTATAATTTGCCATCGTATACAAGTCGCTTAAAACTAATTAATCTTCACAGCCTTTCTAGTCGGAGGGAACTGCTTGGAACTGTTTTCATGACTAAATTACTAAATGGTTCAATCGTAAGCCCGTTTCTTTTGAGCGAAGTGAACTTCAATGTACCTTCTCGTCCATCAAGACATTTTAAACCACTTATCTTGAAACAGTGTCGAACTAATTTTGAATTAAATTAGCCTTTTCGTTGTTTGTGTCAAGATTATAACTCTCATTCTGGTACGTTTGATATTTCAGACTCACTATGCAGCATAAAAAAGTCAATTCTTTCTATCCTAAATACATATCAACAATTTGCTTTCATATACTTTGATTCTTATCTTTATTCTTTACAATAACTATTCGCTGTCATCTAATTATTTATTAATTGTGTCATCTATTTTTTATCTACCTTACTTAGCTGATGAGGTTTTCTCTGTAGCTGAGCAGTTTTAGATCTCGACGATTAACAAACCAAAGCCAGACTATTGATAAACGTCCATGAAAGCTGCGATCTTTACCTTCTGTTAGGTGAAATAAAAAAAAAATCAGAAAATGTTTGAAAACATTCAAATATTTGAGCGGTGTCGCTCATCTGCTCTCCAACGTTCATTTTCACACAATTCTCTTTACGCCTACAACAAAAAGGGTCAGAAAACACTCGAAATCTTTCATATAATTGAGCCTTGCAGTTCATTCGCTCTGTTAATTGAGACTGCTCACTGTTTTCATCAGTAAAATTAAAAAAAAAAAATGCCGATACGCTACACAACTTTGTAATTTCGGAAACTCCAAGTGCAATTCAAAGTGCCGGACTTATGTATTGGCCAACCTTATTCGTTGCAACTTTCACCGATTTCTTCTCCCGTAAAATTATTTTAACTAATTTTGTCAAAATTTATTAGTCAAGATTCAATATAAGATTTATAAAATGTATTTTGAAAACTTTTGCAAAATCATTGCAACTTAGATTTGGCCATGGGGGGAGGGGGTTTTAACTCCCAAAACCCCCCCGTGCGCACGGGCCTGAGGGTATTTGTTTCCTTTGGTACTCAACTACTAATAAATTAGCTAAAAATAATATCAAAAGACGCGTTTTGACCTCGGTATCAATTCTGCAATTGCAGTTAAAGTTCAGAGTTTTCTGTCATTTTCATGTGGTTGTTGTAATAACAAATTACACTGTGAGAAAAATATGCAAAAGTGTGGGTACCGTGGCAACCACCCGGAGTTGGCATGGCGTAGCCCAGGGTTATTTTTTTAAAGTGCGGCCGAAGGCCGCCTACTCGGAAAGGTGTTCTGCACATAAAAAACATGGATCTGGCCCCTAAATCAGGATTTGACCTGGGTCATTTTTTGGTTTTTTGTTAATAACTTTTCACTTAAGCAAAACAATTAAATTTCGACTTCGGATCATTGATACCGAGGTTAAAACGCGTCTTTTGACACCCCTATCATATTTTTAGCTAATTTATTAGTAGTTGAGTACCAAAGGAAACAAATACCCTTGTTTGAACACTATTACACAACAACCATAAAAAAATATCATAAAATTTTCAAAATCAATTGCCAATATCTCTTCACAGGAACCAAAAAATCTAAATTCCGATCATTTTCATTATTGATACCGAGGCGTGAAAGGATTGCAAGTAGCCATTAAAATATTTAATTAAAAAACATATTGCCAAGGAGATAGGACACTAAAACTCACTAACGGTGGCATTACATATAAGGTTACACTGGTTATGACCGCTCCTGTGATGGTCGGGAATATACCACATAGGGACACGAATTTCGATACGATACGATGCCATATCGATACTTTTGCCCTTCGATACCGATATTTTGTACTCGATGCTTTTTTAACGATACTTTTCGGCATCGAGTATCTAGACCCCGGTATCGTATCGAATTTTTTAAAAAATATGGAACTAATAGAGCAAAAATACCGCTCTGCTGGTTGTCTCTCTCTTTCTTGTGACGCGAATCGAAGGAAAATCAGATCTAAATAATAACTGTTAATTTAGCCGGAAAAGGCAGACGCCAGAAAAGTAAGAGTTGCCATTGATCTGTTGCAATATGCACTTAATACGTCCAAAAAGGTTACAACAAACTTGAAGTACTAACTTATTGTGATATTGTTTTCCAAAAAGAGAGGGAGAGGTATCAAACGACGCGTCTTGACCGCTGTAACAATGATCCTAAGGGGGAAATCCGATATTTTATTTCGTTCAAGCGATTTTTGCAATTAAAGTAGAAAATTGTCTGTCATTTTCATGTGGTTGTTGTAGACACAGATATAAGGTGTTATAAAATGTTTTTGATTTGTGGGGTGTTTTAGAAACACGCTTCAAAAATATTGCATTTTCTGATCCCTGCGCTTATTCCCTATGTATGTCTTGGCTACGTGATATGATCAGTCGGGAAGAAGCCGCACATGCAATCCAAGAATTTGTGTTCCGACAAAAATGAATTTTGGAATCACATAGAAACTTTAGCATCTGGTCGAGGAAGTGAAAGTGCAATCCGACAAAGCGAAAACATCAATGAATATATTCGTTGCAAACTACTTCCTTTAAGTGGCTATCTTTTGCGTTTTTGGAAGGAAAATAAGCATAAATATCCTCATTTGTCGAAAATTGCTTTACGATATCTAGAAGTACCAGCAACTTCTGTCCCATAAGAGCGCCTATTTTCAAAGGCAGGTTTAACAATGACAAAAACACGTAACAGGTTGAAGGGGAAGAGGTTGGATAAATTACTATTCATGGCAGATTGCACAGAGCAAGAGTGGGGCTTTTGATCTTCGTTTCTTGAAGTAAAATCTATCAAATTAAAAAAATCAAATTTGCTCATATTAAACTAGTTTATGTTATTATTTATTTTATTGAAGTTTATACGAACCTATGGTAATCATTTACAAAACGTATGAATTTGCTTGCAGCGAACCATTCGGTTATTGAAGTGCTTGTTTGTCATGTACATTTAGCATCGATATTTTGACTATCGAGTCTTTTTGTTTCGTTATTATCGGGTACCCGATATATTTGAAGCGATACTTCAAATGAGTACAGAATCGATGCTTTGCATTCGATATCGTGTCCCTAATACCACAATGAAGTGCTAGATCGCACCGGTTGCATATCCGTCAAAAGTATATCACTTTGGTAATCGTTTACGTCCGCTACTGAGTGTGAATATTTAACCAAAAGTGTCGAGGTATCAAAAACCGCGTTTCGGAAATGTTTGCAAAACAAAACATGACCTAGGTCAAATCCCAAATTAGGCGTGTAATCCATTATACATATTTATATGCAGAACACCTTTCAGCGTAGACAGCCTTTGGCCACGCTTCAAATAAACAACCCACAGAAAATTGTCAACTGTGATTGAAAAGATTCCGTATCTCCTCAATTTATTGGTTCATTGGAGGTATATTCATGCTCCTGGAACGCGTCTCTTAATACCTGCCCCGACATTTTTGGTTAAATATTCACACTCAGTAGCGGACGTAAACGATTACCATCACTTTTAACACTCCCCAAAACATTCAGTATAAACGCACTTAAAATTTTTATTCAAATGGGTACATACTGAGTGTGAATATTTAACCAAAAATGTCGGGGCAGGTATTAGGAGACGCGTTATGGTCCCAGGAGCATGAATATACGGTAATAATTTACGGCTTACGTCAAGTGTTAATACACGTCCAAAAATCTTGAGAGGGGTATCAAAAGACGCGTCTTGACCTCCGTAACAATAATCCGAAGGGGGAAATCCGATATTTTTAGAATTTTGCGAGATATTTGCAGTTAAAGTTCACAATTTTTCTGTCATTTTCATGTGGTTGTTGTAATCACATTACCCTGTGAGAAAAAAGTGCCACGCGGAAGGACATCACCGTGGCGGTAGCCACGGCTATGGCACACACCCGGAGTTGGAATGGCGTAGCCCAGGGTTACTTTTTGAAGCGCGGCCGAAGGCCGCCTACGCGGAAAGGTGTTCTGCACATAAAAAACGTTGATCGGGCCCCGAATTTGTGAGCTAACTCGGGCCAATTTTCGGTTTTTTACTAATAACTTTTCACAGAAACAAAATATTGCTTTTCCCCCTTCGGATTATTGTTACGGAGGTCAAGACGCGTCTTTTGATAACTCTCTCAAGATTTTTGGACGTGTATTAACACTTGACGTAAGCCGTAAAGTATTACCGAATATACCTCCAATGAACCAATATATTGAGGAGTTACGGAATCTTTTCAATCAAAGTTAACATTTTTCTGTGGGTTATTTATTTGAAGCGCTGCCAAAGGCTGCCTACGCGGAAAGGTGTTCTGCACATAAATATGTATAATGGATTACACGCCTAATTTTGTTTAAATATTTACACTCAGTAGCAGACTTGAACGATTACCATCTTTTTTAACACTCCCCAAAACATTCACTATAAAATTATTATTTAAAATGGGTATTGCATCTTGCCGACGATGCAGCACCCATTAGCACAAAATTTTGTTCTTGGCCGGTGCCATAAAACACGAAACACTATACTCACTGTGTATTCTTCACTTATTTATTTCGGATAATTGCAGTTGATAAGATAATTTGCAGTTTTCAATTTTGAGCGCGTAGAATTTGCTTGCAATTTACAATATTTTTTAATACAAACAAAATTCGGGATGGTACTTATGGGCAATAGATATTATCGATGTTTTCGGAAAACCACGATGTTATCGATGAACATATCAATAGATGTTAGAATGATTGGAACAAAATTTATTTATTTTAAAATTATTCAACTCTGAAATGAAGTTATCCAGTATTTAATAATAAAGTATTAAATATTAATATGGGTAATACTTTCCATCGAACGTCAAGTGTTAATACATGTCCAAAAATCTACGTAGCGGTATCCAAAGGTCGCGTATTGTCCTCCGTAAAAATAATCCGAAGGGGGGAAAACAACATTTTGTTTCAGTGAAAAGTTATTAGTGAAAAACCGAAAATTGACCCAGGTCAGATCTCCAATTCAGGGAGTGATCCTTGGTATTTATGTGCAGAACACGTGCCACGGTACGCACACTTTTTCACTTTTTTGGCTCGGCCTAATGTGCCATTACAACAACCACATGAAAACGACAGAAATTTGTGAACTTTAACTGCAAAAATCTCTCAAACTGATAAAAATATCGGATTTCCCCCTCCAGACTTTTGATACCTCTACCTAGATTTTTGGACGTGTATTAACACTTGACGTTCTATGGAAAGTTTTACCTTAAAATGTCGGTAAAGGTTAAAATCTCGGTAACAATAATTCGAAAGCGCAATTTTGAGTTTTTGCTCAACAAAATATCTGTTAGGTAGTTCAACACCGGCCGCGCAATTTAGCATTTATTCAGAGCCATTTGCTTTCTAACATACTTTTTCCAGATGTAAAATTTTACAACTAACTGTCATAACGCATCTTTTAATACCTATACCGAAATTACCGGATGCGTTTTAGCAGTTGTTGAAGAGTATAACAACAAATAATAACAAACTGTTTTGTGGCGTCCAGATAAACTACAAAATTTTGCTTAAAATGCCAATAAAAAATACTTCGATTTCGTATTGATATCGATATCAGCTTAGCGACTTCTTGTTTTGATGCCCATTCCTAGCGCATAATAACTTTCATAGCCTACTTATATCAAGGTGAAAAGAGAATACATATATTTCACTCCCTTTGTCTTATGAAATTTTTTATAGACATAAACGGTCTCTTTAGTGGGCTTTACACGATCACACTGCGTGACCAACATGGTGTGATGAAAAAAAAAATTGTTTTCGTTTAAACGGTCATGCATGTTGTCATACTTCATTTCTCTGTTATTTGTGAACGAAGCAACATGGCACGCGCATTGGTTGCAGCACTTGTATTTGACATTTTTTAGATTTTTCTAGAAGTGTTTCATAGGCAGCATTCTTTTTTAATTTATTTTTGTATTCTTCGCTTTTAATTTTCCAAATTTCTGGATAGCTTCGATACACTTCGAAGAACTCCTTCCAAATTTCTTTGTTTTCCCGCGATGCCATTACCCTCCAATTTTTGCTTATCGACTGAAAAAATACACTACGTGCATGATGCTAGCGTGTACACTATCACGCATGTGTGTCACACCATCATGTTTTCAAAAATTTTAGAAAACCATCACGCATGTGTGACACACACGAATTTCTTATGTTTACACGCTCAAACTTCTCATCAAACCGCAAATGCTTGTCACGCAGTGTGATCGTGTAAAAGGGCCTTTTTGTTCTTATTAAACTACAAAAACAATTAAGTTTTTTTGGGGGTTAAAACCCCCCCCATGGCCAAATCTAAGTTGCAATGATTTTACAAAAATTTTCAAAATACAGTTTATAAATCTTGTATTGAATCTTGACTAATAATTTTTGACTAAATTAGTTAAAATAATTTTACGGAAGAAGAAATTGGTGAAAGTTGCAAAGAATAAGGTTGGCCAATACATAAGTCCGGCACTTTGAATTGCACTTGGAGCTTTCCGAAATTACAAAGTTGTGTAGCGTATGGGCATTTTTTGTTCTTAAATTTTACCGATGAAAACAGTGAGCAGTTTCAATTAACAGAGCGAATGAACTGCAAGGCTCAATTATATGAAAGATTTCGAGTGTTTTCTGACTCTTTTTGTTGTAGGCGTAAAGAGAATTGTGAGAAAATGAACGTTGGAGAGCAGATGAGCGACAACGTTCAAATATTTGAATGTTTTCAAACATTTTCTGAGGTTTATTTTATTTTACTTAACAGAAGATAAAGATCGCATTTTTCATGGACGTTTATCAATAGTGGAAAATAAACATAGCATATTTCATATTTTCCAAATAGTGTCAATAATCCGTCTTTCAAAGGCTTTGGTTTGTTAATCGTCGAGATCTGAAACTGCTCAGCTACAGAGAAAACCTCATCAGCCAAGTAAGGTAGATACAAAATAGGTGACACAAGTAATAAATAATTAGTTGACAGCGAATAGTTATTGTAAAGAATAAAGATAAGAATCAAAGGATATGAAAGCAAATTGTTGCTATGTATTTAGGATAGAAAGAATTGACATTTTTATTCTGCATAATGAGTCTGAAATATCAAACGTACCAGAATGAGAGTTATTATCTTGACACAAACAACGAAAAGGCTGATTTAATTCCAAATTAGTTCGGCACTGTTTCAAGATAAGTGGTTTAAAATGTCCTGATGGACGAGAAGGTACATTGAAGTTCACTTCGCTCAAAAGAAACGGGCTTGTGATTGAACCATTTAGTAATTTAATCATGAAAACAATTCCACGCATTTCCCTCCGACTAGAAAGGCTGTGAAGATTAATTAGTTTTAAGCGACTCGTATACGATGGCAAATTATACAAGGGATCCCAGTGAAGATCTCTTAAGGCAAATATTAAAAATTGTTTTTGAACTGATTCTAAGCGATTCACGTGGACCTGGCAACGTGGATTCTAAATTATAGAACCGTATTCAAGTATCAGTCTGACTAATGTAGTAAAGAGTTTTAGTTACATAAGGGTCGCTAAATTCTTTAGACCATCGTTTAACAAATGCTAGAACGCCTCCAGCTTTATTGACTGTCACGTTAATATGGCAGTTAAAACTGAGTGTTTAGTCCATAATAACCCCAAGGTCAACAAAATCATACATTTGCTCAAGACTATAACTGTTAATTGTATAGGAAGCTGGCTGTGATTTTCCTCTCGAAAAACGCATGTATTTACATTTCTTTAGATTAAGCGGCATATATAATAGATCTGATTGAAGCTTCTTCGAATGACATAAAAAGCTTTACATCGTCGGCATACATTAAAATTTTCGAAAATTATATTACTGTAGAAATATCATTTATAAACAACAAGAACAGAATCGGGCCAAGATGGCTTCCTTGAGGAACTCCTGAGGAGACATAAATAACATCGGATTCACACTTTTTAAACACTACTTTTTGTGCTCTGTCGCTAAGGTAAGAAGAGATCTAGCGATTGAGACCCGGCTGGAAACCCAACTGATCCAGTTTATGAATAAGTAAAGAGTGACACACTTTATCGAAAGCTTTGCTGAAATCAAAGTAAATTCAAGTAAGTTTGTAACGGTGGACTTTCCCTTACAGAACCCGTGTTGACAGTCGGAAATCAAGGTAGAGATAGGTTTCGTAAGCTGATTGGTAACAATAGCTTCACACACTTTTGGGATGGCAGAAAGCTTTGCTATGCCACGATAGTTCTCTATAGAAGCCTTGCTTCCGCTTTTATGAAGCCGTAGAAGAAACGACTCTTTCCATGCTTTTGGAAAAACACCACACTTTAGTGACAGATTGAACAAATTGGTAAGGGGTTGGTAAATATTGTTAGCACACTTCTTCAAGAAGCATGTAGGAATCCTATCAGGTCCGCATTTAAAAGGTTCCTTCAAGGTTTTCAGATAAATAAGAACATCATTGGCGCATATAGTTGGACAATTAATTAAATTGTTGAGAAAGTCAGAGTTGGTGACGGCAGAATAGTTAGGAGTGAAAAATTGCGCAAAGAAATTATGACCCAAAAGAAATAAAAAACGACCCCAAATAAGCTTCAGAAAAACACCAATAAAAGGCTCCGAAAAGTGTCCAGAAACCCTCAGAATGGAGGAATAAAAGGCTCCGAAAAAGGTTCAGAAAAGCACCAATAAAAGGCTCCGCAGTTCATTTAGAAAGAGTCAAAAAACGCTTCAAATTCATCGAAATCGGACTCATTTCGGACTCTTTTTTATGACTTCGTTGGAGTGCCCGCGTAGAGCGATTTTTCGCTCCATTTGGGCTCCGAAAGAAGCTCATTTTGGAGAGTAAAGTTCTGAGAAATGAGTGTTTTATGGCTCCGAAAGGAGTCTTTTTTTGCACTTTTAGTTAGCTGGGATATGCCATCATATCACCAATTCTCTATCAAATACAGAAAAATGTGTACAATCAAAAAAATAGTAGTTTTAGGCATCAGAGTATGCAGTTTCAGGAAAGTTAAAGAACATTTAAATTTGTGATATATGGGTCTAGGTATCTGTTTCAGCAAATATGTTTAACATAGTGAAAAATGTATGCGAATGCAAATCTAAATTAAAACCCCCCCCCCAAGGACAATTCCTGCGCACGGCCCTGCGCGGATGTATTTGAAACTTTTGAAATATGTATGAGTGTGTAAGTTTTTTTTCCTCAAAGTACTCAACATTGTCTAGTAGGGAATGTAAACAGCAACAAAGGCAATTATGTACAGCGTGTGTGTTGATGTGCACCATCTAGCGTCATCTGACGTTCTGGCCATCTACAGCGCAGTAGTGAAGATAAACATAGACGACAAAGACAACAACCAATATTCGCATAAATAGATCCAATTTTATCATACACTAGCAGACCCGGCAGACGTTGTTCTGCCTGACCAGTGACTTCCCTAGAAATACATTTTCAAATAACTTTTAACATTCCATTTATTGCAGTGCTTTAGGATATACAATGTTTCTGGCTTTAAAGTCTTTGTTATAAACAAATAAATTTTTTAGATATCCAACTCAAAAAACGGATCTTTCGAACTCAATGGGTATGACAAAAACCATTATGCGCTGCTGAGCAGATGTATAGTTAGTACAGTACTATCTCGATAATCCGGACACGCGGTAGTCCGGTCACATCTATAATCCGGACAACACTATAATTCGGACAGTTTAACATTTTTTACTCTATAATCCGGACATTTTTCAAATTTGCTTCGCAATACATACATATGTATTTTAATTTTTAGTTTGCTTCGTGAGTTTTTCGTAAAATAGCGGTACTTTAACAACAATATATGTACATATGTATACGGAATGCAACAGCATAAATCACGCTTTGTGTTTATTCTTTAGTGACAAACTGAATTGAGTGAACATTATTATTATGAGCAGTGGAAAATTTAAAAAAATGGCTCATAAAACCCTTACTCTTCAGAAAAAATTTGAAATTTTAGATCTCCTTGATAAAGGAAAATCATTAGGATGGTTTGAAAAAGAATATGGTGCCATGTTGACGCTTCGGCTATGGTATTTTAGTTTTAAGACGATTTAAAGAAACTGCAGATAAAATGTTGCTGGCGAGCTCGCAGCAGACCAAAATTAATAATTTTTTTGAAATAGTACGTACAAAAATAAAAAAAATGTTTGATTATGTACAGATGTACATATTATTACATATGTAAGAATGATTGTACTTTGTTTAATAAAGCAATTTATGTACATAAATATATCTGAATTGCGTTATGTTCATTTCAATAAAGCAAGCTAAAATTAGTTGAAAAAAAAATCATCTATAATCCGGGCACCCCCATAATCCGGACGACCCCTAACATTAAGGGTGTCCGGATTATGGAGCTAGTACTGTACTTATTTAATTATATCCTATATCTACCTATAATACTCTGGATATGTATGAACGGCAATAACAAACAAAAAAAATTAAGTGCTTTGATTAAGATTTAAGAACGTTAAAATGTCACTAAAGCAAATACATTCAGGGATATAACGAATTGAAATATCACTTAGCTTGTGGTCTGGGAACTGCCCACTTTTCCAAAGAATTTACAAATGTAGCCTATGTATGTCGTACCCAACGAAGATTTTAACGTATTGGAAAAGTTTAAAACAGATCAACCATAAACTTTGGACATTATTGAAGTACAAACAAAGCACTGAATACAAAAAATGTGGGCGTGGGACCGCCCACATTTCCCAAATTATATAATTCTCGACCAAGGGACACACATATCCAAAAATCATTAGTTTAGACCAAAAATATTCAAAGTTGTGATGATTTAAATTTTATATAGCCTGGGGGCGTGGTACAACAATCTTCTGAACCAATCTGGAAATTTAGAGAAGATCGACCATAAACTTTGAACTTATTGAAGTACAAACAAACCACAAAAAATGTGGGCGTGGCTCCGCCCACTTTTCCAAAATTACATAAATCTTGACCAAAGTACACACATATCCAGAAATCATTAATTTAGACCAAATATGTTCAGAGCTATGAAGAATTTAAATTTTATATAGCCTGGGGGCGTGGCACCGCCTACTTTTCCAAAAATTGATATAGCCAATCGTACACAACAACTTTCTTAACCAATCTTGGAAGTTTAAGAGAGATCGACCATAAACTTTGGACATTATTGAAGTACAAACAAAACACAAAAAATTGGGGCGTGGCACCGCCCACTTTTCGAAAAATGTATAAATCTTGACCAAAGGACACACATATCTAAAAATCATTAATTTAGACCAAATATGTTCATAGTTAGGACGATTTGAAATTTTATATAGGCTGTGGGCGTGGCACCGCCCACTTTTCCAAAAATGTATACAACCTAAATCCTACACAACAATCTTCTAAATCAAAGTGGAGAGTTTAAAAGAGATCGACCATAAACTTTGGATATTATTGAATTACAAACAAAACACAAAAAATGGGGGCGTGGCACCGCCCACTTTTCGAAAAATGTATAAATCTTGACCAAAGGACACACATATCTAAAAATCATTAATTTAGACCAAATATGTTCATAGTTAGGACGATTTGAAATCGTATATAGCCTGTGGGCGTGGCACCGCCCACTCTTCCAAAAATTTATACAACCTAAATCCTACACAATAATCTTCTAAATCAAAGTGGAGAGTTTAAAAGAGATCGGCCATAAACTTTGGATATTATTGAATTACAAACAAAACACAAAAAATGGGGGCGTGGCACCTCCCACTTTTCGAAAAATGTATAAATCTTGACCAAAGGACACACATATCTAAAAATCATTAATTTAGACCAAATATGTTCATAGTTAGGACGATTTGAAATTTTATATAGGCTGTGGGCGTGGCACCGCCCACTTTTCCAAAAATGTATACAACCTAAATCCTACACAACAATCTTCTAAATCAAAGTGGAGAGTTTAAAAGAGATCGACCATAAACTTTGGATACTATTGAATTACAAACAAAACACAAAAAATGGGGGCGTGGCACCGCCCACTTTTCGAAAAATGTATAAATCTTGACCAAAGGACACACATATCTAAAAATCATTAATTTAGACCAAATATGTTCATAGTTAGGACGATTTGAAATTTTATATAGCCTGTGGGCGTGGCACCGCCCACTTTTCCAAAAATTTATACAACCTTAATCCTACACAATAATCTTCTAAATCAAAGTGGAGAGTTTAAAAGAGATCGGCCATAAACTTTGGATATTATTGAATTACAAACAAAACACAAAAAATGGGGGCGTGGCACCGCCCACTTTTCGAAAATTGTATAAATCTTGACCAAAGGACACACATATCCAAAAATCATTAATTAAGACCAAATATGTTCATAGTTATGACGATTTGAAATTCATAGCTATGACAATTTGAATTTTTATATAGCCTGAGGGCGTGGCACCGCCCACTTTTCCAAAAATATATATAGCCTATGCTTTAACTCGTGATCCCAAGAATATACTGTGAAAATTTCATAAAAATCGGTTGAGTACTTTGGACGCCTATAAAGGACACACAGACACACAGACACACAGACACACAGACACACAGACACACAGACACACATTCATTTTTATTTATAAGATAGCAATGGTATCATACATAGCCACAAAATATAACAGCCAAATTAATAAAATTGTATGGGAGATACCCTGCCCCCTAATATTTTGTTTTGATTTTAATACATGACCTGCGAGTGGTAATAACAAAGAAACCCTCCAAAGGAAGTATATAATTTAGTTCAGCCGTTTTCGAGTTTTAGCGTGACAACTCAACACCATTTCATTTTTATATATGTAGATTTATTTATTTATGTATTTCTAGTAAAAGTGAGCAATTAAACGTTTAATAATAAGTAAGTAATAATAATTAAGTTATTATTATTAGCCATGATAATTTAATTAATTAACTGAATTATTTTTGATTTAAATGTTAATTATGCTAAATTTAATTCAAATTACTTTAAATAAGTGAGGTTTTATGAGAAAATGACTAACTGACTATTACTAAGGAACGTGCGCCTCATGGTTTGGAATATAAGAAAGAACAAAATTAGGAAAGTTCGTATACAGATAACTTTTATTATTATTATAATTATTTAAAATGTGAAGATTTTATGGCTTTTTGAACGAAAGTTTTAGATTTAAGGAACATATCATCAGCTTAGAGTGTAGACCGCCCAACAAAATTTTGAATTAGTTATAACAGCTTATTAAAATATATATGTATAATATATATTATATATGTATATATATGTATAAGAGGGTTAGGCTACGTTCAATTAAGGCCATAAACTCCATTTAAAAGGGGATTTTTTTTGTTAATTCATATTGTTGTTGTCAATAAACTCGAGTTTATGGCTCAACGTGGACGTAATATAAGGCCTTAAATTTGTAACGAATTCCGTTGTATGCAAAATTACTTATAATATACATTTTTTTCTTTACTTATGTCATTAAGTAAGTCTTAAATGAAGATTAATTAAAAGAATCTCTCTCTGTGAGACAACCTTACGCATAAGGCCTGATAGAACATGTAAGTTAGGCAATATTATAAAAAGAAAAGTGAATATAATGAACTTATTATAAGAATTGTTGTAAGGCCATAGAGGAACTATGATTAACTTATTATAATGTGATGCAGCCGTATACCTTATTCCTTATAATCCCTTATATGAATTTTTTGTGGGTATTGGCAATATTTGTTAACGGCTCATGCGACATCTGACTGAAACAACAACGGTTTGTGTATGAGGTTTGCTAAGTTTGCCCACAAGAACCCTTAAGGTTTTAAATTGCAACTATTTTTTACAATGCTGTTAAAATTTCGAATTCGAGTCTACGCGACCTCCGCACGATGGGACATTTTGGAAAAACTTGCGTCAATTACACTGTGACACAAAATGAGGGTTCATCTCTCCGTAATTGATGAAACTAATTGGAAGTGAAACTTGATCACTCCCATATCAAAACCTCATACTGGGTTTTTGGCCTATAGGTCTGGTTTTTTTTTATTCGTATTTGAAGTTGGCAACCCTGTGTATGGGAAAAATTTACTAAAACTTGATCAAATAAGCAATTTTAGGTAGGTTTTTTTTTGTATACAACTATTTTTGGGTCGAGGAACTCATTTTTGACATTAGTTTTTACCTAAATCGCACGGTAGGTGGCGCTGTCATACAATTTTTCAAATTCTTGGTAGTTTCTCATCCAAAAATAGTAATAATAGTAAATTTAAAAAGGAAACGTACGAATCTGTGAAGTATCTACTAGAAGCAGTAAACTATGGAAGCCATAAATGGCGTATATGTTGCGATTTGAAAATGGTAGCTCTTCTTTGTGGACTACAAGGTGGATATACGAAGAATACGTGTTTTATATTTATGTTTGTGGAATACATGTTATAAAGGGAACCAATACCAAAAACATGATTGGGAGATCAGAGAAGATTTAGTTGTTGGATCAGATAATGTAATACACATTCCCCTTGTTCCAATTGAAAAAGTCTTGCTACCTCCACTACATATCAAATTAGGTATTTTTAAAAATTTTGTTAAAGCACTTCCTGCAGATGGACCAGCTTTTATTACATTAAGGTCAATATTTCCACGACTTAGTGCAAGCAAAGTAAAAGAAGGTATTACATATTTACATATACAAAATATTTTTTAAGATTTATGTAATTACTATGAGGAAGAGGAGGAAGTAAACTTACCGCCTTTAAAAATGTTCAAGTTTTAGTTTTTTATTACCGTTATTCTTGTATGCTTTTTCATGGCCACTGTTTTTCAAATTGTCAGAAAATAATTCAAATTTTAACAAAAAGATTACTTTGCTTTTTTTCCTATAAAAATACGTTTACTTAATTTTTTATTACAACACTTTTCACACCTGTAAATATATGTGAATAAAGGGAAATTATTGTAAAGTGAATTATCTGAGAATGAAAAAAGTTTGGATTTAATTTAGCATCTTCCTCACATTAATATAAATATTTTGCTTATCAGTATACTAGCTTAGTATTTGTAGTTTGCCGTCATACCTTATAAATTGACGTGACCCTTTTAGTACCAACTACATTAGTCGTAAAAGTTAACTGTTTGAATAGACAAAACTTTATTTGCGTTTTCCCAAAAAATTAGAATTTTGAGTTAACCCTGTTTACAGTGGAACGAGCGATATATGATCATTTCGACAATAAAACCGATAAAATGCAAGTATTTTTACTTAAACAAACCAAAAACCTTACTTTTCCATGAAAAATTTGAAAAATTTTATGACAGCGCCACCTACAGTGCAATTTAGGTAAAAACTAATGTTAAAAATGAGTTCCTCGACCTAAAAATAGTTATATACAAAAAAACCACCTAAAATTGCTTTATTTGATCAAGTTTTAGTCAATTTTTCCCATACACAGGGTTGCCAACTTCAAATACGAATAAAAAAAAAACCAGACCTATAGGCCAAAAACCCAGTATGAGGTTGTGATATGGGAGTGATAAAGTTTCATTTCCAATTGGCTTCATCAATTACGTAGAATCTTGTTGCACAGTGTTATTATTATTATTATTAACTTGCCTCAAAGTCAAATTTTTAGGGAACTTTTTAGAATCCATTTTCATACAAAGTTTTTCGAGCGTAAAACGCAGCATAATTTTGGCAAATGGTCAAAAACGAGTTGTCAAAGTTTAGTTGTGAAGTTTTTTGCAAAATTTATTTTTTTTTTTGGATTTCTGTAGTTTACTATGAATAACACTACTTTATAAGGTTCCTCATATGTAGACATATACATACATATGAAAGGCTGGGGTAGTTAAATGAGAAACGTATATTTCAAGTAAAAGTGTAAAAAAATATTGTATCTACAGTAAAAGTCAGACAAATTGCTTTTTTCATTTAAAGTCGGAAATATGGTTGGAAAAATAAAACATATCTCTTACTTTTAATGAAAAAACGATTAGCCTGACTTTTACTGTACAATCTTTATTTATGTGATTGTATCAAACATTTTATAAGGTTTGCTTCACTTGCATTAAACATATTTTTTACTTTTACTCCCAACCTTTCATACATATATAGGTATTTCGACTCATTTATTAACCTTAATTTTAGTTACATATCTCCCATTTTGTAAAGCATAAAAAGGGTTACTGCCACGCCTATTTCCGAGGGGTTGATCATCGCGAAATCGTTTGAGCAAATATTCATAGCAATAGCTATAACACTCTACTGAAAAAAAAATTTCAAACGACAATTTTTTGGCATAATGCTTTACATAAATCTACTCTTTTGATTTGCGAAAAATTTATTTTTGAGACTAGTTTTATTAAGAATTCCCATAGTGCGATGCATAAAAATTCATATGAATTTGTACCGCAACGCCTACTACTTTTGTGCCGCAGGAGTGCTTTATTTTCTTATTTTATTGCGCTACAAGTTAACAAAAGTGATTAATTATTCGATTGGTCAAATAGTCCATGAAAAGAAATACAATCTAATCTGCCACAAGACAAACAAAATATGTTAAAAAAAAATGTGTGAGACAAGATGGGTTGAGAGGCATGAAGCGGTTTTGACCTTTATGGACGTGTTGCCATGTCTCCCTCCAATATTACAAAAAATGGCTGATCAGCAATATGGGAGCAGAACAAATCCTGTACTGCCATTTTCTTTGCTGCAATCCATAACTTCGTCAGAATTCCTAATAAGCTTGGTGATCCTATCAGATATTTTAGGAATAACCCTGTCCTTATCTCGATCGCTTCAAGCCAAAGATATTGACATACTTTCTGCAGTTCAGCTTATTACTACGACCACAGCAAGTTTGCAGAGGCAGCGTGAATCCAGCAATGACACATTTAAAAAACTGTTCGACCAGGCTGAGGCCATTGCAAATGAACTTGGTACAGAAATCACAGTCCGTAGAACCACCGGTCGTCAAATCAATCGATCAAACATTCAGACTGAATCAGTTGAAGAATATTACCGACTTTCAGTTCATATTCCATTTCTAGACTTCATGTTGAGTGAAATGTCAACCAGGTTCCCTAGCGCTCCTCTACAAAGAATCGGACAGGTGCAAAAGTTGCTGTCGCATAACTTTAACGACGAAGATTTAGATAATGTTTTGCAAGGTGCTGAAGTTTATAAAGAAGATCTTCCTTGTTTTTTAGCTTTAAAGGGAGAGCTAAAAATTTGGCAACAGATGACTGAAAATATACCAGAAACTCCAGCAGATGCCTACAAACGAGCCACGATGCTGCCAAATATTAGAACCTTTTGTCAATTGCTGTGCACGTTTCCAGTGACAACCAGCACTGCCGAGCGATCTTTTTCTACCTTACGCCGATTAAAATCATATCTTCGAAACAGCATGACAGAAGAGGGTTTGAATGGATTGGCTTTAATGCATATCCATGGAGATATTCCGGCACAAATGGAGGCTGATGAAGTTTTGGACGTTTTCACCAGGAAAGACAGAAGAAAACTGTCTTTATTAAACATGTAATCATGGATGGAATATAATATACTATACTACAGAAATGTTGTTTTTTATTATTTTGACTTTGATGTAAGTTCTTAATATCCGTGTACTTGTGAAGATAATATAAGCATATTTCAGTTGTTGATTTTTTTACATGTTGGGCGTTCGTGCCCCCCCTAAAAAAAATCCTGGATCCGCCCTTGAATATACCAGACAAAAGACATTTTAAAGAAGTCACGGTTTGAAACTAAAACAAAAATTACTTCAAAAAGTTGATACTGACTCGAGGAATTTCGTTCACAAGAACCAGCTTATTGAGCGCTTGTTTTGTTTTTCTGCCGGCGAAATTAAATAAAATTATCACGTCGTCAGATAAAATTTTTCGGAACACCCCGTCGATCGAAGAATTGCTCCCTTTCAATTTATACAAAAATATTTTCTGTAAATTTCAAAATTGTCAATATATAAATCAAATAAAAGGTAGACTAAAAAAAACTACCGTTTCATTGGAAAACTCTTCAAACTTTAACTTTTCTTCGAAATGCATTACTACGTCTATACTTGGGATGGGTAATAGAGCCGCAATTTCAATTTGAAGGCTGTTTCCAACATCACCTACTAGACGGCCAACAGAGTGCTGTAGCTTTGTCAAAATGACTTACCACTCCCGCAAAGACTGGTTTTGAGCCATTACCGCAAGTACCTAATACCCAATACCAAAATATATAGACATATACAGTCAGTCACATAAATAAGAATACAGTCCTTTTTGGCAGCTCTCACAATTTTTGGCTGCAACAAATTTATTTTAACTAATTTCTTTTAAGACAGTTTCTCATGATCTAACACATTAACTATTAATTATATTTTAAACGTATGTGGACCTTCAGCAATTTTTTTCCTCGATACTTCAGGATTTTCCTCCATATACATTTATGATCATCATTTTTTTTATATGGAAAAAGACAGTGAAGCTCTTCAGAAAAAAAGTTGCCAAAAATCAGCATGTAACGTGAATATCACGCAACATACGTATTTTTGTTATATGTACATATTTTACTACAATTCTGTTGTAATCCATAATTTATACATAAGTGTGTTTAGGTAGTTAGTTCAATAATATTGACAAAGAGTTGAAAGCTCTATTGATCTCAGTTGTAATAGTATTCACCATACTTTAACTACCGCTAGAAGCGCAGGAAGAAAAGCTCTAACTAAAGAGTATAAAAGGCAAGCCTCAGAGCAATAGTCTTTTTTACGGCGTTGCTCAAAGAGGTAAGTCATAAATATGTTCATTGCCTTGTCTAGCTGAACAGCGTAGGCTGGTCGCTAGCAATAGCTTTGGATCAAGGATCGGCGCTTCATAGATCTTAAGATCAGACAAACATGTTACGCTCTTCACACAGACAGGTTGCGCTCTTTGCCTACCAAACGATTTAGTCGTCGCTGAACAAGTGGCAAAACAACATCGCGCATAGTTGTCGCATATTTGCGCAGCGAATGTGAAAAATATGTAAGTACGTACGTATAATTGGCGGGAGTAGTAAAAATTATAGGGGTAGTATGTAAATAAAAAAAAACTTAATAAAGCATTAAATAAAAATTGCAAAGGGATTCATCATCATAAAATATTTGCTTGCCATATTGCGCATATGTGCTTGCATGTTGCTGTCTAACAAGCGAATGACGCGAAAATCAATTGGTTTGAGCGATCAAAGCGCTCTGACTAATACGCATGCATTTACAAATCTGCCGATGCTTGGTTTAGGTAGTTAGTTCAATAATATTGACAAAGAGTTGAAAGCTCTATTGATCTCAGTTGTAATAGTATTCACCATACCTTAACTACCGCTAGAAGCGCAGGAAGAAAAGCTCTAACTAAAGAGTATAAAAGGCAAGCCTCAGAGCAATCGTCTTTTTCTTACGGCGTTGCTCAAAGAGGTAAGTCATAAATATGTTCATTGCCTTGTCTAGCTGAACAGCGTAGGCTGGTCGCTAACAATAGCTTTGGATATACAGTAGTTGTTGTGTTTGTTAGTACAGTTGCTTCCTCTGCCTAGTTGAACAGCGAAGGCTGGTCGCTAGCAGGTGCATCTGTACATATGAATGTAAATCAGTGTATATACTTGCTGAGGTGAACAGAGAAGGCTGGTCGCTCAGTAATATATGCGCTTATGTATGTTAACTATGCTTCTTCACTTTTGACCGAGACAAACTTTTTATCTTAATACATGGGTTTGTTTGTCGCACCTACGTACTATATATATACCTATATTTTTCGACTATCCACTGTACCTATTATACCATATACATATATCAACTATGGTAAATACATATATGCATGAACAATTGCACGCAAATCCTATTTCGCACTCTTTTCATTTCGCATGACATATTGGCTTGCGTTCATTGGCATTGATACCTAAGCAACATATTCTTCCCTTGTATCTTAACAACAGCAAGCGGTAAGTACTCAAACCCCGCTGCCCCTTGTTATAAGCAGAATTTCTCAAGGACTTAAGGCTTACACCTTATGATACTGAAATTAAACGGGCTACAAATCTGCATACTCAAAAAAATTGCAAATGATTCACATATTTTTTAAATATAATTTAAAGTTTATGTGTTGGATCAAGAGAAACTGTCTTAAAATAAATTAGTTAAGATAAATTTGTTGCAGCCAAAAATTGTGAGGGCTGCCACAAAGGAGTGTATACTTATTTATGTGACTGACTGTATGACACCAGCCGGTATTGTATGAAACCTGTTTGAGTGATTTCAAACCAGAAATACTTTTTATTGGTAACTAGCAGACCCGGCAGACGTTGTTCTGCCAGACCAGTGACTTCCCTATAAATACATTTTCAAATATGTTTCTATTAATTTTTAACATTCCATTTATTGCAGTGCTTTAGGATACACAATGTTTCCGGTTTTAACGTCTTTGGTATAAACAAATAAATTTTTTTGATGTCCAACTAAAAACGGATCTTTTGAACTCAATTGGTATGACAAAAACCATTGCGCGCTGCTGAGCAGGTGTATAGTTAGTATTTATTTAATTATATCCTATATCTACCTATAATACTCTGGATATGTATAAACGGCAATAACAAACAAAGAAATATTAAGTGCTTTGATTAAGATTTAAGAACGTTGAAATGTCACTAAAGCAAACATAAACTTTGGACATTATTGAAGTACAAACAAAGTATCGAATACAAAAAATGTGGGCGTGGCACCGCTCACTTTTCCCAAATTATATAATTTTTGACCAAGGGATACATATCCAAAAATCATTAGTTTAGACCACACATATTCAAAGTTACGGTGATTACAATTTATATAGCCTGGGCCACGCCCCCACCGCCCACTTTTCCAAAAATTGATATAGCCTGAATCGTACACAACAATTTTCTGAACCAAGCTGGAAAGTTTAAAAGATATCCACCAAAAACTTTGGACATTATTGAAGTACAAACAAAACACAAAAAATGTGGGCGTGGCACCGCCCACTTTTCCCGAATTATACAAATCTTGACTAAAGGACACACATGTCGAAAAAGGTGACAGGTAATAATGTCACTGGTAATAGTGTCAATTGACACTATTTCCAGGGTAACTTAGAAATAGTGTCAATTGACACTATTGCGCTTTTGGAAATGGAAATAGTGTCAATTGACACTATTGCTATTTTAGGCAGCGGTTTCTCCTTTTACGAAATGTGCACTATTAGTGATTGGGGTCTACCACATTATCCCCAAAATCAAAATCCCCCAAAGAAAAATCCCCAAACACAAAATCGCCAAATAAGTAATCCCCAAAATCAGAATCCTCAAAGTAAACCCCGGCTCAGCGAATAAAGGCCTAACGAACTAACGCCTAATTTTTCGAAATGAAAGAATGCCTAAACTCTGTCTAACTTTAAAAATGAAGGAAAGACTCATTTTAAAAATGAAAGAAAGTCTTAATTGTTAGGGTTTCTTTCCAATATTTGGGACTTATTTCACAATCTTATAAATAAAAATGAATGTGTGTCTGTGTGTCTGTGTGTCTGTGTGTCTGTGTGTCTGTGTGTCTGTGTGTCTGTGTGTCCTTTATAGGCGTCCAAAGTACTCAACCGATTTTTATGAAATTTTCACAGTATATTCTTGGGATCACGAGTTAAAGCATAGGCTATATATATTTTTGGAAAAGTGGGCGGTGCCACGCCCTCAGGCTATATAAAAATTCAAATTGTCATAGCTATGAATTTCAAATCGTCATAACTATGAACATATTTGGTCTTAATTAATGATTTTTGGATATGTGTGTCCTTTGGTCAAGATTTATACAATTTTCGAAAAGTGGGCGGTGCCACGCCCCCATTTTTTGTGTTTTGTTTGTAATTCAATAATATCCAAAGTTTATGGCCGATCTCTTTTAAACTCTCCACTTTGATTTAGAAGATTATTGTGTAGGATTAAGGTTGTATAAATTTTTGGAAAAGTGGGCGGTGCCACGCCCACAGGCTATATAAAATTTCAAATCGTCCTAACTATGAACATATTTGGTCTAAATTAATGATTTTTAGATATGTGTGTCCTTTGGTCAAGATTTATACATTTTTCGAAAAGTGGGCGGTGCCACGCCCCCATTTTTTGTGTTTTGTTTGTAATTCAATAGTATCCAAAGTTTATGGTCGATCTCTTTTAAACTCTCCACTTTGATTTAGAAGATTGTTGTGTAGGATTTAGGTTGTATACATTTTTGGAAAAGTGGGCGGTGCCACGCCCACAGCCTATATAAAATTTCAAATCGTCCTAACTATGAACATATTTGGTCTAAATTAATGATTTTTAGATATGTGTGTCCTTTGGTCAAGATTTATACATTTTTCGAAAAGTGGGAGGTGCCACGCCCCCATTTTTTGTGTTTTGTTTGTAATTCAATAATATCCAAAGTTTATGGCCGATCTCTTTTAAACTCTCCACTTTGATTTAGAAGATTATTGTGTAGGATTTAGGTTGTATAAATTTTTGGAAGAGTGGGCGGTGCCACGCCCACAGGCTATATACGATTTCAAATCGTCCTAACTATGAACATATTTGGTCTAAATTAATGATTTTTAGATATGTGTGTCCTTTGGTCAAGATTTATACATTTTTCGAAAAGTGGGCGGTGCCACGCCCCCATTTTTTGTGTTTTGTTTGTAATTCAATAATATCCAAAGTTTATGGTCGATCTCTTTTAAACTCTCCACTTTGATTTAGAAGATTGTTGTGTAGGATTTAGGTTGTATACATTTTTGGAAAAGTGGGCGGTGCCACGCCCACAGCCTATATAAAATTTCAAATCGTCCTAACTATGAACATATTTGGTTTAAATTAATGATTTTTAGATATGTGTGTCCTTTGGTCAAGATTTATACATTTTTCGAAAAGTGGGCGGTGCCACGCCCCCATTTTTTGTGTTTTGTTTGTACTTCAATAATGTCCAAAATTTATGGTCGATCTCTTTTAAACTTTCAAGATTGGTTAAGAAAATTGTTGTGTAAGATTCATTCTATATCAATTTTTGGAAAAGTGGCCAGTGCCACGCCCCCAGGCTATATAAAATATAAATTCTTCATAACTCTGAACATATTGGGTCTAAATTAAAGATTTTTGGATATGTGTGTCCTTTAGTCAAGATGTATATAATTTTGGAAAAGTGGGCGGTGCCACGCCC
Organism: Sphenella marginata; assembly: GCA_951509765.1. Taxonomy (NCBI): domain Eukaryota; kingdom Metazoa; phylum Arthropoda; class Insecta; order Diptera; family Tephritidae; genus Sphenella; species Sphenella marginata. The sequence continues at coordinate 77,897,311 of OX608078.1, forward strand.
ACATTTTTTGTGTTTTGTTTGTACTTCAATAATGTCCAAAGTTTATGGTCGATCTCTCTTAAACTTCCAAGATTGGTTAAGAAAGTTGTTGTGTACGATTGGCTATATCAATTTTTGGCTATATAAAATTTAAATTCTTCATAGCTCTGAACATATTTGGTCTAAATTAATGATTTCTGGATATGTGTGTACTTTGGTCAAGATTTATGTAATTTTGGAAAAGTGGGCGGAGCCACGCCCACATTTTTTGTGGTTTGTTTGTACTTCAATAAGTTCAAAGTTTATGGTCGATCTTCTCTAAATTTCCAGATTGGTTCAGAAGATTGTTGTACCACGCCCCCAGGCTATATAAAATTTAAATCATCACAACTTTGAATATTTTTGGTCTAAACTAATGATTTTTGGATATGTGTGTCCCTTGGTCGAGAATTATATAATTTGGGAAATGTGGGCGGTCCCACGCCCACATTTTTTGTATTCAGTGCTTTGTTTGTACTTCAATAATGTCCAAAGTTTATGGTTGATCTGTTTTAAACTTTTCCAATACGTTAAAATCTTCGTTGGGTACGACATACATAGGCTACATTTGTAAATTCTTTGGAAAAGTGGGCAGTTCCCAGACCACAAGCTAAGTGATATTTCAATTCGTTATATCCCTGAATGTATTTGCTTTAGTGACATTTTAACGTTCTTAAATCTTAATCAAAGCACTTAATTTTTTTTGTTTGTTATTGCCGTTCATACATATCCAGAGTATTATAGGTAGATATAGGATATAATTAAATAAGTACAGTACTAGCTCCATAATCCGGACACCCTTAATGTTAGGGGTCGTCCGGATTATGGGGGTGCCCGGATTATAGATGATTTTTTTTTCAACTAATTTTAGCTTGCTTTATTGAAATGAACATAACGCAATTCAGATATATTTATGTACATAAATTGCTTTATTAAACAAAGTACAATCATTCTTACATATGTAATAATATGTACATCTGTACATAACCAAACATTTTTTTTATTTTTGTACGTACTATTTCAAAAAAATTATTAATTTTGGTCTGCTGCGAGCTCGCCAGCAACATTTTATCTGCAGTTTCTTTAAATCGTCTTAAAACTAAAATACCATAGCCGAAGCGTCAACATGGCACCATATTCTTTTTCAAACCATCCTAATGATTTTCCTTTATCAAGGAGATCTAAAATTTCAAATTTTTTCTGAAGAGTAAGGGTTTTATGAGCCATTTTTTTAAATTTTCCACTGCTCATAATAATAATGTTCACTCAATTCAGTTTGTCACTAAAGAATAAACACAAAGCGTGATTTATGCTGTTGCATTCCGTATACATATGTACATATATTGTTGTTAAAGTACCGCTATTTTACGAAAAACTCACGAAGCAAACTAAAAATTAAAATACATATGTATGTATTGCGAAGCAAATTTGAAAAATGTCCGGATTATAGAGTAAAAAATGTTAAACTGTCCGAATTATAGTGTTGTCCGGATTATAGATGTGACCGGACTACCGCGTGTCCGGATTATCGAGATAGTACTGTACTAACTATACATCTGCTCAGCAGCGCATAATGGTTTTTGTCATACCCATTGAGTTCGAAAGATCCGTTTTTTGAGTTGGATATCTAAAAAATTTATTTGTTTATAACAAAGACTTTAAAGCCAGAAACATTGTATATCCTAAAGCACTGCAATAAATGGAATGTTAAAAGTTATTTGAAAATGTATTTCTAGGGAAGTCACTGGTCAGGCAGAACAACGTCTGCCGGGTCTGCTAGTTAAACTATAACTTCCGATCCATGTTTTTTATGTGCCGAACACCTTTTCGCCTTTGGCCGCGCTTCGAAAAATAACCCTGGGCTACGCCATTCCAACTCCGGGTGGTTGCCCTGAACGGTGGCAATTGCACGCAAATCCTACCACCGTTCCCACTCTATGGGCGGGATCCATGGTATTTTTTTAATTTTTATTATCACCTGAAACTAATGATTATTATATCGCGCGATTTTTTATTTAAAATTTTCATCTTATGTTTTTAGCTATTTACATATGTATATGCATGTACACTATATTTTTATTCCCTTTATGTTGTCTTTATTACCAATTCAGGGCAACCACCCGGAGTTGGAATGGCGTGGCCGAGGGTTATTTATAATAAACGCGGCCGAAGGCCGCCTTCCCCGAATGGTGTACTACGCAGAAGGACTTGGAATAATGTAGCCCAGGGTTGTTTTTTAAATTAAATTTAAAATTTTGGATATGCGCGGTTTTGCGCCCACAACAGTGGTAACTCAAATGAAAGGTAGCATAATTACCTATCCAATACATAATTTGAATTTTTTTCACACATAAAATGGGGATTTCGTGTTGGGGATTCTGATTTTATTGATTTTTCCTTTGCGAATTTTGATTTTGGGGATAATGTGGTAGACCCGTCTTTAGCACTTTTGACACTATTTCCATTTCAGTTTGGAAATAGTGTCAATGACTTATTTTCCATTTTCTTGTTGACACTAATTCCATTTCGAAAGCGCAATAGTGTCAATTGACACTATTTCCAATTTACAAGGGAAATAGTCAATTGACACTATTACCAGTGACACTATTACCTGTCACCTCGAAAAATCTTTAATTTAGACCAAATATGTTCAGAGTTATCAAGAATTGTAGTTTTATATAGCCTGGGGGCGTGGCACCGCCCACTCTTCCAAAAATTGATATAGCCTATGCTTTAACCCATGATCCCAAGAATATACCGTGAAAATTTCATAAAAATCGGTTGAGTACTTTGGACACTTATAAAGGACACACAGACACACATTCAGTTTTATTTATAAGATTTGATTCATTAGCTTCTCCACTTAGCCCACGAGTCAAGTACTAAGTGAAGAGATATCTTTGATTTGTTTAAAAAACAGAATCACTAATTAAAACTTTCTTTGATTTGGAAAAGGTTAAAAAAGGTATTATTACACGGGTAATTGTAGAAAATAGTAAATTGTAATTACACTATTAAAAGTGAATTACAATTTAATTAATTTAATTTTTAATCAATTTATTATATTGATTAAAAATTAAATTGATACCATATTTTTATATGACCAAGTTATTAATAGTATTCATGTAATCGTGTATACAGCGTGTAAAGCTCATAAACGCGTAAATTTACGAAGTGCGTAAATGAACTGTCAAAATTTGTATGGAAAGACGTTTACGCAAGCTTCGTAAATTTATCAACTGATTTCGGTGCGTAAATGCTCGTAAACTCAATGCTGTAAAAAATTGCAACCTTGCAAACACACCAGCATTGAATAATTAAATAAATAGAACCAAATAAAATAAATTAAAATAGAGTAAAATAAATAAACTGAACACATCTAAACATTGCTGACTGACAACTTTACGAGGCTATTTACAGGTGCATTCATATAACAGGGTGTGTAAACTTGTAAAAATACACACTTCGTAAACTTCTACGATTATATGAATACCATTATTATACTTATCTACATTTTCATTAGCAGCCTTTTCCAGTACGTCGAGCCTTTGCAGAATAGTTCTTTGGTTTGAAAGAATTTCCTACAGGATGTCGCTGTTTGCTATAAATTGGAATCAATATTAACAAAACTAATAAAAGATAGTAACAAATCTTGTATACCTTTAGTGGAGTCTTCTTCCGTGTCCTCCCTGTCTTTGAAATTTGTTTCTAACTGGAATACCTTCCTCTTTCGAGATATAGGTGGTTCAGCTGAAAGGAAGTTAGTTGAAATAGGTTAAGTAGTGAATTATTTAGTAGTGGATTATTTACTTCTGGGTGTTTCGCATCGATCCAAAGATTCATCGCTCCGATATATCAAAACGTCGAAAATGTTGCTTTCTGCGCTTTGGTGATCCATTTTCCTATAAAAAAATACAAGACATTGGTGCAGATTTTATTTTCTATCACTAGTAAATATTCTAACTATATTACTACAAACTACTCTTGAACTTAAAAAAAACATTAAGAAACCTTTAAATAGAAAATTCATGAAAAAGATTGTGTAAAATTGGAACTAAAAGAAAGTTACTTTGATAAGGAATGCAGAAATATTTATACTGAGTATCGGTTTTGAAAATTTTAGTTAGCTCATTGTTAAATTTAGATGCTGTAAGTGTTCCCAAACCGGACAAAGATTCTATTGGTTCTTGAAAATAGTTCTTAACTTCTTGAAAACTATATCCAAGCACAACTTCCTGTCCTGCTATGGATACAACTTTAAAAGGGCCAGTTTTTGCACTGTAGCAAAATGAGTCTTTCTCTTTTTTAAAGTTAATGTCAAAAGCACCGATTTTTTTATTTTTCTTTAGAGGAAGATCTGATCTTTCTTTGGTCCTTAGATATACTTGTTGCAGAACTTTATTAGGTGAAATTCTCAAATTTGTATGCTGAGCAGTTCTCCAGAGGCCCGTATTGATTCGTACATTCCACCAAATGTAACAGCCCATGAATATTAAAGCTTATTAGTTGCTCGCCATATAAAGTGCCAAATAAGTCAACAAATTCTTCTAATATTTGTTGCACAACATTTCCCTTAACTTTGTATGATTTTTCGAATGAAAGTAGCCGTATTCCCGCGTGTAAAAGGAGGAAATGGTAATACGAATCTTCATATACAATCCTTTAGAACAAATATTCCCGAATATAAAAGAAACTGTCTGAATTCTGTTGATTTCCAATTACTTATCTCGTCTAAGCTTCTACAAACTCTACCGAGTTCTGAAGGCAGAAAAGTAGAGACAGATTGAAGTTTTTCATTCATTTTAGTCACATTTCCCTTCTTAACTAGTAAATTGAAAAGTTTTTTCATAACACCTAAATCAACGAGGTGCATGGGATCAAGAGGGAATTGTGACACAATCATGAAACCGTGATTTTCTAATATATTTGGCTGTTCTCTAAAAGGTAAGCTGTGATGCCCCCATCCAGCCTGTTTTTAAAAGAGGAATCTGTTCGCAATTCTTCAACTTTTTTAGAAAAATCAGGCGAATCGCAAGTAAACAAACGCACTTTGAACTTTATTATTTTCTCATTTTTACCAACTTTAAGGCCAACTTCACTTAATAAGTTAACTTCCTCGCAAAAATCTTACATGAAGTCATTGTTGTTGTTGTTGTAGCGCTACTTAGCCCTACCTAGGGAGTCAGAATCTTACCCAGTAGTATCATCAGACTCTTCTAACGGAAGTCCTAGAAACCTAGCGGCCTCAACAGGGGCGGACCAGAGGGATATGGGTGTTAGAAGAGTAGGCTCAGCTGAGCAGACGAAAAGGTGGTTAGTATTATGTGGGGACAAGTCACATGCCGGACAAACATTAGGCAAGTCGGGGTTCAGCCTGGATAGGTAAGAGTTTAACCTATTACAATATCCAGACCGTAGTTAGGCCAGCATCACTCTAGTCTCCCTGGGCAGCCCGCGCTCCTCTTCGGCAACGGGTGGAGTTGTTGACTGAAGAACGGTGTTCGCTGGGATAGAGCTGACATAGGAATTTACCGAATCGGTGTGGATTAGGGTGAGGGCCTGCCGGTGCACCTTAGGATCAAACGGCGTGGAAATCAGGTGCCGGATCTAATCGAAGTGTTTGCGTAGGTGGCTTCTTATTCTCCTGAGGGGCGGATTTTCGTTGACCAGGCGACCGTTCGGGTGCTGCGGTTTGCAACAGTTGTACAGGAATTGCCTGGTCAACATCTCGCTATGCTCTTTAACGGCGAGCATTTTCGCTTCATTGTGAAGGTGGTGCTCAGAAGACATAAGAAGACACCCAGTGGCGGTTCGAAGGGGGGTATTCTGGCAGACCTGAAGCCTCGTCCAGTGTGTGTCAGCTAGCCCCGACGACCATATAGGGGTCGCGTAGGCCAGTACCGGCTGACCAATTGCTTTGTATGTACCTGTAGCGACTTGAGGATTTTGTTTCGACATATAATAGTTAAACAGAAACGGGGATAGGACACCACCCTGTGGCACCCCTTGCTTAAATATTCTGGGTTTTGGTCGGGCGCCTCTGAATTCAACAGAAGATTGACGGCCACCTAAATAGTTGGCAGTCCAACGTTTAAGACAGGGGGAAGGTACGAATCTTCCAGGTCTTTCAATAGTCTCGCATGGTTGACAGTGTCAAAAGCTTTGGCCAAATCAAGCGCAACTAGCACTGCCCTGTGGTTTGGACGCTTTTGGTTTAGTCCGTCCCCTATCTGAGTGGTAATGGCGTTCAGCGCGGTGGTGGTGCTGTGGTTTTTGCGGAAACCATGCTGATGTTCTGCGAGTCGCAAGTTAGCGGTGAAATATGGTAATAAGATAGATTCCAACACTTTCACTACTGGCGAGAGAAGTGATATCGGGCGATATGACTCCCCTACGGCAGCTGGCTTGCCAGGCTTTAGTAGTGGAACCACCTTTGCCTGTCTCCATCTTTCAGGAATGGCAAAGGTGGACAGGGAAAGGTTGAAAATGTGTGTTAGATATCTTATGCCTTCGTCGCCGAGGTGTTTTAGCATCAGCATGGAGATGCCATCGGGGCCTATATACTTGGTGTTCTTAAATCTCCGAATTGCCTCATGTACTTCGGTTGGGGAGATGGCAATGGGCGCATTGTTGTTTTTGGGTTTATGCGCTTCCCTGGTTGCTCGGCGAATCTCTTTGTCCAACGGAGGATGCATTACAAATTGTCGGCAGAAAGCGCTCGCGCATCGTTTAGGCTTCGACTGAACCTTATCGCCGAAGGCGATGGATATTTTGTCGTTGGGTTTAGTCGGGTTGGACAAAGATTTCACCGTCGACCATAATTTGACAACCCCAGCCGAGAGATTACAAGACCTTAGGTCCTCCTCCCACTTAGCACGTTTGTGTTTATCTACTAAGCGTCTGATTTCAGCTTAAGATCCTTCATTTGAGGATCCGTAGGGTCCAGGCCTCTAATATGGTCACGTTCATTTGCCAGTGCCGCTGCCTCTGCGGGGAAGAATGGACGTACTTCCTTTATTCTACCTGACGGAATGTGTTGATGGGAGGCTGAAACTAGGGCCATACGAAACGCTTTTTCCCCTTCTCGTACGGCAGATGGGGTGGGGAGAGCAGCGAAGGCGCTCTCTGTAGATGTTAAGAACCTCTCCCAGTCGGCTTTGTTAAAGTTAACAAAGGTGCGATTGTCAGAAGTGACAAAGTCGGTGGGGCGATCGATAGAGGGCACAATGGGTAGGTGGTCCGAAGCAAGCGTCAGCATCGGTCGCCAGTCAACGCAGTTTCTAAGACCTGCGCTGACTATGGTGATGTCCGGCGAGCTAGAGCAGTTTACCGCCACTCTAGTGGGGGCATCCCCATTAACCGTGCAGAGCGACGAATCGTCTATTTGATCAGCCAGCTCCTGCCCCCTACCATCGGCCTGTAAGCTGGAGTGCCACAGGTCGTGGTGCGCGTTGAAGTCACCAAGGATAACACGGTTCTCACCCCTGAGTAACGCACGAATGTCAGGGTGATAATCCCTGGGACAGCAGGTGACAGGAGGTATATATACGTTTATGATTTCCAAGTCGACATCGCCTGACCGGACAACCATACCTTGACGTTCTAAAGTGGCGTCCCTCGGGTCGATGTCAGGCTCAAATATACGATACAGCACAGTTTGATGCTTGATGAATGCAAGACCACCCCCAAGCCCTCTGGCACGATCACAACGGTGTACATTGTACCCGTTGCTGGTCTGAAGAGTCGACCTTCCACCGAGCTTTGTCTCCTGAATAGCTGCGATCTTGATGCTGTGTCGCTTCATGAGGTTTGTAAACCGGTTAGGCCGTTGCAATTAAATTGCAGGATTGCGAAGTGCGAAGAGGGAGCAGAGTTGATGCTGGGGGTCAGGGACTGATGCGCATGCCTAGGTGGTAGTAGGCTGGGTCGCGCACTAAGACGCATTCTTGAAGTCGAAGGGATCGCGTTACCAGAAGGTAAAGGCGAATCAGATGATGTTGAAGGTTGCGTAGCTCGACAGCATGGCGCAACGAACGTATCATTCCATAACTTCCTGTTTGCGAGTCTAGAGCATATAAGCAGGTGACACAGGCCAAGGCAGTTATTGCAGTTGGCCGATGCCAAAGGCGTGTATAATCTTAACCGACAAACAGTGCACGTAGTATAAGGGACCAGGAGCTGATGTTTGTGACTTATACTCCTGCTAATGCTGGAAGAAGAGGGGCTGACTGAGGGGGCGGGAGATAGCGGACGCTCAGCGTTGCTCAAATCCACTTGGGAAGTGCTACGTAGGGAGTAGCTGTATGCTGCTGTGTGAGATGTTGACGCCTGGGGGCGTGAGCGACCGCTAGGAAGGTCTACTTGCTGATGTGCATTTGTAATGCTAGTCGTGGAGACTGAGGTGACAGAGTCAGACATATTTGGCAGGGCGATACATGATCGACGGTGGCCACGGGACGTCGTAGGACGTGAACAGCAAGGGGCCACAAAAGTTCTATAAAAACTAGCGGGCCTATGTGTAGAGGGATTTAGTCCGGAGCAACTTGTTAGGTGCAACCATCTATTACAATTGGAGCATTGTGCACATAAATTTTCTTCCAGCATATACAGCAGATCCATTCTCTTGGTCCCGTGTTGGATTCAATACCAGCTCGAAGCAAGAGAGTCTTTAGCAGTCCAGCTGCAAGGAGTTGCTCGGATGGCATTATTGGGGGGAGGATAACTGACGGTTAGGCAGGGGGGTAGCGAAATAACAGTCCTTGGTCGGGGAAACCCCGAGTCATTCCGGTACGTAGAACCGGCTGTCGTGGGAATGATTGATGTTCCACGGCTTTTCAGTCCCAGCAAAGCATACTTTTACAAAGCGACTTTCTTTGGGATAGTCAACGATTGCGCCTAAAATTGGCCACAAAACTTTGTTCGAACTTTTAAACAATCTCAGTCCATCAATGCCAACATCGATTTTAACTTCTTCATCTACTTCGAGGAAATTAAAGTATTTTTTGTAAAAATGTGTTTGTATCCCAACATAAATGAATTCACCACTCGTAATTGAATAAACTTCAACTTTTGCCCACTTTTCAAGCGCTACAGCAGCAACATTTATGTTGGGATCTACACTTTCACTTAGCACTTCTCTATCACTGAACAGATTTTCGTTATCCACATTCGCCTCTGTGAATAACGAAACCACTTCAAAACTTTCCTCATTATTCACAAGTGAGTCGACACTTTCATCAGCTTCACTGGCGAATTCTCCTATTCTTTTATATTTTGCCGCACTAACCTCAAAACTTTTTTTTCTTTCATAAGGGCATTTCGAAAGGATCTAATTTTTGCACACACAATACAATTTATTACACAGAATACAATATTTATAAAAATACTTGCCGTTTTTCTCCACTTCTGTAGTTTTTAAATGGTTTAAATAGCAGCTTCGTACAATTTTCCAAATTTTGGAAGTCCGTCCACACGATTCGCATAAAAATTTTGAAGAGTATGCACAATAAATAATAGTGACGCAACTTTTAACTTCGATACGGGTAAGCCAAAAGATCTTTAAAAGTAACCGGATTTGATGTGAATCTAATGTTAAGGATTTGGTTAAATCCATTCGGCCATAGGTAAGGTAATACATGTCCATAAATATCGGGAATTTTATCAGAAGACGCGTTTTGATCTCTGCATCTATAATCCGTACTCGAGAATTCGATTGCATATTTATTTCCTAAATAATTTTTTACTGAAACAAAATATTTATTTTTCGCCTTTGGATTATTGATACCGAGTTAAAAACGCATCTCTTGATACCTTTTCTGATATTTTTCGTTATTAGCAGGTGGTGCGGTAGTATAGAATAACCAAGTTTCGGGTATGAGTCGAAAAATGCAGATTCGTTTCCGTGCTTACACATATGCGTCTACGAATTTAAAGGTAAAAAACTAACCAAATGATTAATTTAAAGTATTTATAGTATAATTTAATTTGTTCTTTATCGAACTGATGCAACAAAAGCAGACTTTTTATCGAAAATGATACTTATTTTTTATTGAAAATTTGATTAAAGTTCCGCAATCTAGAATATTTCTGCACCGAACAATTTTATAAATTTAAAAAGACCAAATACATAAACTACTTTCCTGCCTGTGGATTCTACTATTTTGAACCGCAACTCGTGTTTTGACAACTCTCCCGAACTTTAAATGCAAATTAAGAACACAAGAAACACATTAGTGTTTTTAAAAAGTTTATTTATTACTCAGGCAGCTGAGTTCACTCAACAGCGCTCCGCCAAGAACTAACTTAATTCCTAATTTACTTTTATTTATAAGATACAAAATTGCTTATACTCTAATGCCAGCATCCGTCTTAGTAAACAAAATACGGATGTTTTTGTTATTATAATTCAGTAACTTGAATCATGGATTCAAGTTCAAATTACTGGGATAATAAAGAAGAATGAATTCATTGGAAAGATCGATTTGTTTACATTTGCAGTTATGCGACTCAATGAATTTGTGTAACTCATTGAGTACCATTTAGGTACTTGAATTCTTCAACATTTGTTTATATTTGCCGTTAGGCGGCCTAGTGAAGCTGGGTGTTAACTCCCCCTCCTCTAAATCGAAGCGTCCCGTCTTCGAGTAGACGTCTGAAATTTTTTGAATTTTAAAAGCAATGTCATTCATTACGGCTTCTTTATGATTTTCTCTTTCCAATTTTATTTTAGTCTGAAACATCACCGAAAACTTGCATATAACATATATTAGTAAAAATACTACCAATACTGTAGTAAATGCCCACCAAATCGGATTCTGTTGCATCTCTTGTTTCAATTTATTTAAAACATTAACATTCCTTAATTTTAAGTGTTCTTTTTTTGATTCAATATTTTCTTTAACATAAAAATGTTTAAATTTCCCTTCTCTTAAATAGTTCAAAATTTTTCCAGTAGGATTCTCAAATTTCACATTGTCAATTACCACTTTATTATTAAAAGTAACCAAATATACTCCGTCTATTGTGTGATTGTCTACATTATGTTTTCCTGTTATTAATATTGCTCCTTCTTTTATTATTTTAAGTTGTTCATTTTTCTCTTTGATTTTTGTACAATTTGCTCTTTCATTATTTAAAATACTTGTTAAACAAGTTTGATTTTTATTTATCATACAAAAGGCTTGATTTATTTCCTTTTTGCAATTGCTTATTGTATAAAATTTGTTTTCACATCTAATTACCTGATTTTCAATTAATAATTTTCCATCTTGTTGTGCAATAGCTTCTACATTGAACAGGGTACCTATGTTTATTACTTTTGGGTATTTAATGTATATAACAATGATGTCATTGATCTGTACAATTTTGAACTTTGATACATCCATTAAATCAGATATTGTTACATTCTTAACCTCATGATCAATTATTTCATTTATTTCATCCAAATCTAATATAATTGGGTTTAGAATACCTATTTTTGATATAGTAATTGTTTGCAATAAATTTTCCAATTCATTTATAATAAATTTATTGCTTTGTTTCTCTATTGTTGTCCTGCTTATACTACCCTGTAAGTCATTTATTATACGTGTTAAGTCTGTTATTGTCTTAAATATTTGGGAGTTTGTAGTAAATTGTCGGTATTTATTCTCTATTATGTCGTTAAGTTTGTCCGTTATCCTTAAAAAGTCATCATGATCAGGTGTGCCTGAAATCCATTTCCATAATGCCCCTATTTCATTAATTCCTCTTTTTTGTCTATTTGAATTTTGCATTAATTGTCCTAAAAGTGTTTTCATCAATTCTATTTCAAAATGTACTGTATCTTCATCTAATAGAACAAAATCATATGGTTTTTTATAACTTTCTATTACTTCTCGAAAAACTGATAAATTGGTTAAATGAAAAATTGATTGATACTCCTCAAATATCGCTGCGTTTCCTTCCCCCATCAAAACATAATTTTCCCTAGTGTAGTCAATCAATTCTGAATTCACTCCCCATACAACCGTAAGTAACATTATTGAAAATACCATTTTTTATAAAAATTAAACCTTAATATTATCTTTGTGTATGATTCTATTCCTACTTCTTATTTTAACCTTATCCCCTAAGTCCTCACAAACTATTTGTTTCCTATATCTTGGCTTAAGTTTATTTCTTTCTCCAAAAATTTTTTTGTATATTATTTCACCTGGATGATAATTTTTATTTATTCTTTTTTTATTATGAAAGTTCAAAAGCCTTTCTTGCGCAATCTCCAATTTATTTTTTACATCAGAATGGTTTTCTTTATTAAATAAAATATTATACGGCTGCTTCCCCGTTACCGAGTGAATTGATGTATTGTATTGTTGTACCGCTCTTATGATTGCCTCCAAATCACCTATCAAGTTATGCTCCTGTTTCAAACATCGAGCTATTTCAACTATTGTTGAATGAACTCGCTCCACTTGTCCATTTGTAGTACTATGCCTTGTTGTGCAAAAGAAAATCTGGACATTTAATCTATTCATTAATGATTTAAATTGTGCGGAACAAAAACTAGGCTCATTATCCAAAACCAGGGCCGTGCGCAGGAATTGTCCTTGGGGGCGGGGTTTTAATTTAGATTTGCATTCGCATACATTTTTCACTATGTTAAACATATTTGCTGAAACAGATACCTAGACCCATATATCACAAATTTAAATGTTCTTTAACTTTCCTGAAACTGCATACTCTGATGCCTAAAACTACTATTTTTTTGGTTGTACACATTTTTCTGTATTTGATAGAGAATTGGTGATATGATGGCATATCCCAGCTAACTAAAAGTACAAAAAAAGACTCCTTTCGGAGCCATAAAACACTCATTTCTCAGAACTTTACTCTCCAAAATGAGCTTCTTTCGGAGCCCAAATGGAGCGAAAAATCGCTCTACGCGGGAACTCCAACGAAGTCATAAAAAAGAGTCCGAAATGAGTCCGATTTCGATGAATTTGAAGCGTTTTTTGACTCTTTCTAAATGAACTGCGGAGCCTTTTATTGGTGCTTTTCTGAACCTTTTTCGGAGCCTTTTATTCCTCCATTCTGAGGGTTTCTGGAGCCTTCTCAGACGCCTTTCGGAGCCTTTTAATTGGTGCTTTTCTTTCATTCATCCATTCAGAGGGTTTTTGGACACTTTTCGGAGCCTTTTATTGGTGTTTTTCTGAAGCTTATTTGGGGTCGTTTTTTATTTCTTTTGGGTCATAATTTCTTTGCGCAATTTTTCACTTCTAACTATTCTGCCGTCACCAACTCTGACTTTCTCAACAATTTAATTAATTGTCCAACTATATGCGCCAATGATGTTCTTATTTATCTGAAAACCTTGAAGGAACCTTTTAAATGCGGACCTGATAGGATTCCTACATGCTTCTTGAAGAAGTGTGCTAACAATATTTACCAACCCCTTACCAATTTGTTCAATCTGTCACTAAAGTGTGGTGTTTTTCCAAAAGCATGGAAAGAGTCGTTTCTTCTACGGCTTCATAAAAGCGGAAGCAAGGCTTCTATAGAGAACTATCGTGGCATAGCAAAGCTTTCTGCCATCCCAAAAGTGTGTGAAGCTATTGTTACCAATCAGCTTACGAATCCTATCTCTACCTTGATTTCCGACTGTCAACACGGGTTCTGTAAGGGAAAGTCCACCGTTACAAACTTACTTGAATTTACTTTGATTTCAGCAAAGCTTTCGATAAAGTGTGTCACTCTTTACTTATTCATAAACTGGATCAGTTGGGTTTCCAGCCGGGTCGCAATCGCTAGATCTCTTCTTACCTTAGCGACAGAGCACAAAAAGTAGTGTTTAAAAAGTGTGAATCCGATGTTATTTATGTCTCCTCAGGAGTTCCTCAAGGAAGCCATCTTGGCCCGATTCTGTTCTTGTTGTTTATAAATGATATTTCTACAGTAATATAATTTTCGAAAATTTTAATGTATGCCGACGATGTAAAGCTTTTTATGTCATTCGAAGAAGCTTCAATCAGATCTATTATATATGCCGCTTAATCTAAAGAAATGTAAATACATGCGTTTTTCGAGAGGAAAATCACAGCCAGCTTCCTATACAATTAACAGTTATAGTCTTGAGCAAATGTATGATTTTGTTGACCTTGGGGTTATTATGGACTAAACACTCAGTTTTAACTGCCATATTAACGTAACAGTCAATAAAGCTGGAGGCGTTCTAGCATTTGTTAAACGATGGTCTAAAGAATTTAGCGACCCTTATGTAACTAAAACTCTTTACTACATTAGTCAGACTGATACTTGAATACGGTTCTATAATTTAGAATCCACGTTGCCAGGTCCACGTGAATCGCTTAGAATCAGTTCAAAAACAATTTTTAATATTTGCCTTAAGAGATCTTCACTGGGATCCCTTGTATAATTTGCCATCGTATACGAGTCGCTTAAAACTAATTAATCTTCACAGCCTTTCTAGTCGGAGGGAAACGCGTGGAAATGTTTTCATGATTAAATTACTAAATGGTTCAATCACAAGCCCGTTTCTTTGGAGCGAAGTGAACTTCAATGTACCTTCTCGTCCATCAGGACATTTTAAACCACTTATCTTGAAACAGTGCCGAACTAATTTGGAATTAAATCAGCCTTTTCGTTGTTTGTGTCAAGATAATAACTCTCATTCTGGTACGTTTGATATTTCAGACTCATTATGCAGAATAAAAATGTCAATTCTTTCTATCCTAAATACATAGCAACAATTTGCTTTCATATCCTTTGATTCTTATCTTTATTCTTTACAATAACTATTCGCTGTCAACTAATTATTTATTACTTGTGTCATCTATTTTGTATCTACCTTACTTGGCTGATGAGGTTTTCTCTGTAGCTGAGCAGTTTCAGATCTCGACGATTAACAAACCAAAGCCTTTGAAAAACGGATTATTGACACTATTTGGAAAATATGAAATATGCTATGTTTATTTTCCACTATTGATAAACGTCCATGAAAAATGCGATCTTTATCTTCTGTTAGGTAAAATAAAATAAACCTCAGAAAATGTTTGAAAACATTCAAATATTTGAACGTTGTCGCTCATCTGCTCTCCAACGTTCATTTTCTCACAATTCTCTTTACGCCTACAACAAAAAGGGTCAGAAAACACTCGAAATCTTTCATATAATTGAGCCTTGCAGTTCATTCGCTCTGTTAATTGAAACTGCTCACTGTTTTCATCGGTAAAATTTAAGAACAAAAAATGCCCATACGCTACACAACTTTGTAATTTCGGAAAGCTCCAAGTGCAATTCAAAGTGCCGGACTTATGTATTGGCCAACCTTATTCTTTGCAACTTTCACCAATTTCTTCTTCCGTAAAATTATTTTAACTAATTTAGTCAAAAATTATTAGTCAAGATTCAATACAAGATTTATAAACTGTATTTTGAAAATTTTTGTAAAATCATTGCAACTTAGATTTGGCCATGGGGGGGTTTTAACCCCCAAAACCCCCCCGTGCGCACGGGCCTGTCCAAAACCATACTTCTGACATTAGGAAATATCTGCAGAGTCTCAAGAATCTTTCCATTCATATCCAACTTATTCTCTATAGATTTTATAACTGTGAATTTTGAGTAAGCATCTATACAAGTAATAAACTTTAATCCTTGCGCAAAAAATATATCTACGTGTAATTGTTCTCCCTCCCTACTAGGTATTGGTGCTTGACCTATCGGTATTAATTTTGGGTGTCTCTCGTACTTGTTACTATTACAGATACTGCAATTCTTGACATATTGTTTAAATTGTTTTACCATCTGCGGCCAATAATACTGTTCTCGAATCTGCATTATATTTTCTCTATAATTACGATGAGCCCTGTTATGTGTCTGCTCTATAATAATTGCTTGGTCTTCCCTATTAGTAATATCATTAGCAAAACAGCCAGCATGCAAAAATTTGGTGGTTGGGTAGGCGTTTTTTAACACCGTTTTAATTTCATAAATTACTTCTGGTGTGCAATAGATGCCTGTAACAATTCTAGGGTTCAAACATTCAGAGAGAACGGGAACAATATTTTGTGGCGTATCATATTCGATCAAATACCTGTTGTTACCAAAATATGAAATTCTTTCCTGAGTGGTAATTCTTGCCCCCTTATCTATTAATATCTGTTGCCTAAAATGATTCAATGGCTTTTTTGTTTTCTCAACATGATATTCATCGCTACTCTCAGCCGAATGCTGTGTACCTGTAAGTGAATCATCTGAACCCGAATCCTCACTATTCGTATCTGTCAAATTATTCAAATGCTGCCTAGATAATGCATCAGCAACAACATTCGTTGCTCCTGGTTTATAAACTATCCTGGGTGAAAACTCCTCAATAAAAGCTCTCCATCTCTTCATTTTTACATTGGGACTCCTTTCAGACATTGCAAATGACAATGGCTGATGATCCGTGTGAATTTCCAAATCTTTCACGGCATAAAGGTAATGGCGTAATGCTTTTAATGCCCAAACGATCGCAAATAACTCTTTTTCGTTTGTTGCATAATTCTGTTCAGTGGAGTTAAGAGTCTTTGATATAAATGTTATAAGACTTCCCTCCTGGGGCAAAACTGCACCCACTGCCACATTGGAAGCGTCAGTAGTTAGAACTAATTTCTTTTGAAAGTCTGGTTGAGCTAATTCAACTTGTTCCCTTAACGCATTTTTTAAAGTTTCACAAGCCGCTATTCCTTCCTGGTCAAGATAAATGTTTGTTTTCTTTGACATATACTGTGATATTTTACCATTTTCTCCTTTCAAGTGCCTCGTTATTGGTTTAGCTATTTTTGCATAATCCCTTATAAATTTCCTATAATACCCCGTTAGTCCTAAAAATCCTCTTATTTGTCGTAAAGTTTTGGGGATTGGGTAGTTTTTTATCGTTTCTATCTTTCTGGGATCTGTTTTTATAACCTTGTGGGACACAACATAGCCAAGCAATTCGACTTCCGTTTCTATAAATCTTGACTTTTCCACAGATATTTTCATATGAACCCTTCCAAGTGTTTGCACTATATGCTTTAAATGATCCATATGCTCCTTTAATGTTTTTGAATATATTATAATGTCATCAACATAAACATGACAGAATCTACCAATATACTCATGCAGAATATCATTCATTGCTCTCTGAAATATGCTCGGAGCATTTTTTAACCCGAATGGCATTCTCAGATATTCATATTTCCCATTATTTACCGAAAACGCTGTTTTTTCTATATCTTCCTTTTTCATTGGTATCTGATGAAATCCATACTCCAAATCGATTGTTGAAAAATATTTTGCCTCCCCCAAATTGAAAAGTATAACCTCAGGATTTGGCATTGGATACCTATCAGATATAGTTTTCTCGTTTAACTTTTTGAAATCTTTGACCATCCTTAATTTAGGACTTCCATCCTTATTTATTCCATTTTTGGGAACGACCCAAACAGGTAATTATATGGGCTTTTGCTGTGCCTTATTATATTTTTTTCCAATAAAACCTTAATTTCTTCATTAACAAAAGCATTTGCAGACATAGAATATGGATATTGTTTTGCCCATACCGGTCTGTCATTCTCAGTTCTTATCTCCGCTTCAACATCAGTTCTGAAGGGCAGATCCATATTTACGTCCCTATGGGCTTTTTCTATTATTTTAACAACGTCCCGTCTCAACAACGGAATATTGACTGTCTTTGTTTCTTTATTTATATATTTATCAGCAAATTCACCATTGCTAATACTTTTTTCAAATTCTATATTATTTATTCCCAATATGTTATTGGTAAAGGCTTCAGGGATCTCTTTTCCCGAAGTAAGTTTTTTTACATTTTTTGTTTTGGACTGGTATGACTCATCAGTTGGCGTTGTAGAACCCTTTTGTTCCACAATATATTTTTTATTTGAATTGCCGGAATTCTCTTCGGCGGGCACCTTAGGATTTTTTAATCCCAAGGGGTTTGAATTATTTTGAAAACTTTCCTCCATATATTCATTTTGAACCTTTCCTTTCACGTTGCCGGTATTATCGTCATTATTCTTAGGACTTCTCCTTATTGTTATCTCCATATATAAGTTCTGCTTTTTCCATATCTATTTTTGCCTTAATCTTTCTCAAAAAATTGACTCCTACTAGAAAGTCACTTTCTAAGTTATCTATTTCGTAAAATCTTTCCTTAAATCCAAACAAGTGTACGTCATGGTACAAGGTAATGATGGTCGAACCATGAATGGTTCTTACCCTCTTCTTAATTGCTAATTCCTTACCGTTGTTATATATACCCTTCCTGATGTAACAACTCGTCGCACCAGTATCTATCAATATTCTAATTTTTACTCCGCTATGTCTATCTGTTCGGAAGATGTAGGGCAGGTGGAGGCCTGATCTAAAAAATGATTTTCATTTAAATTGTTTATTCGTGGCTCCTTTGACCTAGGTTGACCACTAAAATTCATACCCCTCTTTACTGGCTGGTTAAATTGCCATTTCTGTGAATTATCATTTTGTTGTTGACCCTGAAACATTTTTGGTTGGGATGATTGATTATAACCGACCGTTCTCTGCTGACCAAGTGGCAGATTGTCGGATGATGTATCCATCGGTTCTGGTTTTGGGAAATTCATATTATTGTTATTTCTCACTTGTGGGTATCTCAAATGGTTCTGGAATTGATTTCCCCCCCTTTGTGTATTATTCTTAGGACTCCGCAAATTATTATTAAACGTTTTATTTTCCGGAAGGTAAGTTTTTGAAAAATTCAGAGCAAATTCTGAACGCATTTGATTTGAATGAAGCTCCTGTGCTTTCGCCAGAGCATTTGGCAAATCGGCAGGAGCCAGTGTGAAAAGTACTTGGTTTAAAGGAGGATTTAATCCCGTTATAAATGTTCTTAGAGCGGTTTCGCGATTTTTAATTTGTCCGTGGGTCATCATGGTTTTGTTTATTAATAGTGTTAATTTCTGATTCACTTCATTGTAATAATCAATCAAGGATTTCGATCCTTGTCTCAATATACTCATTTCTTGATCAATCACATGGATTGGTCGTTTGTCTGCATAGGCAAAGTCTAGCCTGGCAAATATAGCTTCTAAGTTTAGTACTGTGCCATGATTGGTAAGGGTATCATTGGCATTTCCTACTATTTTATTTCGAAGTATGGTCAACGCCCCGAAATACTTCCTGCTTCCTTCGATATATAAACTCATCGAATTTTTTGCAGCCTCCCTCCAACTAACATAACATTTACCAGAGAATTCTGGCAGCGACTTAATTATATCTAAACCTTCAGTACAAACTACTCCGTCATCAATAGTTTGTGTACGGTATTCCGTCACTTGCGTAGCACTAGTCAATGTCTTAATTTGATTAGTCAGTTGATTAATTTCATCCCTAAGATTAGCAGTTTGTGTAGCTATTATTCTAGCGATATCTTCTTCAGAAATATTGCTAACTGCCATTTTGGAAAATTGGTTAGTTAGCTCGTCCACTGTGATTTTATTAATTTTTAAAGTAAATTCTCTTTTCCCTGAAAGGACAATTGACGTTGTCGTGCCTACCACTTTGACAATAATCACAATAAAAAAGCCTTTCGTAATTAATTTTCGTGGGATAATTTCCCATTAATTATTTTTACATTTCCTTAATATTATTTATTAACTTAACTTACAGTCAGCCCTCCTGTTGGTTTGGTTGTCCTCTTATGCTGTTGTTATTGGAGTAGATTATGGTCCCACGTTGGCAACGTCCCGGCTTGACGTGCAATACCTCTATTTAATGTTTTATTTTGATTTCTTTTAACTTATAGTTTTTCTTATTTTTTCACTACACTTTATCCTTGTTTGTAGGACATGTGTTTTTTATTAGAAAAAAGTTAGCACGAAAAGTTTTGTTTAGATTTTCTCCCTTTCTAGTGGGATACTTGTTTTCTTTTTTTAATTTAGGCAAACTTATCATTTCCTTTCGCACAAGGATAGTTCATATGTTAAGTTTTTTTTCTTTTTTTTTTTTAGTTTTTTTTTATTAAAATTTTTTCAAACTTAGGTACCTAGGTACACTTTTTTTATAACTTGTTTTGTCCAACTTTTCTCCCTTTCTAGTGGGATACTTGATTTATTTTATTTAGGACGGGCTTAACATTTCCTTTCGCACAAGGATTTGTTATGTTAAGCACTCCTGGCAGGATCGCCAATTAAGAACACAAGAAACACATTAGTGTTTTTAAAAAGTTTATTTATTACTCAGGCAGCTGAGTTCACTCCACAGTGCTCCGCCAAGAACTACCTTAATTCCTAATTTACTTTTATTTATAAGATACAAAATTGCTTATACTCTAATGCCAGCATCCGACTTAGTAAACAAAATACGGATGTTTTTGTTATTATAATTCAGTAACTTGAATCATGGATTCAAGTTCAAATTACTGGGATAATAAAGAAGAATGAATTCATTGGAAAGATCGATTTGTTTACATTTGCAGTTATGCGACTCGATGAATTTGTGTAACTCATTGAGTACCATTTAGGTACTTGAATTCTTCAACATTTGTTTATATTTGCCGTTAGGCGGCCTAGTGAAGCTGGGTGTTAACTTGCATTTGTAGAAGCTGACGTATTGTGTAAAGGAGTACCTCAAGTTTAAACTCGTTACATAACCGAATACATATGGCAATGCTGCCAAGGAGCAGTGGAACAAAATTCTTCTTTAAGTTGGCAACGCATACAATATACTAATTGACAACTATGTCAACAATAACATATCCCATCTCATTTTGGCATGCAGCGAGACTATAATTTTTATTTCAATAGTGTTGGGTGACAGCAGAAGAATTTGCTTTTGTGTTTGTAAATACGTTAGGCATTTTTTGCTGGGAATTAAGTCTAAATGAATGTATAGGAAAAAAAAAATAATTTTTTCAACAAACTATATTTCTAACTATAGCTAAAGTGCGTTAAGTATTGAAATTACTACAATGTTGATTAATTCCGAACCCTGAAGGCACGCTTGCGGGTGGTGTGTTCCCTTGGTGGTTCAGCGGGCCCGACGTTACTGGGTTTTAGGATAGGAAACATATGAACCTCCACATCCGACCCAGCCCCTGACAATGTTTCAAGCTACATGCTTCTTTAACCTGGCACATAATAAAAAAACTGTCATCTTTACAATACTTATAAAAAGTTTTACTCGCAATGTCAGCTGTGTGAAAGTCAGGATTCAGGACAGGATTCCATGTGTCTCCCACCCTGATCAGTTGATTAATTACTTGTGTACTTAAATTGCCATCATAAAAATTAAACACCATTTGCGGGCATTCTGATTTACCCTACAATTTACTTCCGGCCACACCGAGAATACCAAGCACTTGTTTGTCTGGAAATTAAAAGTTCCGTTATTAGTGCCTTTTACATTTTATGGAACCATTCGAAGAATTTTATCGGCTTTTAAATCGGCTTCTTCTAATTAATTTAGGAAAATCGAAGAATTTTACTAGAGGTAATGTTTCTCCATAAGCTGATTATTGGTGAAATTGACTCTTCTGAACTAGTAGGCAAACTAAATTTTGCTGTACCTGCTAGAAGGTCCAGGCACTACGTTCCGTTTCATTTACCTCTTTGTCATTCAAACTTCGTCAAAAATAGGCCCCTGCTTATCTGGTTTTCGTACTACAATGACTTGTCTTGCTGTTTAAGCTTTGAACGTACAATTGCCGCTTTACGTAATGACATACCTGCATATCTAACCAGACTTTAAAAGTAGATTGGAAACACGTCCTTTTCACTCCTCTTTAATCTCTTGGATGGATTGGTGACTCTGCCTCTCTAGGTTAGAAATTAAAAAATGGCAATAAGCCTTAAATACATAACTAGAAATATTCATCTATACTTCGATTGGAACACGTCCTGCCATGCTATGGGCAGATTATAATCTGGGCACTACATATCAAAACTTATTCTACAGAGTCCAGTACGCATCTGCTCCCTACTGAGCTAATATTGTTAACTACACTATATGGATTCCTATAGTGCGATTCTGTAACACCTCGCCGAGTGTTAAGCTTGTCGACGAGTTTTGGCGTTTGCTCTTAACGAAAGTGCGATTCTGTAACTTTCCTTAACACTTTTTAGTGTTAGCTGTTTTATGTATGTATATCTGTTAAAATTGAGGGGAAAGCTGCACTCATCTTAAGTACAGCATTTGACAGCGCCGACGTTCGCAGTAGCGCAGGTGATAAGCGTTCGGACTACAACGTGCTCGTCGCGAGTTCGGTTTCATGTTCGGAGAACTTATTTTCTATAACTTTTAACACCACAAAATTTGTTCGCGTTAACTAAGGTGTTAGCTAACACTTTTCGGTGTTAAGGGAAATTAACGCTAACACTTGGCGTTAAAAAAGTTACAGATTCGCAAAAAGTGTTAAAAATGGTGTTAAGCGAAGTTCACGCTAACACCTGGCGTTAAAAAAGTTACAGAATCGCGCTACTGAGCATATATTTGAATGATCACATGGACCGAATGGCAGGGTGCAACGGAGACTTTAGATTATTTTGCTATGTTAAGTTTTCTTTTGTAACACTTTGTAATTTATAATAGAATGTACTACATTCGCCATTAGTCGACCGTTTTGTGTTAGTGTCGACTTAAAATAAAATAAAAATTTGGTGCTACCACCGGCAAGAACAATGCCACTTTCCCGCAGCTATCGATTTATGTCAAGCCGCAGGCTGAATCTAAACTGTCACCTATCCAACCATTCCATTAAAAACTAAACTAAATAATTAACTTAGCGAATAGGAGAAATTAGAACTGTATTACTGGTTGTTTAAGCATTCTTAAGAATAACCTAAATACTATTTGTAGTGAGCACGTTCGTAAAGTAAAGAATAAAGTTTACAAGATTCCTTGGTTCACGAAGGAGTTGAAAAACTTAAGAAATTGTGAAACAAGTTTTCCAAAAAATTCAAAGTTTCAGTTTTACAAAGAAATGTATTTAAAATATTTGAACGAGTTTAAATCGTTGAGCAAAGTCTTGAAGCAACATTATATAAGAAAATTCGAAGAGGGATTTAACTGAATCCGAAAGCTTTTTGGCGCTATGTGAAGGCTAAAAAATAGTGCTCGAGTATACCCTCTGTTGTATTCTACAAAGATACACAAGCTGACTCGGCATTAGATGCTGCAAATCTTTTTGCGGATTTTTCAGCCCGAGCTTTGAGGTTGACTCTAATTTGAGTAGACGATGTTAAACTGGGGCTTCATCAAATTAAAGTCAACTCATGTTGACGGTTTGTCGTCTCACCTTTCAAGTGTTCAGCTCTCGCCAAAAGTGTTCAGCTCTCGCCTACCCAACTTGGCAGCTTTTTAGTAAATCGCTTGAGCAAGGCATTTTCATTGATTCATGGAAAATATCATTTATTATGCCAATTTTTAAATCTGGCAATAGTTGGCTCACAACTAAGCACTGTTTCCAAAATCACTGAATTTGGGATGGGCTTTGGCTTGAAGTTCTCTTTTCAAAGCCATTTTAATTATACCATATCTAAATCTTACTCAATGCTGGCTTTTGTCAGACGTTTCAGCTCGGATTTCAAGGATCCGTATACTTTGAAAACTCTTTTTACCTCTCTGGTATGCTCGAGACTTGAATATGCGGTTTTCATTTGGCGTCCGTATTATTGCTGTCATATTAGTCGTTTGGAGAGAGTTCAGAAAGACTTTATAAAGTACGCTCTGCGCCCCCTTCACTTTGAACTTCCAGTTCCGAATTATGAATCTAGATGCATGCTTATAGATCTCTCATAGATCTCTCACTTTTATTTTTAATTTGATATCTGGGGTGGTCGACTGCCCTTTTTTGCTTGAACGTGTTTTCTTTCTTGTTCCTAATATTTGCTTTAGGAATCATGCCACATTTTACGTTGGGCTGGCGAGGACAAATAATGCGGCCGATGCTCCTGTTGCTAGAGCGCTTATAGAGTTTAACTTGTTTCAAATTCTTCAGTTTTGGACTTCTCCTTCTGTGAAAAAATTTCTAAAATGCTACTTAATGACCAGTTAACTTAGCTTTTAGTCTACCTTCACCTGTAATTAGTCTGTAGGAAATGTAAATTTCAAGATTAAATAACTAAAATGTACTAAAACTTAAATAAAACAAAGAAGAACGCTTCTTTCTTTTCACCATTCTTATGGTCCTTCTAACCGGATACGCCAAAAGGGACTTCTTAATAGCGCTAAATAAACTACTTGCATTACAAATTAAAATCGTTTTAAATAAAATTATGAGCGATTATAAGGATGTTAAGCTTAAAATTCCGTCCCAGAAGTTAATCGCTATGTTCTTACAAAGATTTAGTTTGTAACGATTGTATTTAGTACCAACAGCTCTTCAGGTATGTTACAACACCGATATCGTTTTGTTATCCACCGTCATGGTGCAACTGAGCAATCCAACCAATTAATTATAACACTGTTCCAGCCAAGAACGACTTAAAATGTTAATGCATGAATATAAAAAGAAAGTTCCCTGACTGAATCAAAGCTACGTCGTAATAAGGACCTTCAAATTGAATACATCGCCTTGCTGTAGGAACATGCTGATTTCGGCCACAATACACATTTCCTAGTGGTATGAGAAATTTCATTCCACACCA
Organism: Sphenella marginata; assembly: GCA_951509765.1. Lineage (NCBI taxonomy): Eukaryota > Metazoa > Arthropoda > Insecta > Diptera > Tephritidae > Sphenella > Sphenella marginata. Next base: position 77,921,994 of record OX608078.1, read on the forward strand.
TGCAATGCTCAAATTAGATAGCTGCACAACTAAAATACGTGTCGTATTTGATGCATCGTGTTATACACATAATGAAAAATCCCTTAATGACGTAATACGCGTCTGCCCAACTATTAAAGATGATCTTGACTTGTCGATCAAGATAATGCAAAATATCAATGCATATTTTGAAAAGGTGATGATTGTGAACAGGTGCCTATAGAACAGCAAGTGCACCGTACCTGTCAACCAAATGTCTCCAGGAACTACCTGATGATCACACATCAGTTCATTCTATAGTCCCATTTGTGGTACGTCGTTATTTCTTTGTCGACAATCGGATGACGGGGGCCATCCCGCGGCGGATTAACGTTGGGAAAGTGAGCATCAAATGATCATTGTACCCTATCATACCACAAATCGTCCAGTTGGATGACATCGACTACGTAAAAGTGTTAACCATACGATGTTAACCATAGTTAGATTGCCTTTTTTTAAATAGACACCACACCCAATATCATCAAGGGTGACCAAAAGGTCCAATTCGGAACAGATTTTACCATCCATTGCCAATTCAAGCATCAACACTTATGGAGCCTGTATATAAATTAAACAAATTTATTAATTTTTCAATATTTTTATTGCCCGGCCAGCTTAACTGAGGCGGAGAGTTGACTTATGAAAACTAAATTTCTCTTAAATCTAAATCTAAGCTTATCCCGACATTCGTCGTCGCTGCATTTAAGGCTGCGCTGTGTCTGGGAATTCAATTCCTCGTTGCATGTTGATTTTGCATAACCAGCACAAATGGAAAATTGCAGTGGCCAGCGACAACAATAATAAGTCGCTGGTGACGATATCGCGCCCACTCAAAGCACTCACATAAGCTGAAGCTGAAAGTTGGTGTTGTGTTGCAGCTTCCAGGAATTCACAAATATGTGAGCTTATGTTTGGCTGTGAGCCCCTTCTAAGTTAAGGACATCCTCGGACTTTTTTAAGTTATCAATGACGGCTTGAATGTCTTTCCTTTTACGTCATCTTGTTTTCCTCTGTCTCAGCTTAAGGAGGAAGTGTGGCGACAGCCACCAATCCTGACAACACCGGAGACACCACAGTTCTTATCTGCATTTTTTCAATGAATCTTAAGTTCTGCGCACTAATTCGACGGGAAGCTGGACAATTCGTTTACAAACTAATATAGGTTTAGGACATTTTATTAAAAAATATAAAACCTTATTATCTAACAGGACCTTCATATGTTACAGTTGTATTTGTAGAGTGTATGTTAGTTATTTTTTCTATATCATCAAAATTAAATACTGAAAGGTTAATGACGCCTATGCTTGCAAGGGCAATGGTTGAGATCAACGCTTCGATTTCGGAAATTAAAATTCTATTCCTGGCTAGTAATGATTTGTATAAATGATCGGTGTTGATATGTTTCGCTTTTATGTTTTTTATGATTATATTTACCTTGTCTGTTGGAATATTTATTTTTTCCTGGACTAACGTGTTTATTTCTATTTGCCTACTTTCTGAGTTAATTAGCTCCTGTCGGAATTTTAAATTTTCAAAATCGTCGAAGGTTGGTGTCCCTGTTATAACTTTCTACGCTGCTCTTTACATATTTATGCTTCGAGTTTGCCTATGCTGAATGCCAAATGTTGCCAAAAGTGTTTTTATATGCTTAACATCAGTGTTTATTAACATTCTCATATGGGATGCAGGGAAATGTTTCGTTATTTCCTTTGTTTCATCTGCTATTTCCATATACGTGTCGGGATTAGTTGTGTGTTTTAGAAAGTTAACATCCCGGCAGACAGTAACGAACCCGTCCTGAATTGGAATGTAATTGGAGTTCGAGTAGTCCGTCAGTTTCGCTGCCGCTGACCCAATCAGAAGCATCACCGAAAGAATCCTGAAAATTTACGAAAGTTACTGATAACACAGGCCAGCACTCAATTTGCTTCTTTGAATTCATTCTAGTTAACTTGGCTGCGCTGAATTCAAATCTGTAATCAGTTTGTCTCTATCAGTTGTAGTTTTTATGATATAGCTTTTTTATTCCCCCCACTTAAGACCGTCTGTCAGTTTTAAAAAAATTTTTTTTAATCACAATTTCTTATTTACAGCTATAGTAGTTGTCTTATGTTTTCTTTAAACGTGTATTCTCCACAAATGTAACAAAATGTGTCAGCGTAATTTTTACACCGTTTTCTATTGGAAGTCATTTCTATTTACATCAACAATTTTTAATAAACTTTGCCAACTGCAATAAACCACTTCTTACAAGCAACTAAGTTCCGATATGCAATTGGAGCGCAATAAGAAAAAATAACGTTCTCAATAATATTATACAAATAAAATTCCCGTTAATCAGCTATCAACTATACAAAATATAATATTTTCGGAACCAGCTTGTACCGAATTTTATATACCATCCAGTAAATGAGTTCCTAAGTTAAATTAACCGATTTCAAAAAAAATCATATCTTAAGCGAACCGGCTCGATACCTATAAGTTGACTGGAAGGTAAAATATACTTATGAAATGAAAAAAAAAAATTGAAAAAAAAAGAACATTTAAGGTGAACATTTTTTTTCAGGGCACAGTGGAGGGTATAAAAAAGCTATATCATTACAACTAGAGCTGATAGAGACAAACTGATTACAGATTTGAATTCAGCGCACCCAAATTAACTAGAATCAGTTGATAAATGCAAACATTTTTTTTAATTTTGTCGGACTGTGTAATAAAAACTATTTTATGTTGTCCTTGTGGACCCCAAGTCTGCCTCTACTCTGACTTCTATGTATAGAGGTGTGAGCTTATTTCTTCACCTCTTATTGGATTTCACTAACACGCGTTCTCCCACATCAAACCCCCTGTTCGGGCTGGAGGGGTTATTCCTCTCCAGTTGTGCTTGTTGGGCTTTCATTAACTTTTTCTTTATTTCATCTCTCAATGGGTTTTTTGTTTGTCACAGAATGGATTGTTTGATTATATTCAAACGTGGCCAACAATATAAGTTCGATAGTTTCGTCAATTTTCTTCTCCATTTTCAGACATGTTGCAATATCCGTCAGTGTACTATGGAGCCGTTTAACCTGATGTTTTACAGCCAAAATGCACCAGAGACGGCATAGTGAAATTCTTATGTAAAATCACCTCCTAATTCCGAAAATCAAGGTTATTTTTACTTGAATGGTACCGTTTTTGAGATATTTACGATTTACCGCTATTTCAAAAAACAGAAAAGATGGCTCCACTTAATCGTGTATATCTCAAGAACAAACTGAGCTTTTCCAAAACGGTTTGAAAAATTTGAAAACTTATAAGATTTACTATAGTCAGTACATACAACACTTTTTGCAAGGTCCTGCAGATTCAAACATATTGAACAATCATTACGGATTTTTTAAATTTTTTTTGTAAAAATATAAAAAAATGTGTACTTTGCGAGCAAGCATCTCGAAAGCTTTTTGTTTTTTTTGCAGATATTTTTTCCTCCCTCTAAGCTCTGTTTTATTACAAAAAAAATAAGCTATCAGTGAACAAACTCGATGAACTAATACAAAAGTTATAAGCATTCAAGTAAATATATCCATTTAATACTTAAGTACCCTACAAATAATAGCATATGTACATACGATTCTGTCTTAACTCTATGATCTTATTTTCTAATTGAAAAAGTTATGTGTCTTGTTTTGACGCTTATTTAGATTAGGATCGGTTTCTCTTATGAGAAACCAACAGTAGTCGCCCATCATAGCGACATCCCAGAATCCTTGATACCGAATTTCAATCACTTTCATTTGCTGGTGCAACCTTTCTCCATGCTCGTCACTTTCGTCGCCAAGATTTTGCGGGAAAAAATTTAAGTGGGAGTGTAAGAAATGAATTTTTAAAGACATATTTACTCCTGAAAGAAAATAAAAAAGTAAATTAGATAAATACATAAGTGACACATTAGTATATAATTTTCTAAGGCTGGATTTATCTTTCAATTCAGAACAGATTTTTTGTTTATATTTTTCCCGTTCTTGTTTGTTCGGAACTGGACGATGAATTCAGATTTATGGCTATATATTCTCATGTAAATTTAGGTAATATATAATTTATTATAATATGTTTTTTTATTTACCCATTTCCGCATAGTTTTTGATTAAGTCGTTCACTATCATCTCGTAGTTAGGACTTTTGTGTTTGCCTAAAAAAGAAGTAACGACCTTTTCAAAAAAAATCCCACGCTGCTGCCTCCACTGGTGACAATAGTTCTTTGAAATGGTTATTGGTCATCATTTTCCTTATTTGCGGTCCCACAAAAATGCCTTCCTATATTTTTGCTTCTGAAATCTCTGGGAAGATTGTCTTCAAATGATGAAAAGCTTCGCCTTCTTTGTCCAAAGCCTTCACAAAGTTTTTGATAAGGCCGAGCTTGATGTGGAGCGGAGGTAGAATTATTTTTTCCTTCTTTATAAGTGGAGAGTATTTTATGTTATCTACGCCAACTTGAAACTCGATTCGTTCTGGCCAATCCTTTATGATTTAGTGGTCTTGACGAGCTCGGCTATCCCATTTGCATAGAAAGCAACAGTATTTTGTGTATCCACTTTGTAGACCACATAGCATTCCAACGACTTTAAGATCGGCACATATTTTCCAATCATGTTCTTCGTATTTGATTAACTTGAGCCATTTTTGCATTATCTCATATGTTTCCTTCGTATTTACTGCATGCGCGATCTGGATAGATGGCTTTTGGTTGCCAATATGCAATAATACGGCCTTTAAACTTAATTTATTGCCGTCTATGAACAATCGCCACTCTTTTGAATCATATGGTATAAAAAAATGTGTACTTTGCGAGCAAGCATCTCGAAAGCTTTTTGTTTTTTTTGCAGATATTTTTTCCTCCCTCTAAGCTCTGTTTTATTACAAAAAAAATAAGCTATCAGTGAACAAAATCGATGAACTAATACAAAAGTTATAAGCATTCAAGTAAATATATCCATTTAATACTTAAGTACCCTACAAATAATAGCATATGTACATACGGTTCTGTCTTAACTCTATGATCTTATTTTCTAATTGAAAAAGTTATGTGTCTTGTTTTGACGTTTATTTAGATTAGGATCGGTTTCTCTTATGAGAAACCAACAGTAGTCGCCCATCATAGCGACATCCCAGAATCCTTGATACCGACTTTCAATCACTTTCATTTGCAGGTGTAACCTTTCTCCATGCTCGTCACTTTCGTCGCCAAGATTTTGCGGAAAAAAATTTAAATGGGAGTGTAAGAAATGAATTTTTAAAGACATATTTACTCCTGAAAGAAAATAAAAAAGTAAATTAGATAAATACATAAGTGACACATTAGTATATAATTTTCTTAGGCTGGATTTATCTCTCAATTCAGAACAGATTTTTTGTTTATATTTTTCCCGTTCTTGTTTGTTCGGGACTGGACGATGAATTCAGATTTATGGCTATATATTCTCATGTAAATTTAGGTAATATATAATTTATTATAATATGTTTTTTTATTTACCCATTTCCGCATAGTTTTTGATTAAGTCGTTCACTATCATCTCATAGTTAGGACTTTTGTGTTTGCCTAAAAAAGAAGTAACGACCTTTTCAAAAAAAATCCCACGCTGCTGCCTCCACTGGTGACAATAGTTCTTTGAAATGGTTATTGGTCATCATTTTCCTTATTTGCGGTCCCACAAAAATGCCTTCCTATATTTTTGCTTCTGAAATCTCTGGGAAGATTGTCTTCAAATGATGAAAAGCTTCGCCTTCTTTGTCCAAAGCCTTCACAAAGTTTTTGATAAGGCCGAGCTTGATGTGGAACGGAGGTAGAATTATCTTTTCCTTCTTTATAAGTGGAGAGTATTTTTTGTTATCCTTTATGATTTAGTGGTCTTGACGAGCTCGGCTATCCCATTTGCATAGAAAGCAACCGTATTTTGTGTATCCACTTTGTAGACCACATAGCATTCCAACGACTTTAAGATCGGCACATATTTTCCAATCATGTTCTTCGTATTTGATTAACTTCAGCCATTTTTGCATTATCTCATATGTTTCCTTCGTATTTACTGCATGCGCGATCTGGATAGATGGCTTTTGGTTGCCAATATGCAATAATACGGCCTTTAAACTTAATTTATCGTCTATGAACAATCGCCACTCTTTTGAATCATATGGTTCACCAAATTGTTTGAATAGACCAGCAATGTCTTTGCAGTAACAAACACTGTCCTCCTTCGTATAGTACTTGGAAAATTCTTCGTGACGAGTTCTATAATATGTTACCTTAACATCGGATGAAACAAATTTAAATTGTTGTAAAAATTAGTTCGGCCTTTTCCTTTGACAATTCCAAATCCCTTATCCAATCATTGAGTTGTGCTTGTGACAAAGAATTTCTTTCGTTTTCCGTTTGAAATTCAGTACAACATGATGCCGCGTAATCAGATACTACTGTTGACAATGAAACTGGAACCGGAACTAAAGTTAAACTCGATTCTGGCAATGTCGCTTCTGTTGAAATTAGTTCTGGTAATGACACTGTAGATACGCTCGCATAGGTTACTTTTCTGGACTTTCCAACCCCAAGTACTTTTGTAGTACAAATATAGCAGTCCGTTGAATGGCAAGTTGGTTCCCTCCACTTCATTGGTGTAATAAATTTCACACGTCGCCTAAATAGATAGTTTCAGAAATTAGTCAGCTATGCATTAAAAGGGAACAAATTCCTAATTTTTACAACGTACCTTTTTGTTCCGGTTTCCGAAGAAATCAATTCGACTCGGCATGTGGTGCACACAGTGTTCGGTGTCCATGGTTTTTCATTGTTTTTAGGCTCAATTCCAAAACAGTTATAGTATGTAACTTTCAAAGGATTTGAAAACACACGTCTCATACTTTTAACAATAAATTGACCGCAGATGAAACAGAACATATCTGGATCATTTGTACACTCAAACTATCGCGCCCTTTTATTCATTTTTAATTTTTAAGTAAATGACGGGTTATAAACTGAAGAGTATCCGGCGAGCCTTGCAGATATTATGAAGGAACAAGGCGCATGTACTCTTATTTATTACAAAAAAAATTTTAAAAATCCGTAATGATTGTTCAATATGTTTGAATCTGCAGGACCTTGCAAAAAGTGTTGTATGTACTGATTATAGTAAATTTTATAAGTTTTCAAATTTTTCAAACCGTTTTGGATAAGCTCAGTTTGTTCTTGAGATATACACGATTAAGTGGAGCCATCTTTTTTGTTTTTTGAAATAGCGGTAAATCGTAAAAATCTCAAAAACGGTACCATTCAACTAAAAATAACTTTGATTTTCGGAATTAGGAGGTGATTTTACATAGGAATTTCAGTGTGGCGTCTCTGGTGCAGAAAAAAAGTTGGAATTTGTGATCCTTTAACCAGGGTTTAATAAGTGAGGCCGTTGAAGCTGAGCCGGGAATATTGCGTCGGTGACTTATAGGGCTTGAAGGTAGATAAAGCCCAGTCTAGCTTTCGATCACACTGGATCACATATTATAGAACTCGTCACGAAGAATTTTCCAAGTACTATACGAAGGAGGACAGTGTTTGTTACTGCAAAGACATTGCTGGTCTATTCAAACAATTTGGTGAACCATATGATTCAAAAGAGTGGCGATTGTTCATAGACGGCAATAAATTAAGTTTAAAGGCCGTATTATTGCATATTGGCAACCAAAAGCCATCTATCCAGATCGCGCATGCAGTAAATACGAAGGAAACATATGAGATAATGCAAAAATGGCTGAAGTTAATCAAATACGAAGAACATGATTGGAAAATATGTGCCGATCTTAAAGTCGTTGGAATGCTATGTGGTCTACAAAGTGGATACACAAAATACTGTTGCTTTCTATGCAAATGGGATAGCCGAGCTCGTCAAGACCACTACATCATAAAGGATTGGCCAGTACGAATCGAGTTTCAAGTTGGGGTATATAACATAAAATACTCTCCACTTATAAAGAAGGAAAAAATAATTCTAACTCCGCTCCACATCAAGCTCGGCCTTATCAAAAACTTTGTGAAGGCTTTGGACAAAGAAGGCGAAGCTTTTCATCATTTGAAGACAATCTTTCCAGAGATTTCAGAAGCAAAAATAAAGGAAGGTATTTTTGTGGGACCGCAAATAAGGAATATGAAGACCAATAACCATTTCAAAGAACTATTGTCACCAGTGGAGGCAGCAGCGTGGGATTCTTTTGAAAAGGTCGCTACTCCTTTTTTAGGCAAACACAAAAGTCCTAACTACGAGATGATAGTGAACGACTTAATCAAAAACTATGCGGAAATGGGTAAATAAAAAAACATATTATAATAACTTATATATTACCTAAATTTACATGAGAATATATAGCCATAAATCTGAATTCATTGTCCAGTTCCGAACAAACAAGAACGGGAAAAATATAAACAAAAAATTTGTTCTGAATTGAAAGATAAATCCAGCCTAAGAAAATTATATACTAATGTGTCACTTATGTATTTATCTAATTTACTTTTTTATTTTCTTTCAGGAGTAAATATGTCTTTAAAAATTCATTTCTTACACTCCCACTTAAATTTTTTCCCGAAAAATCTTGGCGACGAAAGTGACGAGCATGGCGAAAGGTTTCACCAGCAAATGAAAGTGATTGAAAGTCGGTATCAAGGATTCTGGGATGTCGCTATGATGGGCGACTACTGTTGGTTTCTCATAAGAGAAACCGATCCTAAGCTAAATAAGCGTCAAAACAAGACACATAACTTTTTCAATTATAAAATAAGATCATAGAGTTAAGACAGAACCATATGTACATATGCTATTATTTGTAGGGTACTTAAGTATTAAATGGATATATTTACTTGAATGCTTATAACTTTTGCACTAGTTCATCGATTTTGTTCACTGATAGCTTATTTTTTTTGTAATAAAACAGAGCTTAGAGGGAGAAAAAAATATCTGCAAAAAAACAAAAGCTTTCGAGATGCTTGCTCGCAAAGTACAAATTTTTTTATATTTTTACAAAAGAAATTTAAAAAATCCGTAATGATTGTTCAATATGTTTGAATCTGCAGGACCTTGCAAAAAGTGTTGTATGTACTGATTATAGTAAATTTTATAAGTTTTCAAATTTTTCAAACCGTTTTGGAAAAGCTCGGTTTGTTCTTGAGATATACACGATTAAGTGGAGCCATCTTTTTTGTTTTTTGAAATAGCGGTAAATCGTAAATATCTCAAAAACGGTACCATTCAAGTAAAATAACCTTGATTTTCGGAATAAGGAGGTGATTTTACATAGGAATTTCACTATGGCGTCTCTGGTGCATAAAAAAAGTTGGAATTTGTGGTCCAGTGTTATTAGAGGTGTTATGGAGTGGAGGCGCATTCACAATATTAACGCTGAACTGATTTTTCAGCAGTGATTTTATAGTTTCGGAATTGGTATTATTTGGAAACAGGTTCATAAACTGCAGAACCCTTCAAAACCACAATGGTGCGAGAAGGCACATGCTGCATAACCGCGAATTTAGAGAACTAATCAAGTAAATAAAAAATAGAATAAAAATATATTTTTAATTTAAAATGTTTTTAAAATGAACTAAAAACTGCAAAATAATTTCTCCTCTGCCTACATATGTAGATTTTTCACCACGTAGAGCTTGTCCTGAACATTTATTAGTTGGAATTCTCATAGGCATTACAGTACTTGGCAAGATTGAAATGTATAAAAACATTGGCGCACGCTATAGATGGTTCACATAAGTTTCTAAAATCTTACTACCGATATGAACTTTCCTAAAAAAGATCATCTTTTCACGATATAGCAAGCGCCAAATATTTTTATGCATATCAATCGTGCCAAGTACTGTAATGCCTATGAGAATTCCCACTAATAAATGTTCACGACAAGCTCTACGTGGTGAAAAATCTATGTAGGCAGAGAAATTATTTTGCAGTTTTTAGTTCATTTTAAAAACATTTTAAATAAAAAAATTTTTTATTCTATTTTTTATTTTTTGATAAATTTCTATTAAGCGTCGAGTCGTTGCCTTAATTTCGTCGGGCGAGCTTAGGTAGTACTGGGCTTTAAACGAATATTTGGTTTTAGGATTAGTTCTTTGAGAGAACCTCATGACATATGATATAACTCTCAAAGCTCTGGAAAAATCGGAAAATTTGTCGAGGAGGTCCTCACTCTGGTTTACTTGTACAGCTGCGTGGCTTTGTACCCTCTTTCCTTTCCTTCAATGTTTGTACCATATTTCTTTTCTTGGGTAGACCATTTTGTGTTCTCTTCTTGTAACCAAGAAGGTCACAAAGCGTTGTCGACTAAGTCCTTCGCTGATAGTCCTCTACTGGCCAAATCTTCTGGATTGTATGCAGATTCGACGTGGTGCCAAGCTCTATTTCTGACTTTCTCTCCTGAGTAGTTGATTTCCGCCTTATTTGGTCTTCGGCTCGCATAAGCTATCACCCGTTCTTCGTGGTCTAACACTTGTGTTAGTACAGCACTGAGGCCAAAATCGCTTTCATCTGTTTGTAATCTAAATCTCTGGGTGAAATCTGGGCAGGCTAAAACGGGTGCTTGTATAAGCGCATTTATCAATGCATCAAACGCTACCTGCTGCTCTTCGGCCCCTCTTCAGCATTGATGTCAACGGGTTTGCCACTTTGGAAAAATCGGGGACGAATCTTCTATACCAGGACACTATTCCTAGGAAGCGCCGTAATTCTTTTACATTATTGGGGGGTGTGAGCTCTTTTAAAGCGGCTACTTTGTCTGGATCTGTGTGGATTCCCTCTTCGCTAACTACATGGCCTAAGTACTTCAGACTTTTCTTGAAGAATTCGCACTTCTCAGGGTTAATGTTAAGGTTGGCTTGCGAAAGTGTTGTGTGTGTGTGAAAAAAGTGTTTATACGTCGTCACGACTGGACGTGTTTTGCTTTCGTTGCGCTTATATCTAATTTCTAATGGCTTACGCTAATATGAAAAATTATATAAAGTACTCTATTCTGTGTGGTGTTGATGACCATCTAGTATGTGGACTTTGCTGTCTAAAAGTTCATATTAAATGTACAAACTTTAATAGTGGCATTATGAATCTTTTAAAAAGCAATAAAAATATTGCTTATAGATGTGACAGCTGTGTTATTGGTCTGCCTTCTATAATGCAGACCAAGATTGTTGAGACTCAAAACAGCCTAACTGTTCTTAATAACTTTCTTAAGTCGATAAATGGTGATAGCTGTGAAAAAAAGATCTCTGGGGGAAAAAACCCTAAATCGTCCAATAGTTCGGATAATGAAAAGATCTAATGTCATTCAATCGAATATGAAGCAAATGCAAATGGAGAGCATGAAGAGACTGTTGCTCTCCAATTGCCGAATGCAAGTGATGTTGTTTCTTCTGAAGGTGAAGTTGTTGTTGTCGCAATGAGTGCAGATGAGGTGCCATCGTCAAACCAACGCATTGCTTATGCTGACTTCGCTGCTGCTGCTGCTGATATTGCTGAGTCTATCGTTTCGTTTTGCACTGCTGATTCAAACAATACACAGGCGAAAATAACAAACAGTGATGTGAAGAAAAATCAAAAAGCACGTGCAATTGTTGTTGGTAGCAATTCGAATTCTAATTTGGATGTGAGTGTTCGCTTCAAATGGCTTCACTTGTCGTCTTTTAAGCTGTCTGTGACTGAAGATGCAATTGAGGAGGTCCATAACAAAACGCAACAATTCCACTTTTCAAATATTTTGGTTTTTTAACTAAATCCAATTCTACGCATTAAAACCTATGTAACCATTGCTATAAAACATACCAAAGGTCAATAATTTTACTGTTATTCAACGCCAAAAATATTAGTTCAGACCAAAATGAAACATTTCCATATGTATCCAATTAAATTAATTTTATTTTTAAAATAGTTTTTCTCGTTTTTCCAAAAAATTGTTTTGGTGGAATTATTGCGTTTTGTTATGGACCTCCTCAATTATGGATTATGTTTCGAGAGTGGCGAATATCCAAATCTGTAATGCGTTGCCAAAGACTTGTTAAAAAGGATGTGAATACTAATTCCCTAAAGAATATCAACTTTAAATTTGGTATATCCTCAGCGAACTATAACAAGATTACACAGGCCGACAAGATTTTGAGATATCCTAACCTAAAAGTGCAAAAAACACCGTTTTTGCCTATTTTTGAGGTTATATATATACGACAGATTTTTTTTTTTAAGCAAACATTGCATCTTAAAGAAGAAGTCTACCTCTTACGAATGGCGTTGAGTTTGCTCAAATATCTTTTTTTTCGCTAAGATAGAGCAATTTAAAATTTATATCGTATTATCGTATGTGTTCTACTGCATCATACCTACGTTAACTCAGTGGTTTTTCAGCTTTAATAGCTGTCAAGAAGCAAATACAATCGTCTCAGGTTCCTCTTTATATAGTTGATACTGCTTTAGCCCAATTAATCTTATAAATAATACAAAATAGAATAAAAAAATATTTTTAATTTAAAATGTTTTTAAAATGAACTAAAAACTTCAAAATAATTTCTCCTCTGCCTACATAGATTTTTCACCACGTAGAGCTTGTGAACATTTATTAGTGGGAATTCTCATAGGCATTACAGATGATCTTTTTTAGGAAAGTTCATATTGGTAGTAAGATTTTTAGAAACTTATGTGAACCATCTATAGCGTGCGTCAATGTTTTTATACATTTCAATCTTGCCAAGTACTGTAATGCCTATGAGAATTCCCACTAATAAATGTTCAGGACAAGCTCTACGTGGTGAAAAATCTATGTAGGCAGAGGAGAAATTATTTTGCAGTTTTTAGTTCATTTTAAATTAAAAATATTTTTTATCATATTTTTTATTTTATGCTTTTTAGTTGTGAGTTTGTAGAAATGATAGCATGACGTTCCTTCGTTAATCATCGGCGCCGTCTGCACATTATTAGATTATAGCATATGCTTGATAGTTAATCTTCGGCGCTACTAATGTGCAGATGGCGCTGAAGATTAACTAACGAACGTCATGCTATAATCCACTACTTCCTATAATATCTGTGGCAATAAGACTAAACGACTAAACTCAAGATAGGACGATAAATGGGATTTATGAAATTAAGCAATATTTTTGATTTTTTTTTTCGTATAATGCATTGTTAGCGAAGCCTGAAAATTGCCAAACCCCAGCTCAACTGCAAGTTAGTTCAAAATCCAAAGCAAAATCTCTGGAAATAAAACTTTTCAAATATCTTTACCCGTGCGCCACCTATCGGAATTTTTTTTTGTTATATGGTGTGGGGGCACAAAACTAAACGATGATGAAAATTTCAAAATTTTACCTCACCAGGAAGTTCGTTGAAAAACGAATTAATCGACACCGAAAACAGACCTTCGCATTTCTTAAATAGAGCGACTCACGCGCCACCTAGGGGGTCTAATTTTTTTTGAGCATTTGGAAATTGATTGAGTAACACACACGTAAAATATGAGCCAAATCGGGCTATAACTACGATTTATTACCGCGATCGCAGCCCCACCTAGCGGAATTTTTTTTCCGAAATATTTCTTTTCATCGTAGTAATACATGTTCCGAATTTCATTCAAATCGGATCATAAATGCCAATTTTGGAAATATAGCGACCCACGCGCCACCTATCGTAATTTTTTTTTTTCATAATATTGCATTGTCATCGGGACCTGAACTATGGTTAAAATTTCAAGACCCTAGCTCAACAGGCAGTTGGTTTAAAATCGAATGCAAAAATCCGCGGACAGATACGACGAAAGCGACCTAATAAAAACATTTTAAAAAGTATTTTTTATCTGTGGAGAAAATGTCGATATGCAACATTTATCCTGCGTAGGACGGTGTTGGAGTTACCCCTAGTGTTTGCCTACGAGGACGCCTGTCGTATTTTGCCTTGTTGCATATTTTACAGTTTGCAACAATCTGAGCCGCCCTGTGGGGACGATTATGCTCAGCTGTAAGTATCTCCATTTGTTCGTCTTTATTCACAATGTCCGACAACATGTGTTTACAGTGCCAAAACTTTCTTGCCGGAAAAAATGCTACTAATTCGTTTTGAATACTTGCCACCGAATTTCTTGCCGCGTTTTTTTCTCGAAATATATAAAGTTTCGTCTTAAATCAACACTCGCTTATTTTAGAACAATTTGGATTCGGAAACAATTGAGTAGATTTAGATAGAGACCTCACTATGGATGGTAGCCACATGGATGTTTTGTCGTGACAGTGTGTCATCACGTTTTTAAAATATCTGAGCGTGGTGTTCATCATCGCTTGATTTTTGCGTTTGGATTTCGGTCTGAAACCGCAAACGTGAGTGGCTGAGGGTCAGTATAAATTGAAAAAAATTATAGGCCGTCTGGGCGGCCTGCCTCCAGGAGACGTAACACTTCTACTTTCCATTGAAATACGGTAGGGACTTAATGCTGTCGAGTGGTTGCTCACACTGCCTTCCCGGAATTATTTCAATTCCTTTGAAAGTTTCCACTTCAGGAGCGCTTGTCTTCACTTCGTCTATGCGCTGAGTAATATTTGCTAACCTTTCGTCAAAACTTTCTCACTGCACAGCAAGTGCAGCGCCAATATCACTGTCTATGAGTGCCCTAAATATGTGAGCTTATCTTTAGCCTTGAGCCGTATATGTTAACTTATACATATATGGTCTCCCAGTGAAAGATATTATATCGGTAGTCTCTTTTGTGCCACAAAAATGGCTCACCTTCGTCAGATCCAAACGCGAACTGAAAAATTCATATGTTATATGCTTCAACCGAATTTCATTGTTCTACCAGAAAAACATCGGTCACAAACTGCACGCAGCGAACGGTATTAGTAACAACACCTACACAAGATATTATCGCTGACGTAAAATTTGTCAACAATCACAACAAAGTGTTTCGAATATTCTGCTACGTATAACGATTCATTGATGCAACCCGGAGAAAAAAGTATCATGGCCACAGAAATTAACAGTGCCATACACTTAGTCTACGGTATTGTTCACAGTCATGCATTTTCTGAAGAACGGAATGTACTTGAGAAAAGCAATTTATTATAGTGAAGGTTGAGTCATTACCGTGAAACAACAACAGGCATACACAGAAAAGCGATAACTGGAGCCTTTAAGGCACCAACTTATTAACCCTCTATGGTTTCAACATCGCCCACGCATTATAGAGGTAAATAATTCAAGTGAGCACTTAACAATATATAGTTTTACTAAAAAATAATTAAAATCTGAACTAAACAATTAACTTAGCAAATGGAGGATGGTGCGTCTATAGAGGTACAGGAAAGCGCTAATTTGCCTCTGTCAAGTTATAAAAGTCGCGCCTGGCTTTAACATCAGGGTGGGTAAGGAGGATGTAATTAGACCCAGAGTGGGGTAGTTTAGTATCCAGATGGTCATACCCAGCACTGGGCTTATGCACAAGAAGAGTCAACAGGCCACATGATTGTAGATGTTCGCACAATAAGAGGACTATACTCTCACTACCAAGTACCTGCTAAGATTCGTAACAACCTCTGTACAACAAAAAACGCAAGAAAAGCTGGGCATCGAAAAGCTGAAATTCCAACGACTGCCTCTCACAGCCGCTCTTTGAGAGCACAATTCAACCCAGTGGGACAAGTGAGTAGTGGGAGCATATTACAGTAGCACTCCGTACCACAGCTTAAAAAGTAATTGGATTTCGGCTTACGAGAAGAAAAAACTGAACCACTGAACCACTGTAACGCGAGTTGAAAAGGGGAGGTGACTCGGCAGAATAGCGTGAAATCAAAGAGCTTGAGACGCAAGGCAACTAGACTGTGCCGAAGGCTTTATACCTTATATGAATACGAATAACTTTTTAAGTGTACGATCTTTACTTACAATAGGTACAAACTCTTCAAAACTGTTAATTTAAGGATACATAACATACGTTACATATACATAAAATATTAAGTGCAAAATTTATAGCCCAAAACCCGTTTATCGAAACTATGGGGAGCTATATGTTATGTTGGTCCGATCTATATAATTTTCAATACATACTTTAGGTATATAATATGTACCAAACTTGCCAAATTTCACGTTCCTAGCTTTTCAAATGCAAGAGTTATAGCCCAAAACCCAATTATCGAAACTATCGATTATATGGGAGCTTTATGTTGTGTTGGTCCGATCTGGGTGATTTTTACTACATAAGACACATGTATAATATGAACCAAACTTGCAAAATTTAAAGGCCAAAACCCATTTATCGAAACTATCGATTATATGGGAGCTATATGTTGTGTTGGTCTGCTCTGGGTGATTTTTCACTACATATGTTAAATATATAATATGTACCACACTTGCAAAATTGCTGCAAGAGTTATAGGCCAAAACCTGTTTTTTGGAACAATCGATTGTATGGTAGCTATGCGTTGTATTGGTCCGATCTTTCTGGTTCCGACAAATGATTAATCCTATGCAAAATGGCGCCTGCTTTCAAAATTTCATCGAGATATCTCTGAAATGCTGGGCCTATCTCTTCTTCTTCGCATACTTACCCGCTTCGGACCACGGTTATAATACCATTTCATGTATACAAGGTATACAAATTCGTCAAAAGACGAAATGTTTTAAGCCGACGGCAGACTTCGGCAAGAATGAAAACGGCGACCTGGTGACCGATGATCAGAGAATACCAAGAACATAAAGGGATCACTTCTCTGCCCTTTCAAATGGAGAAACTTGGAATGTAACCAGAGAAGATTATGAACCCGAAACGACAATCGACAGCATTACCTCTGTGTTGATTTTAAATCCGTGTTCGTTAGCATGGAAAGGGAATTTCGTTTTCCCCCGGAACTTTTACGTCTGTTCAAAATTACATTGAGCAACACAACCATCTTAGTAAAAATTGGTATGGACCTTTCCGAGCCGGTTTCAGAGAGGGTGACCCACTTTTCATGTGATTTCATTAAGTTTATGTTGGAGAAAATAATAAAATGTGCAGAGCCGCGCTGGTCCAAATTTTTTAAAAGCGTGCAACGGTTAGCATATTCTGAAGACATTGATATAATTTGCCTTGGCAACCGGGCCCTAACTTCTGCTTACTTAAAACGAGAAATGCCACTGCTGGCAGATGGAATCACTACTTTACGGGAAGACAAATCTTTTTCTTGACTAAAAATTTGTGCACTAAAACTAAGGTAAGGACCTTTTTCCTACTGGTTATTCCGCTTTTAGAGCAAGCGGGATGCTTTGCTTGACCTGCGGAATGCAAAGCGTACCTTCACTAATCTTGCTCAGTAAAAGTTACTAAACGCTATTCCGTGGATTGATACAAATATCTTAATTGAGGTTTTTATACTTCCCATTGAAAGGTTTAATTTCTTGTTCACGTATACATTAAAATTTGTTCTCGAAAGAACTTTTTAAGTCACATTCTGCTATATTAGTTAGGCTACGATTTTTTGTTTCATATTAATTTTAATTTAAATAATAAATAACTGTTTTATTTTCTTCCAGAAATTCCGCGCGATCGTCAGAATAGATGAGGGTGTAACGCAACTGAGGGAAAAAATGCAACAGGATGCAACGAAAGAGGTTTAGCTTTATGTTTAACAGAATATTCTTGTTGGAAGGCGGAAATTGCCTTCTTCACGATTCCATTTGTCTACAAAAAAAAATAAATTCACTTCCCATTAACAGACTTATGTATGATATATTAGCCCAATCTTACCGTTTTTTACTGGCCATTCGTTGTGTATATGGGATAATTACTTCGCAGGCAATATTTAAAGTACCTAACAGCAGAGTTATAGGCAAAAAGTTATACATACACTCATGGATTCTCTGGTATATAACGTTTTATTAAATGCCTAGCCTGTGCCCGCGACTTCGTATGCGTATAATTTTTTTTTTTTGCAACTGAGTTAGCAAAGAATAAAATCCAACAAAAAGGCTGGAGATCAGGACTTAAGCGTTGTGTTGTCATGTAAGCTTTAAAGTTTGTCTGCTCGATCAACCAAAATTTCGGTCAAAAAATGTTTTCATCGGACTGATAAACCTTAGAGTTGAATAAAAAACGACTCTAAAACTATTTATAACCAATATGAAGAACATATCGCACCCTAAATCAAAAACAGTCACAACTCAACATTTTTTTAGGTCGCTTTCTTGGCATAGATTGCCTAGTAAAAAGTAGTGCAGCCAGTACATACAATATTTTTCTTTTTGACTATTATCGTTACTCTTAAAGAGCACAGTGATGTCAAGTTTTTAAAAATCAAATTACTTTTGTGCGATCCAGAAGCAATTAACTGAAAGTTACTCAGATTTTGAGTTGTGACTCTTTTTGATTTAGTGTGCGATATATTAAAGAATTTCTTTTTACACAATATTTAAAGTTCTACCCAAATTACAAATTATAAACAAATTTTCCGAGCAAGTTACTCGCGAGCAAGCTACATAAAGCAATTAGTCCTAAGGTCGATACCAGCTGCTCGGAGTGTCTGACCCTGTGATTTATTTATTGTCATTGCGAAACATACGCTGACGGGAAACTGAATACGTTTGAATTGAAAGGGATAATTGTTTAGTATTATGGGTATTCGTGGGATGGAAACTACTTCACCTGCTCCACAACCCGTTAGAATTTCCGCTTCTATCACATTATTTCGAAGCGATTTAACTTTAAGTCGGGTTCCATTACATAACTTTGGTGGGGTTAGGTTTCGAAGTAACATAATCGGAATACCAACTTTTAAAACGATGTTATGCGCTGGTAGTCCGGGTGCTGAAAGAGAGTTAAGAAACTCTACTGGGTAACTGGTAGTATCGGTTCTGTCTACAACAATGTTGATTGACGTGTATGAGAATTCTTCTCCATCAATTTTTTGTAAGACACTTTGATTTATGGCCGCTGCTTGATCATTTTTTGGTGTAAGTATTGCTCGCTCACAAAGCCAAGTATTGTTCTTACGCATTATTTGAGATACTTCACCATAAACTGAAGTAATAAGCTCCTCCATTGATGGAACAATAGTACAGAGATTCTCTAGCAATGTTACTAATCCATTTGATTCGGGAATGGAACCCTGCCCGATTTTAAGTAAATGGTCCGAAAGCTCCTGCGCCTTGGGGTTTCCACCTACGTGCGCTCTCATATTACGCGTTAGACTCAGTTTCTGTACCCGTGGCCAGAGAACAGACCGATTCAGACAAATTGAGAACTTTTTAATTTTTATTATTACTATTATTACTACTACAAAAAATTAAAATTGTAATGTTATACGCAAACTAACTTCTTTTTTTTTTATAAGAATGGTCAATGAATACTATTGCAAGAAAAAATCCAACCAAGTAAAATACCTGTTTGAGCAAAAGTCAATTCCGGTTTGCGTAATCGTAAAGTGAAAACAACAACACAGTTTTCTATTTTGCTTTTACTTTAAACTTTGATTGGATTCAAGTGGAAAAAGTAACACCAATATAAATAAATATGGTTAGCGTCAGAATTAAAAAAAAAATCATAATATACGATTTTTTTCTTAAATAATAAACGTTTTATTTTTTTCCCGTATTTAAATGCATCTACCCACCCTTCTCTTTTTCCGTCCGAAATTTTTTGAGATATATAATTGAAACCATTTGAGATATTTAAATTAAGCGCATCGCATATAACAGTACCCATTCGACAGCCACACTGCAAAACCCCATAAGTCACTATTTATCCAAAAATAAGGTTTTGAGCCTTTCCGATAGATCCTGATATTACGCGCATTGAACCGCAGTCAAAATCGGGTTACAACTTCCCGTTTCTTTCCAGTAGTGAAATGAAATAACCGTCGCTCATATACATACGTTATAATTATTACAGTTTTTTCCCTCTCCTGAACACTTTTTGGTTTTGAACATACAGGGTTTTGCAGTGTGGCTGTCGCATTGGCACCATTTGTTTGATACCCATATTGTACTTACACATTTTTTTTGCAAATAGTCGTCAATAACTTCAAGATATCTCCGAAACCATTTGGGATATTTCAATTGATCACATCGCATATTACAGCACTCATTGACACCTTTCGTTTGACATCCATATTGTACTAAGACATTTTTGGTCACCCCTGGTCCACATATTGGGCGATAACTCCAAAACCGGTTGAGATATCGCAAAGAATTATATCTTAAACTTTAAGTTGAGCGTCTAACAATCCAACGAAGAAGTTTCATTCAATTCTATTCAGTACTTTTAGTGATACGACAACAAACATACTGGGCGATAGCTCCAAAACCGGTTGAGATATCGAAAAAAGTAATATCTTAAATTTTAAGCTGAGTATCTAGCAATCTAACGAAAAGTTTCATTAATTTCCATTCAGTACTTTCAGAGTGATACGGCCACAAACATACAGACAGACAGACACACAAAAATTTTAAAAATGGTTGATTTGGATTCTACTCGTTTAATAATGCTTCTCCCAATCAATTTTTTGTTGATATCTGCCATGTACAGAAATCGACCTGTTACAATTTTATTATATGTAGAGATTATTACTACTACAAAAAATTAAAATTGTAATATTATACGCACACAGAGTTAAAGGAATACAATATCTTTTCTTAGTATATTTTGAGAATCTAACTTTTATTTTTTTTTATAAGAATGGTCAATGCATACTATTGCAAGAAAAAATCCAATCAAGTGAAGTACCTGTTTGAGCAAAAGTCAATTCCGGTTTGCGTAATCGTAAAGTGAAAACAACAACACAGTTTTCTATTTTGCTTTTACTTTAAACTTTGATTGGATTGAAGTGGAAAAAGTAACACCAATATAAATGAATATGGTTAGCGTCAGAATTAAAAAAAAACTCATAATATACGATTTTTTTCTTAAATAATAAACGTTTTATTTTTTTCCGTATTTAAATGCGCCTATTCACCCTTCTCTTTTTCCGTCCGAAATTTTTTAAGATATATAATTGAAACCATTTGAGATATTTAAATTAAGCGCATCGCATATAACAGTACCCATTGGCACCATTCGTTTGATACCCATATTGTACCAACACATTTTTTTGCAAATATTCGTCTTTAACTTCAAGATATCTCCGAGACCATTTGGGATATTTCAATTGATCACATCGCATATTACAGCACTTATTAACACCTCTCGTTTGACTTCCATATTGTACTAAGACATTTTTGGTCACCCCTGGTCTACATATTGGGCGATAACTCCAAAACCGGTTGAGATATCGCAAAGAATTACATCTTAAACTTTAAGTTGAGCGTCTAACAATCCAACGAAGAAGTTTCATTCAATTCCATTCAGTGCTTTTAGTGATACGACCACAAACATACAGACAGACTTGGGCCACATACTGGGCGATAACTACAAAACCGGTTGAGATATCGAAAAAAGTAATATCTTAAATTTTAAGTTGCGTATCTAGCATTCTAACGAAAAAAGTTTCATTAATTTCCATTCAGTATTTTCAGAGTGATACGGCCACAAACATACAGACAGACAGACACACAAAAATGGCTGTTTGGATTCTACGCGTTTAATAATGCTCCCCCAATCAATTTTTTGTTGATATCTGCTATGTACAGACATCGACCTGTTACAATTCTATTGTATGTAGAGATAAATTTAAATGCAAGTTTTTATACCCAGCGTACTAGTACTAGTACAATGGTATTATAATTTTGTCCATATAACGGTACTATGTAACGGCGCAAAATAATCGAGTTAGATATAGGGTTCCAGGTATGCAAGTTGTTAGGTTGAAAAGACGAATTGATTAAGGCATGTCCGTCCGTCCGTCTGTCCGTCTGCATGAAATTTTGCATACAGGTTTCTTTTTGGCCAAGGTAGGTTACTATTGAGAATGGGCGAAATCGGATGATAACCACGCCCCTTTTTCGATATCGAAAATCACATAAATTAACATAAGTTGAGTAAAACCTGAGATATTTCCATGAAATTTGCTATACAGGTTACTGTCTGGCCAAGGTAGGTTGCTACTGAAAATGGGCGAAATCGGATGACAACCACGCCCCCTTTTTGAATATCGAAAATCACATAAATTTACATGAAAACTAACGCTGGGTATTTACTGTTCGGTTATCCCGAACTTAGACTTCTCTACTTGTTTTAAAATTCAAATTATTAAAAAAAATCAGGGGTGCGCTGGTGCCGATCCTGGCTGCAGAATTTGGCCCTTTTCAAGCGCCCCTTTAAACGACGCCTGACGACGAAATAAAAAAAATCCTGAAAGCGTTTGTTAAATCTAATATACATACATATGTTTCTAAATATTTCCAGTGATCCTGAATATACAACTTTTTTTTCTCAGAAAATTATAGTTTACCAGGTAGAGACGTTGTTCTTTTTCGTTATATTTAAAATGGTTTATGGATTATCGTTTTCTTGTATTGCAATTAAAGAAAATTTAATTAAGGAGTTAAACAAAAAAATTAAATCGTTTTCTGTTTAGCTAAAAGATGGCGGATCTACTTGTTTTTCGAAATGCCTATTTTTGGGCCCTTTTAAAAACTTTGATGGAAAAAAATATCCAAATCTATCCAATGTAAAATTACCAGTAGGTACTCGTCAAATATTCAGTTACCTGTAGTAGAATTCACTAACTTCTATTACGACATTCGCAATCGACATTTCGTCCTAACCGATAGCGATCACGATATTGGTATTCACTAACTATTTTTTCTCGATTTTCGAGTATTCTCCATCAGCTGTTTCGCAAACTAAACGACATACAATTTGCAGTTGTTTTCTGTGTCGCTAATTTTTCATGAATAATTTGAAGTTTTTATAAAAAAAGGATTATTATTGAATAAGATATAAGAAATGGCTTTTGAATACTTGGCGCACGTTTTATTAGTGAATGAGGAGTCTCCCAACCCAGTGGACAGACGATTGCTAAGAGAAGTAGATGACTTTCCACTTGAGTAACACGGAATTTCGCAAATTGTATCGCCTAACGCAGGACTTGGCACAAGACATAATTTATGCGCTCGATGTGCATTTAAAGGGTACAAGAATTACAGCGATATCGACAGAAAAGCAGGTAAATCTTGGAATTTCAAGTAACTTTTCGTTCTAACCCCCATTGCAACTTTTTAAGGTTTTAACTGCTCTGCGATTTTATGCAACTGGATGTTACCAGCGGCCCGTAGGGAAACAATGGGGCATATCTATGTCACAGACATCTGTCAGTCGCTGCATCCATCGAGTGACGGATGCAATAAACCGTTACATGTTCTTTGAAAAAGTGAAATTTCCAATGACGCAAATAGAACGGCAAGCCTCTAAAGAAATTTTCTCTTCCGCACCTTCA
Organism: Sphenella marginata; assembly: GCA_951509765.1. Taxonomy (NCBI): domain Eukaryota; kingdom Metazoa; phylum Arthropoda; class Insecta; order Diptera; family Tephritidae; genus Sphenella; species Sphenella marginata. The sequence continues at coordinate 77,945,404 of OX608078.1, forward strand.
CCATTTGTGGGAGGTACCATTGGAGCCATTGACTGTAGTCATGTGTCAATCATGGGCCCAATTAGTCATGAAGAGGCGTATGTGAACCACCATGGATACCATTCTATAAATGTGCAAATGGTGAAGTGAATCTCTTTAAATAATTATGTCCCGGTTTTTAATTGTACTTTTTTATACACAGATTTGTGATCCAAACCTCAAGATTTTGAATGTGAACTCAAAATTTCCAGGAGCAAGACATGACTCATTTATTTTTAGCTCGTCTGCAGTACGAAGAGTCATGCAGCGAAGTTATGAAAATGGAAATCACAACATGTTTTTGATAGGTGAGTGTGTTTGTTACTGCAAACAGTTATGAGACAATACATATTTTATAAAATATCTACAGGTGACTCTGGATACCCTTTAGAGCCATGGTTGATGACCCCCCTACCAAACCAACCCCAAGGAAGTCCGAAATTTCGTTACAATGAAGCATTGTGTAATGCCAGAAGCCCAGTGGAAAGACTTTTCGGTGTTCTCAAAGGGACCTGGCGATGTCTATCCAAGCAAAGAACTCTACTGCATGATCCTGGATTTACTGGTAGGATAGTTAATGAATGCGCTGTGTTGCATAACATCCGACTTGGTAATCGGATGTACGAGCCAGAGACTGAGTACATAGAACCAATGACAAATAACAGCAATGTTAATCACGACACCATCTGCAACATCGAGACGTGTTCAAGACAGACTTATTGCAAATTATTTTACATGACAAATTTACCACTCCGCATATATGTATGCAAATAAAAACTCTACAAAATGTTATGAAAATATTGTTATTTTATTGAAATTTCTTTTATTAAGGCACATAATGTTTTGTTAACCGAGCATGTTTGATTGCCGACTTTAAATAAAGCAGTAATAATAATAAAATAATATTAATAATAAAAGCTTTTGTTGCTAATTCATCAGTCTTATTAAACATATTAACGAAAAAACGAACTTCATGTTCTATCACATTAAAACTCAACTCTAACATGCATAATTATACTCATATAAAGGAACTTCATATTAATTATAATAATACAAAATAAGAGCGTAAATTTAAAAAATCAAAAAAAGGAACTTCATGTTCTAAATAATATCAACTTAAATATAACAAAAATAAAAAGGTAATTTAAATAAAAAACAAAACATCCAATTAAAAAACACAAAAAGGAACTTCATGTTCTCAATAAAATAAACTTAAATCTAACAAAAATAAAAAGGTACTTTAAATTGAAATCAAAAGATCAAATTAAAAATATAATTCATTTAAAAAATAAAAACGAAAAAAAAAACATTTACCTCAAAGTTGGCTAAACACCCTCATCCGTTAGAAGATTACTTTGGCAATACAAAATACATAACATGTTGACTGTCAAATAGCACAGGTATTGTTTACCCAGTGCAAACTAACGTATATTTGACCCGACTTCTTCAAGGCGGTGTAACAGTCATATATATGTACTTGGTCTCATCACAAATTAATGACTTGAATACGTTCTAATTCATTAATTTGTGATGAGACCAAGTATATATGACTGTCCCATCGTGGTGATAGCCTCCGCCAAAGCTTTCTTCGTCTGTACGTTCTCCACGCTTGACTCCGCTAGCACCTTTTAAAAATTTTACATAATTAATTCAATATATTTCTCAAAAATCTTCACGACTACCTTTAATGCATCCGCTTGCTTTGTGGAACACTCCACGGCAGTCGCATTCGAGTCAGCTAACACCTGTTAAACAAAGAAAATCATTAAAGTAATATATAAACCATTTCCCTGTACTAAAATTAATCTATGTACCTTCAATGCTGATGCATGTGTTTCAGCTATCTCCATAAACTTCGTTCTGACGTCGCTATCGTCTGTGCGCCTCCTCCCTGGGGTGTTCGGTACATCCAAATTAGTGGCGGCAGATCCCGATGGTTAGTGCGGTGGGGCCGTTTCCACGCTTATTATTTCGTCCCCTTCTTCCATCCGAAGTTGCAGCACCTAGCAAGAAAATAAGTTGTAAGTTCCATGCTTTATTTAATTTAATTATTAAAGTATTCACAAATTACCTCCATATCTGGCACGTTTTCCATAACGCCACCATCGCCTTGTGTGTAATCTTCGCCTACTATCGATCCTGCTAATCCTGGGGTTTCCATCAAAAAATCCATCATCGTGTTGAGCTGCTCCACTGTCGCTCTCGTCCTTCTTGCAGCACTGCTAGTTGTTGATGACATCCTATACAAATATATAAAACTGTTAATATCAAATATTATCATTAAAATACATTATTTACTTACTTTTCTTTATAATACTAAATATTGGCTTCCACATAAAATTCTTGTATATAGATTTTGATTGTTTTTGCCATTCCTCTTTGTGATTTTCGCCTATTTTTGTTTCGTTAAGTCGTGATTGCCACCTTTCTTCAATTTAAATTGCATTTAATAACGAATCGTGATTGGTAAGTTAGTGAATCGCATATTCGATAGTGCAAGCGACAGGATCGCAATTGAAAATCGCGAAAAATCTAACCGAATCGAATCGCTAAAAGTTAGTGAATTCCACTACTGAAGTCGTAAAGTCTACCTACCACTAGATGCTTCTTCGCTTTTTAAATCAAATAAAGTTAAACAACATTGGGCATATCTATATACGTAATTCAGCACCGTCGTAAGGGCGGTTTTGTTATTGGAATTTGTTAACAACATACATTTTTTTAGTTAGGAATTGTAAACCTGAAATCCTTTTAATAATTAATATATAAAGCTATCCATCAAACCGAGCCCAAACCGCAATTTTGGTGTAACCAACAAAATTATAGATTTCGCGTTTTTGATGAAAAGCTATATTTTTGCATGAGATTAACCCTCTCACAAATTATTACTGCAGAGAATAATACCGTTATAAAGTTAAATCAAAAACAATTTCAGTGTAAGTGAGTTTTGAAATCTGTTAACTTTTTTTGTGACCGCAAAATGCTACTTACATCAAAATTTCTTTTTAGCGGAACCAACGAGTAGTACTTATTTTCATTGTTAATGTGTATATAAATGTTTTTAGCAAATACACTTGTTCTAATTGGACTGTATATGTGTGATTTAAGCAACCATGTGTAAGCAAACCGATGGTAACCCTGACAAAATGCAACCCGGTCTCGGAATCGACGCCCACGAACAACAACCAACCGACAAGCAGCAGTTGATTTGAAACAACCCGAACAACCAAGTCGCAGCGTGTGTGCCGAGTTAACTACATTTGATATACATATATACATTTTTAAATATAATTCATGTAACTCAATATCCATCCAACTATATCTATTAATTAAATACTATTTGTTCTACTAAAGTGTTTTGATCTTTTTTGACCAACCCCTGAGCCATCCTTTCAGTTCAGAATCCGAGAAAAGTTTGAGTGTCGCAACAGTGAATGCATTAAGCGCTTTGCGCCGTGCTATCAAGAAAACAACCCTTATTGTGTTGTGGCATGTTTAAATAAATTTAGACAAACATACATACGTACATACGTATAGATGCGCACGTGCAAGTAGAACAGTGACGATTTTTGCCTAGCCCGCGGGCGCCCAACTTTATTGCTCTCTCATAGATTCGCTCACACGTACAATGCAAGCGCTCTCTATACATTGTGGAAAATTAGAGTGAGTTTGCCAATCACTTGATCAACGACTGTTGACTGCTAAACATGCAATTTGTATTTACGCGCTGATTGACAGCTTTGGGATGTTTAATATTGAGTTGGAAGAATTTTTGTAACTGATAAAAAATTTAATAATGAAATGTTTAAGATTATTTGGTTCAAAACCATAAAAATATTAATTTTTAGTTTATAATAAAAATTAGCTTAGGTTTTATATTATTCTACGGTTTCCATTGTGCCATTTTCCTTTTCGTACCTTTCCTTTATTCTCCTTTTATTTCTTTTTTACTTTACTAATTCCCTTTCGATTTTTTTTTGTTTTATACACAATTTTTTTTTGTCGCGTTTTTTGGAAATTTTTTTTTGGGTGTATCAGCAAGTTCTCTCATATTTCAACACAAGCTCAGAATTAGGTAGTGTGCGTTTGAGCATCACTGAAGTAGAAGAACATTCGAGAAAAAGTATACATATACATATGTGCGTGGTAAAGTGTTTGTTGACGAGTTGTCAGCATCAGTTGAGTCGCGTTTGAATTTGCAAAGAAACGTTGGATGTACTTATGTATGAATATATATACATATGTATGCACATGGTGGCTAGTATATGCATGTCGAGTTGAATGCTTATATAATATTGCGAAACGAAGTTGAGCGTGCTTGTGTATGAAAGAGACACGAAAAATTCACGCGAACGAAAGTTGTACGAAAAATAACTACTACAAACAGAAAAACGCGATCCGAAGTTGAACGCATAATAGCTACGGTGGAAAAAACGAGATAGCAAAGAAAAACGCGAACGCGAGGTTGAACGTATAATAACAGCGGTCGAAGAAACGAGAAAACGTACAAACACGCGCAGTTGAACGAGAAATAACTGCAACGGTGGTAAAGAATCGAAACGAAGTTGAGTGTCAACAAAGGTAAACAAAGAAAATTCTAATAAGAAAAGACGGCGGTTTAAACGTATGCAAATAACTTTCTAATTAGAGTGCGAGAAGTAAACAAAGAAGCAAAATGATGAAAATAGCGAATCTAAAAGTTGAACAACTGAAAATGTTACTGCACGAGCGTGATAGTCAAACAACGGGCACAAAAGCGGAATTAGTGCAGCGATTGTGCGAAGTTGAGAAGAGTGATGAAATAATGTTTGAAGACAGTGGTGCAATGCAAAAACAAATAAATGAGTTAAAAGAGATGATGAAAGGCATCACTGCCCTGTTGGAACAACAAGTACGGGAAACGTAAATACCCCGGTACCAGGTGTTGAATTTTCAAGTGCAAAGTGTTCGGTAAAAGAAATAGCCGAAACGTTACCAACATTCGATCCGACAAATGAACTTTCTTTACCGGTAGAAAAATTTGTTGAACGTGTTAACCAAGACCGTAGTGCTTATCAGTGGAACGAAAAAAGCTTAATGTTAGCAGTTTTTAGTCGGCTTAATAGTGTTGCAAAACTATGGTTAGACGCACCACCATACTGTTATTCGGATTGGACAGTTTTCGCGGAACGTTTAAGGTGCATTACAAAATGAACAGTTCGGTTCGTAAATCCGACGAGAAAATCGTTGACTATTGCTTCCGTATGAACGCTATCGGTCAGCGCTATAATTTAAGTGAAGCCGCGATAGTAAAATATACGCGAAATGGACTAAGAAATCGGGAATTGCAAGCAGCAATTGCTCCTTTACGGTTTGAATCTATGAGGCACTTACGCGAAACGCTGCACGAGTATAATAAGAATTTGAATAATTCATCAGCTGTGAAAGTTGAGCAAAGCAAATCGAAAAACGCGAGTAACGACGTCGGTAAAAGTAGCACTGAAAATAAAAGTAAAATTAAATGTTACAATTGTTTTGAAGAAGGGCATATAGCGAGCAAGTGTCTTAAACCACAACGAAAAGTGCGATGTGTAGACTGTCAAAAAGTACACCCGAAAGATGAGCCTGTAAATTGTGGCACGCTACAACGCGTAAAGTTGAGTGTGGTCACGATTTTTGTATAAAGACAATATATATTGAGAAACGACCGGTTAAAGCGTTTATTGACACGGGAAGTGAGTGCAGCGTGATCCGAGAATCATGTGCCAATAGCTTGCAAATCAAAAGAGAGTGTTGTTCATTAAAAGTTAAGGGTATTTGTGGTGGCGCCAGCCATTCAAATAAAATGATCAACACTAAAATTAAAATTGAAAAAAAAAAAATTTTAAATATTAAAGTGAACCACTGGCCCAAATAAAAATACAAATTAAATACCATTTCGGAGAGCTCAACCGAAGAAACCATTCGAATAACATAAAACAACAAACATGAAGCACTTTTTTCAACATATTAGATTTAAGTATGATAATGACACCTGCTACGAAATCAAGCAGTTAAACAGCAACAATCAAAAACTTGCAAAACAACAACAACGGCTGAAATTCCTATTAAAATGCAAGGATTATGATATTACACCACCCCATCTTAAGGGTAAGACAGGAAAAATGATACATAGCTTTAAACTTGGTACAACGCGTAAAGAATTCCAGAAGCTAGAAATAAACTTTTTGAGGAAAATATTAAATTTGGAAATAAAAGAAACAAATATACAAATAATGTTAGTAAAAAGAGGTACAGAATATACAAAAACAACACTAAAAAACAAACTAGAAGAGGAAGACTACTATAAAATCATAAATAACCAATCTATTTATTTTAAAAACACAATATCCGCTACAGAAATTAATCTAAACGAAAAGCTCAACAAAAAAATTAATAAAAATGTGGAAAAATACGGTTTAAGAATCGACGAGGACTGGTTCATAAATAAAACGGACATTCACATACCCCAAGACTGCCGCTGGGTACTATCAATGGGGAAAAAGTTTGCTTTACCGGTAACGAGGAAAACGTTCTCACCGATACACTTAATAGCCGATTTGGAATAAGGAATACAGACCATAGAGGATGAACGTCAAAAAGACAGTGTCAGATGCGAGGTTGCATCAAAGATCAGCTCCTTTAAAAATAGGATTAAAAACGGGTCAAAAGATAAAATAATTTTAAAATGGGTAGAGAATACCAAAAAACTTATAAATCAACATAAAGACGAGATAGTTTTAACAAATGCTGATAAAGGCAACAAGACAGTCATGATGTATAAGACTGAATATAAGCAAAAAATGAAAGATCTTTTAATTGATAAAAATACCTACAAAACCATCAGAGAGGATCCAACTCAAAAGTTACAGAGAAAAAATAATCAAATCGTGAATGAAATTTATAAACAAAAAAACTTTGATTTGACACAGAAAATACAACTTACGTGCAACGCAGCCACCGCGCCTCGATTATATGGACTCCCTAAAATCCATAAAGATAATACGCCTCTCCGTCCGATTTCGTCTTCCGTTAATGTACCGTGTTACAAACATGCCAAACAAATAGGCCAGATATTGAAAAAAATAACGTCAGAAAAATACAATGTCCAAAATTCGTACCAAGTAAGGGAAAATTGAAAAAATTAGAGATCGAAGATGATGAAGTCCTCATATCTTTCGACGTAGTATCATTGTTTACGAACATCCCCATCCATCTAGCAATTCAAACCATTCTACAAAAGTGGTCAACATTAAAAGAGCACACGTCACTCACAAAAACTCAATTTAGAACAGTTTTAGATTTTTGCCTGAGGGAAAATAATTATTTTATGTATGATGGAATCATTTATCAACAAATATATGGAATGCCAATGGGGAATCCATTATCCCCAACAGTGGCAGACATAGTACTAGATAAAATTATTGACGACAGCATTGCTGAACTTAAAAATAAAGACATATATATCAAATACCTAGACAAATATGTAGATGATATATTAGCTATAGTAAAATTGAAAGACGTGGAAGACATATTGAATACTCTAAACTCCCAACACACTAAAATAAAATTCACTAAGGAAAAAGAAAAAGATAAAAAACTTGCCTTCCTAGACATCGAGATAATTAGAGCAAATAAAGTGTTAAAAATAAATTGGTACTCCAAGTCCATAGCATCGTCAAGGATGATTAATTACTATTCCAACCACCCATGGAACCAGAAAAAGAACACTTCAATTGGCCTGATTAGAAAAATAATAACTTTAAGCGACCAGGAGTTCAGAAATAAAAACATAGAGAAAATTAAAAACACACTTTACAAAAATGGGTACCCTAATGCGGTGGCTGATACATTAATAACAACAACAATCAGGGACGGATTCAGATGAGGGGCCCAGGGGGGCCGGACCCCCCCGAAATGGATGACCAGTTACTTATTACAGATTCTGTTCGAACGTATCTGCAGAAAACCGCCCGAAAACCTTTATTGAAGCTCTGAACGATTGTGGTATACAGTTTTGCAGAGAAATACATAGCTTTCTCACTATAGGTGCTACACTGCCAGTTACGGTAGCTTCAAGCGAACGATCATTCTCTACTTTACGGAGAGTAAAAACCTATTTGCGAAATAAAACTGGAGTAGAACGTTTGAATGGATTGGCAACGTTAAATATTCACAGACATTTCGAAGTTACTCATCACGGTGGGTTTTAAGCATGTTTTATTAAAAGGTTCACGTCCCTACATTTTTTCTTTTGAATCCTCGAATATGCATTAACTAAGATGATATGTTAATTTTTATCATTTTTCCCCGAGCTCTTTTTTAAAAAACTCATTTTAAAAATGTAAAATACCAAATTTTGAGATTATTTGAATTTTTCTGGAAAACGTTAAGTTTATCTTAAAACTACCTGAGACAAAGTTGTAGACCTGAAAATTCTCTACAAAAACGGTGTGAACAGTTTTTATCTACGAGTCACCAGTACTGAGATATCGCGGTTGCAAATCTAATTCTATACATTACTAGAAGGACCCGGCAGACGTTATTCTGCCCAAATTTAGGGAAAAAATCGCAAGATAAATAAAAAAGTTTGGAATATTTCGGTCCCTGATCCAATTCCCGGAAAAAAAGAAACCCCGAATTTTAACAAAAGTAGAGTGGTACCTTTGTACCAAATTTGAAGAAAATCGCACCATAATAAAAAAGTTTGGAAAATTTCGGTCCCTGGTCCACTTCCCGAAAAAAAAGAAACCCCGAATTTTAACAAAAGTAGAGTGGTACCTTTGTACCAAATTTGAAGAAAATCGCATTATAAATAAAAAAGTTTGGAAAATTTCGGTCCCTGGTCCGCTTCCCGGAAAAAAAGAAAGCCCGAATTTTAACAAAGGTAGAGTGGTACCTTTGTTCCAAATTTGAAGGAAATCGCACCATAAACAGAAAAGTTTGGAATATTTCGGTCCCTGGTCCACTTCCCAGAATAATGAAAAATAGATGTTGGTCGATTCTCAGACCTACTCAATATGCTCACAAAATTTCATGAGAATCGGTCAAGCCGTTTCGGAGGAGTATGGTTTCAAAAACTGTGACAGGAGAATTTTATATATAAGACTAGAAGGACCCGGCAGACGTTGTTCTGCCCAAATTTAGGGAAAAAATCGCAAGATAAATAAAAAAGTTTGGAATAATTCGGTCCCTGGTCCACTTCCCGGAAAAAAGTTATCCCATATTTTAACAAAGTAAAGTGATACCCTTGTACCAAATTTGAAGAAAATCGTAGTATAAATAAAAAAGTTTGGAATATTTCGGTCCTTGGTCCACTTCCCGGAATAAAACTTTACATAAACACTCTCCGGATTCCTACTGAGCTATCCTGTAAATATGAACAAAATCGACGTGGTAGTTCCGGAGTCTATAACATATGTACATACACACATCCTTTTTATATACTGAGCCCGGCAAACGTTGTTTTGCCTTTGTTTTTTGGTTATTGTATACCTAGGATCATTATAAACCTTAGATCATTGTGAGCCTCTGTTAAAAAGACAAATATGAAAAAAACACCACTAATTTTCTCAATTCTTTGTATTTCTTTAAAAAATAACGGTTATATAAATTGATTTAATTAGCCAATAATACATCCACAGCACATAAACTATTTTTTTCTATAACATATTATTCAATAGCCAATATAGTAATATATACACAGCACATAAACTTTTTTTTAAATTAAAAATTATTCAAAAGCGAAAATATGCTCATTTGATTTAAATGTTTTTTCCCCAATCAAATTTGAAATAAAAATTTGTCAAATGTTAAAATATTTTGATTGAGAGGAAGAGGGGTAGTGAAAGCTTTCTTACCTCGAGGTAATATTAACCAAGGTTTATGGTACAAAAGCTATAATAAATAAAAAGGTTTTAATTTTCTTGTCAAAATGATATATTATCAAAAGGATATATTATACTTTTATACGCTACGGCATCCGTCGGCGTACCAAACCACTCCCTGTTGAAACCTTAGTCAACACCTTTCTTTTGGTATCCACATTGTCCAAACCCTTTCTAGGGGCACACCAGGTCCACATTTGGTCGATATCTAGGAAACGGGGTCCCATATTGGACTTTGAACCACTTTCTATTAAAACCCTCACCAACACCTTTCATTTGGTACCATATTGTGCAAACAATTTTTAGAGTCACAACTGGTCCACATTTTGGTGAATATCTTGGAAATGGGGTCCCGTATGGGACTTTGAACCACTTCCTAACAAAACTCTCATCAATAGCTTTAATTTGGTACCCGTATTGAGCAAACACTTTTTAGAGTAACGCCTGGTCCACATTTTGGTGGATATCTAGGAAACGGGGTCCCATATTGGACTTTGAACCACTTCCTATTAAAACCCTCATCAACACCTTTCATTTGATACCATATTGTGCAAACACTTTTTAGAGTCACACCTGGTCACATTTTGGTGAATATCTCGGAAATGGGGTCCCACATTGGACTTTGAACCACTTCCTATTAAAACCCTCAACAACAGCTTTAATTTGGTACCCATATTGAGCAAACACTTTTTAGAGTCACGCCTGGCCCATATTTTGTTCGATATCTCGAAAAAAGGATCGCATAGGGTCTTGAAAATCGCCTCTTTTCTAATACTCATCAACGCTTTTTATTTGATACCCATATTGTAGAAAACCCGTCTGGGGTCACACCTGGTCCACATTTTTGGCGATATCTCGTAAACGGGGTAGCATAGGGTCCTGAAAATTACCTCTTTTTAAACACTCATCAACACCTTTTATTCGATACCCATATCGTATAAACACCTTCTAGGGTCACAGCTGGCCCACATTTTGGTCGATATCTCGGAAAACGGGTAGCATAGGGTCTTGAAAAATAGATGTTGGTCGATTCTCATACCTACTCAATATGCTCACAAAATTTCATGAGAATCGGTCAAGCCGTTTCGGAGGAGTATGGTTTCAAAAACTGTGACACGAGAATTTTATATATATATGGGCAAATGCTGCGTTACGAACGCCACATTCGTACGCGTTTTCGGATTGAAATATAACAATTTTTTAGTCTTTCAAAAGACATACCTTCAAGTTATACACAGTGTTTAGTGGGATTTGAGCGTACTTTCGAATGTCATCAAAATATTTTTTGCAACAGGTTTAAGCTGCGAAAAATTTGATCTCAAAATATTGTTACGCACGCTACAAAAAATGGAAGTAGCTTTGAAGGTTGAGGTATATTTTCTTAATTTTTAGCAAATTTTGTATAATAAAGCACACCAAATGAAATACCTTAAAGAAAGATGAATATAAGAGAATTCTAAAATAACTTACTTGCAGACAAAAAATTGTGTAGTTTTTTATCGATGGCCGTGAACCCAACGTTACGCACGCTACGTTACGCACGCTACATTTTTTCCAGTAGTATATAAATAAAAACAATTGTATTTATTTTAACAAAACAATTTGTACTCTTTTTTAATAAAATTATTTAATTCATAATTTATGTTTATAAATTAATTTATTTATGTATATATGTTTATAAATTAGTTTTGTTTTGCTGAATCTGCCGTTAGTGCTATTTCGAGCTCATTTTCATTAAGTACGGAAAAATAATGGTTGCTTTTTATTCCCGGAATGCTCTTAACGTTAGCCCATCTCTCCGAAAGAAATGCAGTTGTATTTTTTATATATGTACTGCTTACATAGAAAATAGAAATACCATTTATATTAATTTTTGCCAATTTAAAAAAATAATCGCCAATCGGTACGATTATAGAGGCTAAGAATAGTTGGCGAAGAACAGATTTAAGCGAAGTGATAAGAAAACAGAATAAAAATTGCAAAGATTTCTATTGTAATTTTTGTGAGAACTCAAATCATTACGCACGCTACAGAAATGAATATGCTGTAATTTTTTGGTTTTTAATTGTAGAATGAAAATTGTTTTTTTTCTTAAAAGCAGGATATTTATTTAAATTAAAATTATAGATGATTTGTGAAAAAAAAAGTTTTTCTACTCACAATATAAAAAAAAGCCGATTTTCCGTTACGCACGCTACAACGCTTTTACCTGGCATTTCATACCAAATTTTAATGTTTCCAGAAAAGTAAACGAAATTTTTTTTTACAAGTTTTAAGGAGAATTGAGTGAATAACAATATAGCTTTCGATTGGACCATCTATGTTAATACTAAAGCAATGATATGAACACGTAAAAAATTTCACTTTTTTGTATAACATTAAAAGACCTGAGGTAGGGTAGGATTTGGTTATAATTTTTTTATTAATGATCATCGAAATAATTTTTGTTTTATAAATTTATAAAATTAGATATCTATTCTAATGCTCCATTAAAAAAAAATTAGGTTGGATTAAGTTCAAATATTTTTGGTTGGTAGACAGTTTCTGGGATATGCCCATATATATATAGATAAGAACATAAATGCCACGTATAGACTTTTCCGGATTTTTCTCGAAAACGGTTATATGTATCGAAACATTTTCTTTTACCGTTTGTTCGTCACGAAGCTCCTCATTGACAATGCAAATAGTTATTTTTGTAAACCCTATAGTTCCCTAGCTAGAGCCAATTTGCTCCATTCGTGATATCAGAAAGTAATAGTGGTTTAAATTTAGATATCTTGTATAACGAAATTTCGATAGAGCTAAATTTTTGTGGAGAGCTTAGGTTGACCCCCAGAAAGAAAAATCCGTAGCGTTATATGTATGTATGTATGTACATATCGTCTGTCATTCGAAAATTTAAGAATACATTGCAAATCCTACTAATATTATAAATGTGAATGTAGCGATGTTTGGATGTTTGGATGTTTGGATGTTTGGATGTTTGGATGTCCAGACGTTTGCTTTTGTTCCCTAAAAACGTGAGAATGGCTTGACGGATTTTGTTGAAATTTGGCACGCCTACAGGTTATAGTCTGGAAGGAGCTATAGGCTATTTTTTTTTTTAATTTTGGGGGTTCCGACCCTGCTAGGGACCGTTTCTTTTCGAAATTTTTTTTATTCCATATAACTCTAAGTATATTGAACCTATACTTATGATATTTCGCATATAGGTATAGAAATATCATACAATATGGGTATCAAACGAAAGGGGAGGGCCCCAGGTTTCATTTTGGCTTCGATATATTTCGATAAATTGATCGATAACTAAGTTATCGGTCAAAATTCGATTGCCCAAAAAACTTAATATTACCCTACAATATGGGTATAAAACGAGAGGGGATGGCGCCAGGTTTCATTTGGGTTTCGACATATTTCGATAAATTTATCGATAACTGAGTTATCGGTGAAAATGTTATTGCACAAAAACCTTAAAATTGCCCTACAATATGGGTATCAAACGAAAGGGGATGGCCCCAGGTTTCATTTGGGCTTCGATATATTTCGATAAATTTATCGATAACTGAGTTATCGGTCAAAATTCGATTGCCCAAAAACCTTAATATTACCCTACAATATGGGTATAAAACGAGAGGGGATGGCGCCAGGTTTCATTTGGGTTTCGACATATTTCGATAAATTTATCGATAACTGAGTTATCGGTGAAAATGTTATTGCCCAAAAACCTTAATATTACCCTACAATATGGGTATCAAACGAAAGGGGATGGCGCCAGGTTTCATTTGGGCTTCGATATATTTCGATAAATTTATCTATAACTGAGTTATCGGTGCAAATGTTATTGCACAAAAACCTTAAAATTGCCCTACAATATGGGTATCAAACGAAAGGGGATAGCTCCAGGTTACATTTGGACTCCGATATATTTCGATAAATTTATCGATAACTGAGTTATCGGTGATTGCCCAAAAAACTTAACATTACCCTATAATATGGGTATCAAACGACAGGGAGGGCCCCAGGTTTCATTCTGGCTTCGATATATTTCGATAAATTGATCGATAACTGAGTCATCTGTCAAAATGCGATTGCCCGAAAACCTCTATATTACCCTACAATATGGGTATCAAACGAAAGGAGATAGCTCCAGGTTTCATTTGGCTATTATATATATAGGCTATTTTTTTTTTTAATTTTGGGGGTTCCGACCCTGCTAGGGACCGTTTCTTTTCGAAATTTTTTTTATTCCATATAACTCTAAGTATATTGAACCTATACTTATGATATTTCGCATATAGGTATAGAAATATCATACAATATGGGTATCAAACGAAAGGGGAGGGCCCCAGGTTTCATTTTGGCTTCGATATATTTCGATAAATTGATCGATAACTAAGTTATCGGTCAAAATTCGATTGCCCAAAAAACTTAATATTACCCTACAATATGGGTATAAAACGAGAGGGGATGGCGCCAGGTTTCATTTGGGTTTCGACATATTTCGATAAATTTATCGATAACTGAGTTATCGGTGAAAATGTTATTGCACAAAAACCTTAAAATTGCCCTACAATATGGGTATCAAACGAAAGGGGATGGCCCCAGGTTTCATTTGGGCTTCGATATATTTCGATAAATTTATCGATAACTGAGTTATCGGTCAAAATTCGATTGCCCAAAAACCTTAATATTACCCTACAATATGGGTATAAAACGAGAGGGGATGGCGCCAGGTTTCATTTGGGTTTCGACATATTTCGATAAATTTATCGATAACTGAGTTATCGGTGAAAATGTTATTGCCCAAAAACCTTAATATTACCCTACAATATGGGTATCAAACGAAAGGGGATGGCGCCAGGTTTCATTTGGGCTTCGATATATTTCGATAAATTTATCTATAACTGAGTTATCGGTGCAAATGTTATTGCACAAAAACCTTAAAATTGCCCTACAATATGGGTATCAAACGAAAGGGGATAGCTCCAGGTTACATTTGGACTCCGATATATTTCGATAAATTTATCGATAACTGAGTTATCGGTGATTGCCCAAAAAACTTAACATTACCCTATAATATGGGTATCAAACGACAGGGAGGGCCCCAGGTTTCATTCTGGCTTCGATATATTTCGATAAATTGATCGATAACTGAGTCATCTGTCAAAATGCGATTGCCCGAAAACCTCTATATTACCCTACAATATGGGTATCAAACGAAAGGAGATAGCTCCAGGTTTCATTTGGACTTCGATATATTTCGATAAGTTTATCGATAACTGAGTTATCGGTGATTGCCCAAAAAACTGATCATTACCCTATAATATGGGTATAAAACGAAAGGAGAAGGCAGCAGGTTTCATTTGGACTACGATAGGTTTCGATAAATTGATCGATAACTGAGTTATCGGTGAAATTGTGATTGCCCAAAAACCTTAAACTTGACCTACAATATGGGTATCAAACGAAAGGGGAAGGCCCCAGGTTTCAATTTAGTCTTGATATATTTCGATAAATTGATCGATAACTAAGTTATCGTTCAAAATTCGATTGCCTGAAAACCTTAATATTACCCGGCAATATGGGTATCAAACGAAAGGGGATAGCTCCAGGTTTCATTTGGACTTCAATAGGTTTCGATAAATTGATCGATAACTAAGTTATCGGTGAAAATGTTATTGCACAAAAACCTTAAAATTGCCCTACAATATGGGCATCAAACGAAAGAGGGAAGGCCCCAGGTTTCATTTGTACTTTAATATATTTCGATAAATTTATCGATAACTAAGTTATCGGTGAAAATGTTATTGCACAAAAACCTTAATATTACCCTACAATATGGGTATCAAACGAAAGAAGATAGCTCCAGGTTTAATTTGGACTTCGATATATTTCGATAAATTTATCGATAACTAAGTTATCGGTGAAAATGTTATTGCACAAAAACCTTAAAATTGCCCTACAATATGGGCATCAAACGAAAGGGGATGGCGCCAGGTTTCATTTGGGCTTCGATATATTTCGATAAATTGATCGATAACTGAGTCATCTGTCAAAATGCGATTACCCGAAAACCTCTATATTACCCTACAATATGGGTATCAAACGAAAGGAGATAGCTCCAGGTTTCATTTGGATTTCGATATATTTCGATAAATTTATCGATAACTGAGTTATCGGTGATTGCCCAAAAAACTGAACATTACTCTATTATATGGGTATAAAACGAAAGGAGAAGGCAGCAGGTTTCATTTGAACTACGATAGGTTTCGATAAATTGATCGATAACTGAGTTATCGGTGAAAATGTGATTGCCCAAAAACCTTAAACTTGACCTACAATATGGGTATCAAACGAAAGGAGATAGCTTCAGGTTTTATTTGGACTTCGATATATTTCGATAAAATTATCGATAACTGAGTTATCGGTGATTGCCCCAAAAACTTAACATTACTCTCTAATATGGGTATAAAACGAAAGGAGAAGGCCGCAGGTTTCATTTGGACTTCGATAGGTTTCTGTAAATTGATCGATAACTGAGTTATCGGTGAAAATGTGATTGCCCAAAAACCTTAAACTTGCCCTACAATATGGGTATCAAACGAAAGGGGAAGGCCCCAGGTTTCATTTGTACTTCGACATATTTCGATAAATTTATCTATAACTGAGTTATCGGTAAAAATGCGATTTCAGAAAAACCTTAATATTACCCTACAATATTGTATCAAATCAACATTTGAAGTTGAATTCATCATGGCACAATTTGTCAAAATTGAATTCTTGAAAGGCCCCCTAACGTTACCAACGAATACCGCAAAAGAAAATTTTTGAAAACCGGTTTTCAATACTCTTTTTTCATAATTTTCAAAATATTCGAATTTGGTAAATTCTTCAGTAGGCAATAATATATTATATAAATATGAAATCTTAAAGTATATTATTGATTTTGAAAGCCCCCCTTACTACTTACATCCCGAGCAACGCCGGGTACCCTGCTAGTACTATAATAAATCTCTAGAAGGGTCGTGTCTGTACATTGAAAATTTCTTTGAAAAGATGACTGGGGATGACCTGGGGAATGCTATGGAGTTCATCTGACCCATTTTTAAAATTATTGTCTGTCTGTTTGTCTGTTTGAACTTAAGGATCTCGGAAACTAAGCAATGGATTTTGATGAGACTTTCACAAATATACTGCTTGAAGCTTAGAAAGGGATCTGCACTTTGTTTTATCAAAATCGGACCACAAACAAAAAAGATATACTAATTTTTAGGGAGGAACCTATGAAATTTTTTTTCTTAAATAAATTTAAATAAATATTTATGTGTGTATCAGCATATCTATACTATAATAAATCTCTAGAAGGGTCGTGTCTGTACATTGAAAATTTCTTTGAAAAAATTACTGGGGGTGACTTGGGGAATACTATAGAGTTCATATGACCCATTTTTAGAATTATCGTCTGTCTGTTTGAACTTAAGGATCTCGGAAACTAAGGAATGGATTTTGATGAGACTTTCACAAGTATACTGCTTGAAGCTTAGAAAGGGATTTGCACTTTGTTTTATCAAAATCGAACAAAAAAGATATACTAATTTTTAGGGAGGAACCTATGAAATTTTTTTTTTAAATAAATTTATATGAAGAAAAATTCACTTAGTTTGTCAAAAAAAAACTAAGCGTGCCTTTCTAAAATTTTTGTTTACTTTTTTTCAATGTCTGCTAAATCAAAAATCAATTGCATAGGTACACTGCCGCGCTATGTGGAAAGTAACAAAGTTTGTTACGTTTTCACGCCAAAACTAAGGCACCTAGCAGTATGAAACTTTGTACACATTTTCTCTGTGACCTGGAAGGATTCATGGAGATGATATTTGTTTGATAAATTAATCGATAACAGAGTTATCGGCGAAAATAAGGTTGCCCTAAAACCTCAAAACTTTGCTACAATTTGAGTATCAACCGAAAGAGGAAGTCCCCTTTTTTCATTTAAACTTCGATATAATTCGATAAATTTATCGATAACTTAATTATATGTCAGAAAATCCAAAAATCTTAAAATTTCCCTGCAATATGGATATCAAATGAAAGGGGAGGTCCAAAGGTTTCATTTATACTTCGATATATTTCGATACATTTTTCCATAGCTGAGTTATCGGTCAAAATATGATTGCACAAAAACCTTAAAAATGGCCTACAATATGGGTATCAAACGAAAGGGGAAGGCCCCAGGTTTCATTTGTACTTCAATATTTTTCGATAAGTTTATCGATAACTGAGTCATCGGTCAAAATGCGATTGCCCGAAAACCTTAATATTACCCTACAATATGTGTATCAAACGAAATGAGATAGCTCCAGGTTTCTTTTGGACTTTGATATATTTCGATAAGTTTATCGATATCTGAGTTATCGGTGATTGCCCAAAAAACTTAACACTACCCCATAATATGGGTATAAAACGAAAGGAGAAGGCCGCAGGTTTCATTTAGACTTCGATTGGTTTCGATAAATGTATCGATGATGAGTTATCGGTGAAAATGCGAATTCCCGAAAACCTAAATATTACCCTACAATATGGGTATCAAACGAATGGGGATGGTCCCGGGTTTCATTTTTACTTCGATATATTTCAATAAATTTATCGTTAATTTTATTATCGGTGAGAATGTGATTGCCTTAAAATTTACCTACAATATGGTATCAAATCAGCTTTTGAATTTCGATTCAATTTGTCAAAATTGAATTCTTGAAAGGCCCCCTAACGTTACCAACGAATACGGCAAAAGAAAATTTTTGAAAACCGGTTTTTAATACTCTTTTTTCAAAATATTCGAATTTGGTAAATTCTTCAGTAGGCAATAATCTACGAGTATATATATAAAATTCAAATTATGTAAATATATACATATGTATGTATGTATGTAGGTATAGATCGACTTGCGTCCTAAACTTATAAACCGATCGTAACCAAATTTTACACACCCACTGTACATCTTCCAGGGATGGTCACAGGCTAAAAAATATTTTGATATATATAGGGGGCGTGGCACCTCCCATACAAATGGAATTTTCCATTGTCCGTATCTCCGGAAGTATTTATGTTAGACCATTGAAACTCGGTAAGGGGTTATATGGGATCGATCCCTACCACCTCCAAAACAACTGGGTATAACGAAAAAGTGGGCGTGGCACCTCCCATACGAATGAAATACTTCTTAGTCGATATCTCTGGAACTATTTAGGTTAGATCATTGAAACTTGGTTAGGGGTTATATGCAATCGATCCCTACCACCTCCAAAAAAACTGGGGATAACGACAAAGTGGGCGTGGCACCTCCCATACGAATGAAATACTTCTTAGTCGATATCTCTGGAACTATTTAGGTTAGACCACTGAAATTTGGTTAGGGGTTATATGGAATCGATCCCTACCACCTCCAAAAAAAACTGGGATAACGACGGTGTGGGCGTGGCACCTCCCATACGAATGAAATACTTCTTAGTCGATATCTCTGGAGGAAGTATTTAGGTTAGACCACTGAAATTTGGTTAGGGGTTATATGGAATCGATCCCTACCACCTCCAAAAAAAACTGGGGATAACGACAAAGTGGGCGTGGCACCTCCCATACGAATGAAATACTTCTTAGTCGATATCTCTGGAAGTATTGAGGTTAGATCATTGAAATTTGGTTAGGGGTTATATGGAATCGATCCCTACCACCTCCAAAAAAAACTGGGGATAACGAAAAAGGGGGCGTGGCACCTCCCGTACGAATGAAATACTTCTTAGTCGATATCTCTGGACGTATTTAGGTTAGATCATTGAAACTTGGTTAGGGGTTATATGGAATCGATCCCTACCACCTCCAAAAAAATCTGGGGATAACGACAGTGTGGGCGTGGCAACTCCCACACAAATGTGGAAGTATTCGGGTTACACCACTGAAATTTGGTGAGGGGTTATACGAGATCGATCCCTACCACCTCCAAAAAAATTGGGGTTAACGAAAATGGGGGCGTGGCACCTCCCATACTAATTTTTCAAGCTAAATATCTCCAAAAGTATTTAAGGCAGGAACCTGGAAATTGGTATAGAGCTAAATGATATCAAAACAATTTTCGCGCATAAAAGTGGGGTTATCGTAAAAGTGTTTAAAGTTAGGACCTGAAAATTGATCAGGAGATTAATGATATCAATAGTTCCCGTGTAGGAAAATTTTTTCGCTATTTACTTATGCTCCGGGACAGAAAACTAAAAATTTTGTGTATCGTGTAGCCTTAAACGGAATACTAAAATTTTATATTTTTGAAGTTGTATGCACAATGAAGTAGTGAAAAATTAATAAAAAAATCTATTTTGGGAAGAACGAAGTTTGCCGGGTCAGCTATTTTTATGTATATAAATATGAAATCTTAAAGTATATTATTGATTTTGAAAGGCCCCCTAACTACTTACATCCCGAGCAACGCCGGGTACCCTGCTAGTATATAATAATTTTACTGTGTAAGTATACATATATGAGTGAGTTTTTGTTATTCATACCTCCGATTATTATCTTCCAACTTTTCTTGTGAATGTTGTATTGGAGATTTCAAATATGGACCCCCCCCGAAAAATTTTCCTGGATCCGCCCCTGACAACAATTAACAAAATAGATCAAGAAAGCAGTAACATACAAACAAACAATGCAAGAGAAAACACAAAATATACAGGAGTCACATACATACGGGGTTTAACGGACAACAACAACTTAAAAAGAATTATTAAAAACAACAACAACATAAGCTTTGCCCACAAACCACGCTGCACATTAAATAAAATTTTTACAAGAACAAAAGACAAAGTCAAAAAAGAGCAACAAAACAACGTAATATATGAGGTTCAATGCAAAGATTGCGACAAGATATATATAGGCCAAACAAAGCGAATGTTGGAAGTAAGGATAAACGAACATAAGGCAGATGCTAAAAACAAAAAAGCAACTACAGCACTTTCCCAACACTTAATTGAAAATAACCACACAGCTGATTTCGCGAATGCGCGCATCTTAGACACCGAAAGAAAAACAAAAACAAGATTAACATTAGAAGGGCTTAGAATACAAGAAAGAATAAATGATTGTGTAAACTTCAAAGAAGACGTTGACAGCATCAATTGCGCTTACACTATGGCAATACAAAACCAAAATGTGCGGCAAAGAAGACGTGTGTATCAACAAAGTTAATTTTTATAATTTTTCCAAATTTGAATTTTATTAATAGTAGATTGTAATGTAAGTGCAATATTTGTTAGTTTGTGATTTTGTATGTTAATTAAGTTGTTTTATGTTATTTAAATAAATTTCAGATCTCCCTGAGGAAGGTGCAATATGTACCGAAACGCGTAGGAGGATAAAGGAAAACACTGTTTTTTGCTTACCCCTTCACCGGCCAAAAAGCTCCAAAAAATTTTAAAATATTAAATTGAACCACTGGCCCAAATAAAAATACAAATAAAATTGACAACGTTAATATAAATGTGATGCTATATGTGGTTGGTGATGATTTTCTATCGTCAGACGTGCTATTGGGACAAGAGATATTCGATCGGAATACGTGCGCGACGGTCGCGAAAAATGAAGTAATATCAGAAATTGAGAAAAAAAACCATAACAAAAGAGAACGTGAACTGCGGCGAGCTCGAAAATATACAAAAGGAGAATTTGTTTACAATGCTGGATGAGTACAATGATGTTTTTGCATATAATATCAGCGAAATAGGTAAGACAAACATTTTACGAAACCCGTACCGCATACCTGAACCTAAGAAAGTTATTGTACAAGAGATGATTTCCGAATTGCTAAACAACGATATAATAGAACAATCTGAGTCTGAGTACGCGAGCCTTATTGTGCTTGTGAAGAAGAAGAACGGCGAGTCAAGGTTGTGTGTCGACTATCGCAGGGTAAACCAGCATACGCGTAAAGAGATATACCCCATGCCGCATATCGAGGAACAGCTACAGGAAGCTAAACGGTTCAAATATTTTACGGTACTTGATATGAATAGTGGTTACTACCAAATCCCGATAGACGAAGATAGTAGGAAATTTATTGCGTTCGTTACCACAGATTGGTTGTATCAATTTAAACGTACGCCTTTTGGGCTAAAGAATGCACCTATAGTGTTCCAACGCCTGATGGCATAGGTAAAAGAGCGTTCTGAGTAGGCGATATGATAAATTATATGGATGATATTCTGATAGGAGGGTCAATTGTTGAGGAAATGTTAACAAAACTGCGACGATTGTTGGATGTACTACGAGATCTACATCTGACTTTAAATTTGAAGAAATGCGTATTTGGCAAACAAACAATCGAATTTTTGGGAAAACAGCTGCTATCACTAATTTTGTAACCCCTACAAGTGTAACCGAGGTGAGGCAATTTCTTGGTCTCACCGGGTATTTTAGGAAATTCGTTCCCGGTTATGCGTACAAATCTGAACCACTAAGATGTTTACTCCGGAAAGACAACGCGTTTCAATGGCGTCAAGAACGCTTTCGATGAATTAAAGTCGGCATTAGCTTCGAAGCCAGTAATGACATCCTATAGAGTTGAAGCTCAACATGAAATTCATACCGATGCGAGTTCCATCGGACTAGCAGGCGTATTATTGCAATATGACGACGAAGGCTGGAAGCCGGTAGTTTACTTTAGTAGAGCTACAACCGAAACCGAAAGAAAGTTTCACAGTTATGAGTTGGAGACTCTAGCGGTGGTGGAGTCCCTCAAACGCTTTAAATACTATGATTTTGGAAAAGAGATGACCGTGATAACCGACTGCAATGCTATAACGACCGCTATGAAAAAAGAGAGCTCATACCTCGCATTGCGCGCTGGTGGCTAAAGGGCCAGGAGTATGACATAAAAATCGAACACCGATCTGGTAAACGTATGGAGCATGTGGACGCTCTCAGTAGAGAACCCTGCGGAAGTATCCCGTGATATTGATGAAGCTTCTTTATGTGTGTTCAAAATAGGGTTAGATCAGGCTGCCTGGTTATTTAGTATGCAGTTGCAGGACGAGAATATCAAAATGATTGTCAAGCAGATGGAGGCGAAGAACAGAAAGATGCTTGACGATTACATAATAGAGAATGGCAGGTTATACCGAAAAAGTGATGGTAAAAAGTTATGGGTAGTACCTAAAGCTATGTAGGAATGCCTGAGCGCATCGTAACCGATCGAGGTACCGCGTTCACGCTCAAGGAATTTGCGCAGTACTGTAGAGACAACGAAATTAAGCATATCAAAAATGCTGTGCGAACCCCCAGGGCAAATGGGCACGCAGAACGTTTAAATAGAACGCTTTTATCAATGCTATTACCAACGACAACGAATAATAAAAACTGGGATAAGAAACTACGAGAAATACAATGGTCAATAAATTCAAAGCGAAACAAAACGACAAAAAAGACGCCACTAGAATTACTACTGGGTTTCTCGCCTCTAGACATCCTACAAAATAAAATGTTATTAACTCTACAAAATGATACCCACGAAACGGAAGAGATCGATTTAGAAGAAATACGACGTACTGCAGCAGCTAAGGTCAGTAGCGTGAGACGTAAGGCGAAATTGCGTTATGATAGCAAACACCGCAAACCAACAACCTATCACGTAGACGATTTAGTACTAGTCGAGAATAAAGCAGCTAGTACTGGCCAATCACGAAAATTAGAACCACATTACAAGGGCCCGTTCATAATTACGCGGTCTCTGGGTAATGGTCGATACGTAGTCGAAGACTTGCCAGGGTCTCGGCGTAAACAGCGACATTATTCGTCAGTGTATGCGTCTGACAAAATCAAATTGTGGTGTGACTTACCACCAGACGAACATGATGAATCTGATGAAGAAGATATCGAACCAAAACTTTCTAGTATCGGATCGGGTCGCTCCCAAATGTCAGGAGAGGCCGAATGTAAGCAAACCGATGGTAACCCTGACAAAATGCAACCCGGTGTCGGAATCGACGCCCACGAACAACAACCAACCGACAAGCAGCAGTTGATTTGAAACAACCCGAACAACCAAGTCGCAGCGTGTGTGCCGAGTTAACTACATTTGATATACATATATACATTTGTAAATATAATTCATGTAACTCGATATCCATCCAACTATATCTCTTAATTAAATACTATTTGTTCTACTAAAGTGTTTTGATCTTTTTGGACCAACCCCTGAGCCATCCTTTCACATGTTTGCAAAAAGAGAAGAAAAGGCTGAGAGCAAAAATTAGTTTATTTGAGTCCGTTGAATCCAAGAAAATGGTTTTATTATTAATATGGACGTTTTGCAAAATAAGGTAAATAATTATTTTATAAAAATTTGAAAAAAATAGAAAAAAAACTAAGGCTCAATGAAAAGGCATAAAGTGTGGAAACAAGTGTTGTGTAAAGTTTAGTAAGCAAAATCGTTTGGCACTTACTGAACATTTTTGGGGCTTAGGCAACAAATATCGCAAAGAGATTGGCTCTCCTCGTGCATGACACGGAACTGCCTTCAAAGGAGAACTTCTGATAGTCTTAAAAAACAATGGAGGTATGCATATTTTATCACATATAACGAAAAGCGTTTTAAAGTTCTCAGCAGTTTTTACTGAAAACACTAAATATTTCCCAAAACACGTTGGTATGTATAAGAAACAAACAAAGCTCCATAAGTACTTCCCACAAAGGTGGCTCTTTTGAAATCGTTCACTGAACATCTACCAGCAGTTCCATCTCACTATTGTAGGAACAAAAGCACTAAGTTATATCTTCCACAGTTCTTTCGTAATGTTCCAACTTTATATAACAATTATTTAAATTACAACAAGTATTTAAATTACAAACCAGGAGATATCTAAGTTATCGCTAAGGGTTTTTCGGACCATTTTCAAAAATGACCACCACTAGGCTTCCATTTGCAAAAAAAGGACAAATGCGTTGTTCTTGGAAAGTATAAAAACACGGACAGAGAAGCACAAAACATTTTAGAACAAACAGAGGAGCGTAAAATGCATATACGGAACAGAGACAAATCGAAGGAAATTTTTTTGGATGATCATAGAAAAAGCAAAGATAGTGGGACATATTATGTGTGCCGCAAGCTCCGACCTTCAAAAAGTATTAAATACGCCGCACGGAGAAGGTGTTAACCTTTTTTACTCAAGGAAATATGCATTTTATAATGAGAGCGTTTGTGAAAATGGCACCTGAAACTGTTACTGATTTTTATGGGGTTAGTCGGATGGTAAACGTGAATGTATCGAAATTTGCAGTGCAATTTTCCAATACTTAAATATGTTGCATGTGAGAGGAGCTCATTCTGCTTTAGGACTTTATTGTGATAGTTGTGTAGGTCAGAAAAGGAACAAAGCTATGATAGCAATGCTAATATATTTCTTAAGCCGTGGTTTCCTCGAACAGCGGTGCCGCGGTCGCTATATAGCGGTCGTTATGCTTGCCGTCATGAGCGGCACCGCTTTTCTGTAAACTTACATGAACGTATTTCCTACATTCTGCCGATTTGATTTTCTGTATTTCGATGTTTTTTGTTTGTTTTCGTGCTTTTATTTTCTGTAAATAATTATTTTTCAAACATTGAAATGTTTTAAAATTTGATTTTGTAAAAATATTTCAAGAATTTGATAGAAATCACACCGCTATGACAATAGCGGTGAGAAAAAACGGTGAAGAACTAGTTTTCACCGTCATGACGGCCGTAATATATCATGCTTGCCGCTATATTACATTACGGTGAACTTCACCGTCTTCTAACTTTACACCTAATTACTTTTACATTGAATTGTTTTTGACAACGTACTCTACCGCTATGTAACGGCCGCTATATAGCGGCACCGCTTTCGAGGAAACCAAAGCTTTAGTGAAGGCTGGTTGTACAAAACATATTAAATTAACATATCTGTTGGCTAGACATACCAGGATGACCTTAGACTCCATACATAACACTATTGAATTTTTTCTTCACGATAGAAACGTTTGGGCTCCCAGTGAATGGTTTCGAATGCAACGCCACACAATTATACGTGTATTTCAATTCACAATTCTGATTTTAAAGATCGGAAAACGTTTTCTAAAGCTTTGCTCCCAACTTCGGTCAAAACATCTTTAACGTCTTTGCGTCGCTTTAGCTTCGCAAAATTCTCCAGTGTAAAAAATGCACTATGGTTATTTTGACGACAGCAAACAAAAGATATCTGATCTCAGTTCAATTGTGCGGTCAAGACGAAATTCTCGCATACTCAGTTCCGCACCTGCTAATTTGTATGATCGCCTTTTACACATATCATATTCAAAGTACAACGAGTTAAAAGCTCTTTACGAAAAGAACATTATACCAAAACAATTTCGCCCTGACTATATAAACTTATCCCATACTGGTGAGATAATAGATACATTGCCCCAGACGGACGAATATGACTGAGTTATATATTTAAAATTAGAGATTTTTGGATAGGTGTGTCCCTCAGTCAAGATTTATATAATTTTATATAATTTCTGGAAAGCACACATTTTTTCTGTTTTGTTTGCACTTCAATAATGGCCAAAGTTTATGGTCGACCGCTTTTAAACTTTCCAGATTGGTTCACAAGATTGTTGTGTACGATATAGGCTATATTAGTTTTTGGAAAAGTAGGCTATATAAAATTTAAATCTACATAACTATTAACATATTGGGTCTATATTAAAGATTTCTGGATATGTGTGTCCTTTGTTCAAGATTGAAAAGATTGAATTGAATTTCTGAAAAGCTGGCGGTGCCACGCCCACATTTTTTGTGTGTTTGTTTGTACTTCAATAATGGCCAAAGTTTACTGTCGATCTCTTTTAAACTTTCCAGATAGGTTCAGAAGATTGTTGTGTACGATTTAGGCTACATTAGTTTTTGGAAAAGTGGGCGGTGCCACGCCCCAGGCTATATAAAATTTAAATTATCAGAACTATGAACATATTTGGTCTAAACTAATGATTTTTTGGATATGTCTGTCCCTTGGTCATGATTTATATAATTTGGGAAAAGTGGGCGGTACCACGCCCACATTTTTTGTGTTTTGTTTGTACTTCAATAATGTCCAAAGTTTATAATTGATCTGTTTTAAACATTTCCAATACGTTAAAATCTTCGTTGGGTATGACATACCTAGGCTATATTTGGACATTTTTTGGAAAAGTGGGCAGTTCCAACCCTACAAGCTAAGTAATATTTCAATTCGCTACATAACTGAATGTATTTTCTTCTTCTTCGATGTTCTTAAATCTTAATGAATGCACTTAATTTTTTTTCTGCTCAGCAGTGCATAATGGTTTTTGTCATACTCATTGAGTTCAAAAGATCCGTTTTTTGAGATGGGCATCCAAAAAATTTATTTGTTTATACCAAAGACGTTAAATACAGAAACATTATATATCCTAAAGCACTGCAGTAAATGGAAAGTTAAAAATTAATTGAAAAATATTTTAAAATGTATTTCTAGGGAAGTAACGGAACAACGTCTGCCGGGTCTGCTAGTTAGATATAAAAAAGACAAAGAAAACGTGAAGTTTAATATAACAGTCATATCATCTATGAGATAATTGAGAACACGAAAAAATCTTACAGATGTGTATAGCTCAGAAATGGTTGCTTTATTAGATATATGTTCCAGTGACGATGACTATGTTAAGATAAAATAAGTTTCTCACTTTTTATCAAAACAATGAAAAAGAGATTTACTAATCAATTTTGTTACTTTATTGAAAAATAAGATATCTATGTACAACTAAATGTTTTTTATTTCAAATAAAAGTACTAATTGGTTTAGTAATTTATAAATATATAATTTTCGTTATTGCATTTCTCTAAAGTTTATCAAATTTATTTTAAATCTTAGGCATTTCGACTATCGAGTTTGGTACAAATTGGTAAAGCGGTTACTAGAAAAACCTTTAATCATAAATGGACAGTTCCACTGCCCTTTTCCAAAATTTGTTGGCTGTTTAATCTTTAGCTCAAATTGTTTTGACCCGTGGCTGGCCTACCACCAAACTATAGTTTATAACGCAAAGTTTACTGAGTATTGAAGAATGTGATATGTGTTTTATTTCCTAAATGAACTAGGTTAGGTTAGGTTAGGTTAAGGTGGCCGCCTCTCAGCGGTGCCGAGAGGCGCACTTAGGCCGACTGGCCCATTGTGATACCACTGAGCGGGTTTAAATCCCTTCTACCTTTAAGAGTAAGTGTTCAATGAAAGAACCACCCTGTGCGCTTAATGAAGCGCAGGATGTCTCCAATTTCGGCAGTGCCTAGCTCCGCTAGGCCGAGGAGTAGGCACCTGCTTAGGCACTCCAGCCGGGTTCTGGCTAGTGCGGGGCAGCTGCAGAGGAAGTGCTCGACACTCTCAATTTCCTCCTCGTCCCTGCAGCTGCGACAGAAATCATTTGAAGGGACCCCCATGCGGTTGGCATGTACACCCATGAGACAGTGTCCCGTGAGCACCCCGATCAACATTCCAAGGGAGGGTCGGTCAAGTTTGAGTATGGACTCGGTTCGTTTGTTGCAGATGCGGGGCCAAGTTTGCCTCGACACCTCGCATGTCGTTTCCGTAGCCCATCTCGAGTTTGCCTTTTTGTTGAATTCACGTAGGAGCCAGAGCTTAGTCGTGGCAAGAGGCGGGGGGATGCTCCCAGTGTGGTTCTCCTCTGTACGCTCCGTGGCCTTCCTTGCCAACTCGTCAGCAGCACAGTTTCCAGGAATGTCGCTGTGTCCTGGAACCCATATCACATCTGTGGAGCATTTCGAAGACAATTCATTGAGCGACCGCCTACAGTCTTGAGCTACTTTCGAGGTAGAGTTACTGCTCTGAAGAGCCTTGATCGCTGCCTGGCTGTCGCTGTATATGGATACAGATGTGCGGTTTTTCGATAAAAGCCAGTGTGCAGCCTCCTCTATGGCCGTAAGTTCCGCCTGGAATACGCTGCAGTGGCTGGGTAGTCTAATGCTTAAGCATAGTGAAAGATCCTCTGAGTAGACGCCGCTGCCCACTTTGCCGTTAAGCTTTGAGCCGTCTGTAAATATGGAGTCTGAATGCAGGTTTAGAGTGTGCCTGTCTTCCCATTCCTCCC
Source organism: Sphenella marginata (assembly GCA_951509765.1). Classification (NCBI taxonomy): domain Eukaryota; kingdom Metazoa; phylum Arthropoda; class Insecta; order Diptera; family Tephritidae; genus Sphenella; species Sphenella marginata. The sequence continues at coordinate 77,974,488 of OX608078.1, forward strand.
TATTAGGGATTTTGGTAGAGAACTTGGTATTTGGGCCGTGGCATATAGGTGTGGTGTAGTCCACAGTTTTCAGATTTTGGGGTATGGTCTCCAAGATCTTTGCGTGTCCAAATCTGGTGTCATTCCATCGTTGAACAGCGCTCAGTCTTATTGCGCTATAGCTTGCTTGGAGTTTACCGTACAAGTCAACCGGGAGTAGATTGAGCATGACCTCCAGAGCTTTGGTAGGTGTGGATGGGAGTGACCCCGTGATGAGCACCGCCGCAGAACGCTGTACTCTACCCATCCTTCCTGTGATGCTGTTACGTTCTAGTGCAGGCCACCATACAACAACACCATAAAAGAGGATGGGTCTAACCACAGCGGTGTACAGCCAGTGCATCACCCGGGGGTTCAAGCCCCATTTCTTCCCTACGGCTGCTTTGGATGCATATAGGGCAGTGATAGCTTTCCGGGATCTATCCTCAACATGCTTGTTCCAGTTGAGTTTGCTATCCAAGATAACGCCGAGGTACCTAACCTCTTGAGATAGCGCGAGCCTGACCCCGTTCAGGCGGGGTGGTGTAAACGCTGGTACTTTGTATTTCCTAGTGAAAAGGACCATTTCCGTTTTAGAGGGATTTACGCTAAGGCCGCTTACCATAGCCCAGTCCTCCACGAGGTTCAGAGCCGATTGGAGCAGTTCACTTAGTGTCTGAAGATGCCTGCCAGTGGCCGTAAGAGCGATGTCGTCGGCATAGGCAATGATTTGGCAACCGGTGTTTTCCAGTTCCAGAAGTAGTGTGTTAACGGTTAGGTTCCACAGTAAAGGGGATAGAACTCCCCCTTGAGGAGTGCCTCGAGATGCGTAGCGCACTAAATGAACTAACAGTTAATACAATATTAAATTGAATATGCACACACTTACACTTTTGTGTGAACGCCAACCTCTTCCTTCAATATGCCAGCCAAGAATGCCCGCTAAATTCTTGAACATTCCTAGCTGTCACATTTTTAACGAATTGGAAGGGCGTTGCCACACTAGTGCGAATTAATAGACTTTAGTACAACAAACATGGTTACCAAGTAAACAGTATTACAAATAGAATTTCATTTAACTCCTAATCTGCGCCAACATCCCCGCCTCCGTGGATCTGACCGGATTCACCTACATCTATCCGGGCCAATATGCATGCGTTTTTACACGCCATCACTAGTTTGTACCCGCGCGGCTCTGTCACAAAGAAGCACAACATCGCCGACCGCTAGGGGGTTTGCTTTACCGTACCACTTGGTTCGCTTCGTCAAGTCGGGCAAGTATTGGTCTAGCCACATCTTCCAGAACCGGTGCTTTACCACTGCTTCCTTTATACCACTGCTTCCTTGTTGGAATCATTTTTTCTTCATGCGGATGTGGCGTTTGTTCAGAATTTGGAGCACCTAAGAGAAAATGGTTAGGGGTTAGCGGTTCGTCAGTCGGTTCGTTAAGCGGTATATACGTCAACGGTCGGGAATTAACTATATTTTCAGCTTCACACATGAGACTATAAAGACAATGCTCTTGAAGGCTTTCATTGTTCAGCGCATGTCCCATGGATCTTTTTACGCTCCGTACAAGTCGCTCCCAGCAGCCGCCAGCATGCGAATTCAGTGGGCAGTTAAAGAGCCACTCAATATTTTTTTGGCTAGAACGTCAGCTTTTTTACCATTTTCGAAGTCAGTCCTTTGCTTCTTCAGCTCTTTATCAGCTCCGATGAAATTTGTCCCATTATCGGAACGGATGCGCACGGCGTTCCACGGCGGTTGATGAAATTGCGTATTAACATCAGGCAAGTATCGGTGGACAAGTCCTTGGCAATCTCCAAATGAACTGCGCGGATTGTAAGGCACGTAAACAGCGCAATCCAGCGCTTTTCGCTTCTTCTTCCAATTGCCACGTTGAACGGGCCCATATAGTCCAGGCCTACATACGTAAAGGGCCTTATGAACGGCGTCAGCCTTTCTTCCGGCAGTTGACCCATTTGCGGTGGAGTAGGCGTAGCCTTTTCAATTTTGCATACTTGACATCTCTTTACAGCACGCCGTACCTCAGCTCTGACTCTTGGGATGTAATATCGTCGCCGTATCTCCGCTATTATCGTGCCCTCGTTCTGATGCTTCCAAACCGTGTGATAGTGGTCCACTACTAGCTCCGTGATATGGTGTCGTTTTGGCAATATTATTGGCCGGCGTGAATGATATGGAATTATACTGGCGGCATCTATACGCCCACCGACGCGCATTAGTAACTCTTCGTCCAACACAGGTGTGAGTGATCTTATCAAGCTGTTCCGTTCTACATCGTTTCCGTCAACTATCACCTGCTACTCGTCAGCAAAGCTCTCTCTTTGCACCGCGCGAAATACAGTTACCTCAGCTGCCCTTATCTCCATCGCGCTTAGCCCCAAGATCCTCATTCACCACGTATTCGAGTACCAATCGCTCAATCCTCTGGTCGCTGTCGACTTGGGCGAAATGCACCCCCTGGACCCCTCATCTGAATCCGTCCCTGTCCATGAGGGTCGGGTTCGATAAGTGATTCTCACTGTTGGCTGATTGTAGAAAAGATGATAGGTTTTGCACCTTGGTGGCAAATGGCACAATCTGCTCTATGCGGCTTTCCGATATAGGAGCTACTCCTTGTATTTTGGCGATCTAACTTTTCACCAATTGCTCTGGCCTGCCGAAGCGATCCTGGAGGGTGTCAATAACGCGCGACACGTTGCTGCTATGGATAAGTAGGCATTCCACCACCTCTCTGGCTTTACCTTTGATAGCCTTCTGCAAGCGCATCATGTTTTGCCGCTCGTTGTAGTGGTATTCCTCGGTGGTCATAGAAAATGCTTCCTTAAACATGGACCAGTCCTCCGCTCTGCCGTCAAGCTCCGGCAGATCATATAATTTGCGCCCTTGTAGTACCCGCGTGTCTGCTATGGTTCGGCTCAACTCGATAAACACACCGGCCAGTGACCCATTAAAGCTTTCGGCGCCAACGTTGCTAGGTGTTCTCGATGTGGCTGCTATCATCTCTTGCTGTTGTTGCTGACTCTGCCTCAACTCCGCCTGTAGCTCTTGCATCTGCCGCGACATCATGTTGAGTCTCGCTTCCATGGTCGCTTGCTGATCTACGCCTCTCGCTCCTGGTTGTTGCTGGATTGTTTCGTTCAGGTCATCCAACCATTGGACCTCACCCCCAGTTGCACTGCTTTTACCAGAACTCGTTTCTGGCATGGTCACGTAGATTGCCTTGGACTGCTTTCGCTTAATTCGATAAAAAAATTAAACTTATATCGTAGAGCGGTATTAAGTCCGCAAAACAACAAGTAGATCACGTAGACTGCCTTGGACTGCTTTCGCTTAATTCGATAAAAAACTAAAGTTATATCGTAGAGCGGTAAACAACAGGCCGATGCTAATGAAGATTTCAAATAATTAAATTCCTTTAAAACTGCCACTTAGTTAACGCTAAACAATATTAGAATATCAAATCAAGTCAAACATACATATATGGAGGCATGCACACTAATCTACAACGTTATTTTGAGCTTCACAACGTTCATTCGATTTCCACGATTAGCAGCGCCGATTTATTCCAAATTAAATATAATGAAATCCCAACTCCGCATAAAGCGCTGTTCTCAGCAGTGAAACGTGATACTCGTAATAGCAGTGTTAAATTCGCAGTCCAATATCTTAAAATTGCTTCTCTTCAATAGCCATCAAATTTGCATTCGGGTATATGTGTTTTACTATATTCGACCCACCCTAACTTTGGCTACTGCTATATATGTGAACGACTCAGCAATTTTCTCTCAACACTTTTACATATATGTATCAAAGTGCCGTTATTTTTCACCGCCCGTCTACTGTATATGTATGTATGTATAACCTACTGACGAACCAACCCCCGTTATTTTCTCAAAGGGTACCCACCTGATATCTGATGATTCTAGCTTTTCTTTAGAGTGCTTACCAGCAATTACGTAGTCTTGATGTAGCGAAATTTCTCATGCTTTAAAATGGCGCACCCCTAGCGCGCGCTTTCTTTAAACTTGCCGGCTGCTCACCCTCAATACGCACTTGTTGCTTCCACCAATTGAATAAATACTAACGCACCGTTTTTTATGTTTCTGGATCACTTACACCTTTCAACCAGCCGGAACGCTGCCACCAACTTCTTTATATAAATTTCCAATCGCATGTTTTGTTTGACATCCACAATATTTCTCCAGGCGAGCCGCTGCGCCTTATGTAAATCACCAATTTCGTTTAGTTCGATTGCTTGCTTGCGACCGTATAACTATATGTATATACTAACTGCAACCTGTTCACTTATGCAAAGTGCCACTATAAAAAGTGAAATAAAAGGTGTTTTGACCGTGGCTGGCCTACCACCAAACTATAGTTTATAACGCAAAGTTTACTGAGTATTGAAGAATGTGATATGTGTTTTATTTCCTAAATGAACTAACAGTTAATACAATATTAAATTGAATATGCACATACTTACACTTTTGTGTGAACTCCAACCTCTTCCTTCAATATGCCAGCCACGAATGCCCGCTAAAGTCTTGAACATTCCTAGCTGTCACATTTTTAACGAATTGGAAGGGCGTTACCACACTAGTGCGAATTAATAGACTTTAGTACATCAAACATGGTTACCAAGTAAAGTAAAAGTATTACAAATAGAATTTCATTTAACTCCTAATCTGCGCCAACACAAATAAAATTTCATTAAACCACATTCAATAACTTTTAGTTATTAATAAAATTCACATTTGGCTGGTAAATTTAAAAGAAAAACATGTAAAATTTTACGATGAATTTTGAAGCACCTTGTTTTTATGGCACCAAAAACCGACATTTCAGTTATATAATAGTATTGCCATTTAAAAGAAACAATGCGTCTATCTTTTTTCTTCTTCTCCTTTAATTGGCGAGATCGCAGGTCGGTCTCCACTTGGTCCTTCCATCGGAGTGGTGATCTTCCTCTTCCTCTGCTTCCACCGGCGGGTGCCGATAAGTATACCTTCTGGGCTGGAGCGCCTTCGTTCATTCGCACGACGTGGCCTAGCCAGCGAAGCCACTGTGTTTTAATGCGCTGTACTATGTCGACGTCTGCGTAAAGCTCATACAACTAATCATTAAATCTTCTTCGGTACTCGCCGTCGTCAACGCGTAGAGGCTATTTTAGATATTAGTTATTGATTATGTGACTACTAAGAAACAACTTATTATGATATGTGGGCAGTAGAGACGCTACATCATCAAAATCATTAGAGCATCTGCTTTTATGCTTAAATACATCTCTATAAGACAAATCTCATTATTTTGCTGTATTTTTTACTACAAAAATTTCACTTCTGAATTTTTCTAAAAATTTCGACTTTGACTAATTATTTTAAAGCATTATGTTCTTCTGGTCTTCCATATAATAAAACTTGAAACAATAATCTTTCATTTGAATTTTAAAATTATTTTATCGGTTCAAAAGTTACGATTTTTGACAGAAAAAGTTCAAAAGGCGCCATAGTGCGACCGCTTTTTCGCTATTCCCAGTTTTGATGCAGGTGTGATTACTCTCATATAAGCCCCTTTTCCGTTATCTCCAGTTTTCATGCATGGTCTAACCTCAATACTTCTAGAGATATTTATTTAATTTATATTTGATAATTTGTATAGCCTTATATATAAATACTAGCTGGTGCCCGCGACTTCGTATGCGTATAATTTTTTTTTTTGCAACTGTGTTAGCAAAGAATAAAATCCAACAAAACGTCTGCAGTTCAGGACTTAAGTGTGGTGTTGTCATGTAAGCTTTAAAGTTTGTCTGCTCGATAAACCAAAATTTCGGTCACAAAAAATGTTTTCATCGGACTGATAAAGCTTAAAGTTGAATAAAAAACGACTCTAAAACCATTTATAACCAATATGAAGAACATATATTAAAGAATTTCTTTTTACACAATATTTAAAGTTCTACTCAAATTACAAATTATAAAAAAATTTTCCGAGCAAGTTACTACGAGCAAGCTACATAAAGCTGCCCGTTTGAAAAGCAATTAGCCCTAAGGTCGATACCAGCTGCTCGGAGTGTCTGACCCTGTGATTTATTTATTGTCATTGCGATGCATACGCTGACGGGAAACTGAACACGTTTGAATTGAAAGGGATAATTGTTTGGTATTATGGGTATTCGTGGTATGAAAACTACTTCACCTGCTCCACAACCCGTTAGAATTTCCGCTTCTATCACATTATTTCGAAGCGATTTAACTTTAAGTCGGGTTCCATTACATAACTTTGGTGGGGTTAGGTTTCGAAGTAACATAATCAGAATACCAACTTTTAAAACGATGTTATGCGCTGGTAGTCCGGGTGAAAGAGAGTTAAGAAACTCTACTGGGTAACTGGTAGTATCGGTTCTGTCTAAAACAATGTTGATTGACGTGTATGAGAATTCTTCTCCATCAATATTTTGTAAGACACTTTGATTTATGGCCGCTGCTTGATCATTTTTTGGTGTAAGTATTGCTCGCTCACAAAACCACGTATTTTTCTTACGCGTTATTTGAGATACTTCACCATAAACTGAAGTAATAAGCTCCTCCATTGATGGAACAATAGTACAGAGATTCTCTGGCAATGTTACTAATCCATTTGATTCGGGAATGGAACCCTGCCCGATTTTAAGTAAAACGTCCGAAAACTCCTGCGCCCTGGGGTTTCCACCTACGTGCGCTCTCATATTACGCGTTAGACTCAGTTTCTGTACCCGTGGCCAGAGAACAGACCGTTTCAGACAAATTGAGAACTTTTTATTTTTTATAATTATAATTATTATAATTATAAGCTTTTATTTAGTTTCAGTTGACGGATGTCTGTAATGGAATCTTGCAAGTTAAATTTGATACACTACCCGGTGTCCGATTGAGCTGAAAGTCTGCACCGATGTATAACCCCGATGACAATGCAATATTATGAAAAAAAACAATCCGATAGGTGGCGCGTAGGTCGCTATATTTTCAAAAATCGCATTTATGGTCCGATTTGGCTGAAATTCGGAACATGTATTACTACCATGATAAGAAATATTTCCCTAAAAAATATTCCGCTAGGTGGAGCTGAGATCGCGGTTATAAATACTAAAAATCGGAATTATGGACCGATTTGGCTGATATTCTACATGTGTCGTACATAATTAATTTCCATATGTTTAAAAAAAATTGGAACCGCTAGGTTGCGCGGGAGTCGCTCTATTTAAGAAACTCGAAGGTCCCTTTTCGGTGTCGTTTAATTCATTTTTCAACGAACTTCCCGTTAAGGTAGTATCTTAAAATGTTCATCCACATTTAGTTTTTTACCGGAAGGCAATATAAAAAAAAAAAAATTCCGATAGGTGGCGCACGGGTAGCGATACTTGAAAAATTTCATTTCCAGAAATTTTGTTTTCGATATTGTACCAACTTCCCGTTGAGCTGGGGTTTTCAAATTTTCACCATCGTTCAGGTTTCGCGGACATTGCATTATAAAATAAAATTAAAGAAAAAACTTTTTTAAAAATAAGTTTTTATTATTGTTTAATAAAATTAACTAAAAGGTAAATTAATTTAGGAAAAAAGCTTTTCTAAGAACAAGCTTATGGGTATATTACTTGTTGATAAACAGAACTAAAAAGTAAAAAATAAAATTAAGGAAAAAAAATTTTTTTTTAAATAAGCTTTTATTATTGTTTAATAAAATTAACTAAAAAGTAAAAAATAAATTCACTGTAAAGAAGTATAACACTTTATAAGTTCACTGTAACCTTTAACGATAGTTAGGCTTCTTCGTCTGCGATAAAATAATTCCATATTGTACATGATTATATATTTTTAACATTAAAACTTTACACTTAAATTATTAAGTCTTCCAGTCTACATCAAAGTCCCAATTTTATTATTAACTAGTAAGGCCCGCTTGCTTCGCTGCGTATCAGAACTTATAACAGACTGAGTCCGATTTTAATCATTATAGCCTATACGCACTTTTTCGAAGTTCGACTTTCTTCCTAAACCTTAATTGTATAGTTCACAACAACAATTAAAGAATACATTTGGGCCAGTTTTCGAAATTTGAAATACATACATATCTCTACATATAATAAAATTGTAACAGGTCGATGTCTATACATGGCTTCTACCCACCCTTCTCTTTTTCCGTCCGAAATTTTTGAAGTTATATAATTGAAACCATTTGAGATATTTAAATTAAGCGCATCGCATATAACAGTACCCATTGGCACCATTCGTTTGATACCCATATTGTACTAACACATTTTTTTGCAAATATTCGCCGATCACTTCAAGATATCTCCGCAACCATTTGGGATATTTCAATTGATCACATCGCATATTACAGTACTCATTGACACCTTTCGTTTGACATCCATATTGTACTAAGACATTTTTGGTCACCCCTGGTCCACATATTGGGCGATAACTCCAAAACCGGTTGAGATATCGCAAAAACTACTATCTTAAACTTTAGGTTGAGCGTCTGTCAATCCAACGAAGAAGTTTCATTCAATTCCATTCAGTACTTTTAGTCATACGACCACAAACATACAGACAGACATGGGCCACATATTGGGCGATAACTCCAAAACCAGTTGAGATATCGAAAAAGGTAATATCCTAAATTTTAAGTTGAGTATCTAGCAATCCAACGAAAAAAGTTTCATTCATTTCCATTCAGTACTTTCAGAGTGATACGGCCACAAACATACGGACAGACAGACAGACAGACACACAAAAATTAAAAAAATGGTTGATTTGGATTCTACACGTTTAATAATGCTTCCCACAATCAATTTTTTGTTGATATCTGCCATGTACAGACATCGACCTGTTACAATTTTATTATATGTAGAGATAAAAGCGTGTTAAATTTTATTTGGTATAATTAGAAACATTTAGGACCTTCTTGTCTATTTGATGGTATAATTAAGGACGTTTAAGACATTTTTTTGTTATAAATTCCTTGGATCACGCCTCTCATTCGGGATGGGACCATTAATACCGAGGTGAAAACGCTTCTTTGATACCCCTTTTCACATTTTTGGACGTGGCTTTTTTTGACATAAAAAAACTTAATTCTAACAATTTATCATATATTTTGTATTTTAGCAACAGATTTTTTTGGTTGCCAATGAATCGAAATGAACCAGAAAATGGAGTTTTAGGAGATTGCCATTCACAGGAATCGGAAAAATCGCCAAAAGTTTCCAAAATGCAGTTAGATATTTTTGGCGATCGAGATTAAGCGTTAGCGATTTGCAGAATCCTGCTGCTGGTCCACATATTGGGCGATAACTCCAAAACCGGTTGAGATATCGCAAAGAATTATATTATAAACTTTAAGTTGAGCGTCTAACAATCCAACGAAGAAGTTTCATTAAATTCCATTCAGTACTTTCAGAGTGATACGGCCACAAACTCTGACAGACAGACACACAAAAATTTAAAAAATGGTTGATTTGGATTCCACTCGTTTAATAATGCTTCCCCCAATCAATTTTTTGTTGATATCTGCCATGTACAGACATCGACCTGTTACAATTTTATTATATGTAGAGATTTGAAGTAATTTTATGAGCTCAAGGCCATGAGGTAAGAATATAAAACACAATGTTTTTATATATTTGTCGATATTTCGGTTTTATTCTAAAACCATCATCAGGAGTAGGAAACACAAAACATTACATTAAACACAACTTACACATATCAATAAGTAAGTTTTAGAGATCTTAAACATATTAAAGAAAACAATTTAAAATACTGCAAGGGTAAACAAAAATATGTCATAATAACAACAAGAACAGAGAAAAATTTTGCAAAAATATGTACCAAGTATATATTTATTTATCGTTTATTATCTGTTAACGGGAATATTGTTGAGTGCTGCTGGTTTCAATAGATGTTGTTGTTGTTTGAGTAGCAAACTGCGGTAAGCCTGTGCATAGAAGTCAGTATCACTTTTCTAGTTCATATTCTTATCATTAGGGGTTTCGTTGTGTGAAGCATTTCCAAAAAATATCATTTGTGGAAATTCTTTTCTTTGTCCAATATGACTACATTTTCAAAGTCTGGATAATGCCTGAATTGTCGTTGCGAAGTTTGATATTTGATTTATGAGCGGAAATCCTTGTCTTTAGTTTTAATTTAGTTGTCCCTACATATAAGTAAAACAAATCTTTAAGTTTGTTTAAAAAATTTTATTTCCCTTGGTTATCCCAAGGCCAGCCGGTCTCAGCGGAAGAGTTGAAATAACTAAAAACGTACGAGCGACGCCAGCGTCTAAATACCTACACTGAATTGTCCTAACTTTAGTTACTGCACGTTGTTAGCCGCGTGACTTCTTAGTTGCTTGCACTAGCAACTGCCAACCCAATTCCGTTTGCGCTTAGTTTGTTGTTGTCATACGCATGGTAAAAAGTGTTCGATCAGCATAATGACCGGAAGCATTGCGATATTGAATTATTATTTGGAGTTGATGTGAAAAGTTGCAGACGCACCGTCAGCAGATTTGGTGCAAGTGATATTTTGGCCGGATGGTTGGTTACCTGTATTAACTACTCCCCCTCTTGAAGTGAAAGCGTCCCCGGTTTCTTTTATGACGTTCTTCAGTACCCCCATATTACTCTGCCGTTTTCGCAGAAATATTGCCATGCTTATAGCTACGGCCAGTATGATTAGGAGCAAGGCGCTTCCCGATTGTATGGAGCGGGTCTCAATAAGGTTTCGTAAGTGAGCTATGTGCCTGAGGTTTTTTATATTAATTCTTTGTAGGTGTGGAAGTGATAATAGCTCAATATGTTCGGTAAAGTTAACGTGCTGTGCGGGTACCGCCTTGGGATTGTAATAGACAGGGTTAGTGGTGATAACAGAAACTTGCAAAAAGCACTAGTCAAGAACAAAAAATATTATAATGAGGCGCATTCACAATATTAACGCTGAACTGATTTTTCAGCAGTGATTTTATAGTTTCGGAATTGGTATTATTTGGAAACAGGTTCATAAACTGCAGAACCCTTCAAAACCACAATGGTGCGAGAAGGCACATGCTGCATAACCGCGAATTTAGAGAACTAATCAAGTAAATAAAAAATAGAATAAAAATATATTTTTAATTTAAAATGTTTTTAAAATGAACTAAAAACTGCAAAATAATTTCTCCTCTGCCTACATATGTAGATTTTTCACCACGTAGAGCTTGTCCTGAACATTTATTAGTTGGAATTCTCATAGGCATTACAGTACTTGGCAAGATTGAAATGTATAAAAACATTGGCGCACGCTATAGATGGTTCACATAAGTTTCTAAAATCTTACTACCGATATGAACTTTCCTAAAAAAGATCATCTTTTCACGATATAGCAAGCGCCAAATATTTTTATGCATATCAATCGTGCCAAGTACTGTAATGCCTATGAGAATTCCCACTAATAAATGTTCACGACAAGCTCTACGTGGTGAAAAATCTATGTAGGCAGAGAAATTATTTTGCAGTTTTTAGTTCATTTTAAAAACATTTTAAATAAAAAAATTTTTTTATTCTATTTTTTATTTTTTGATAAATTTCTATTAAGCGTCGAGTCGTTGCCTTAATTTCGTCGGGCGAGCTTAGGTAGTACTGGGCTTTAAACGAATATTTGGTTTTAGGATTAGTTCTTTGAGAGAACCTCATGACATATGATATAACTCTCAAAGCTCTGGAAAAATCGGAAAATTTGTCGAGGAGGTCCTCACTCTGGTTTACTTGTACAGCTGCGTGGCTTTGTACCCTCTTTCCTTTCCTTCAATGTTTGTACCATATTTCTTTTCTTGGGTAGACCATTTTGTGTTCTCTTCTTGTAACCAAGAAGGTCACAAAGCGTTGTCGACTAAGTCCTTCGCTGATAGTCCTCTACTGGCCAAATCTTCTGGATTGTATGCAGATTCGACGTGGTGCCAAGCTCTATTTCTGACTTTCTCTCCTGAGTAGTTGATTTCCGCCTTATTTGGTCTTCGGCTCGCATAAGCTATCACCCGTTCTTCGTGGTCTAACACTTGTGTTAGTACAGCACTGAGGCCAAAATCGCTTTCATCTGTTTGTAATCTAAATCTCTGGGTGAAATCTGGGCAGGCTAAAACGGGTGCTTGTATAAGTGCATTTATCAATGCATCAAACGCTACCTGCTGCTCTTCGGCCCCTCTTCAGCATTGATGTCAACGGGTTTGCCACTTTGGAAAAATCGGGGACGAATCTTCTATACCAGGACACTATTCCTAGGAAGCGCCGTAATTCTTTTACATTATTGGGGGGTGTGAGCTCTTTTAAAGCGGCTACTTTGTCTGGATCTGTGTGGATTCCCTCTTCGCTAACTACATGGCCTAAGTACTTCAGACTTTTCTTGAAGAATTCGCACTTCTCAGGGTTAATGTTAAGGTTGGCTTGCGAAAGTGTTGTGTGTGTGTGAAAAAAGTGTTTATACGTCGTCACGACTGGACGTGTTTTGCTTTCGTTGCGCTTATATCTAATTTCTAATGGCTTACGCTAATATGAAAAATTATATAAAGTACTCTATTCTGTGTGGTGTTGATGACCATCTAGTATGTGGACTTTGCTGTCTAAAAGTTCATATTAAATGTACAAACTTTAATAGTGGCATTATGAATCTTTTAAAAAGCAATAAAAATATTGCTTATAGATGTGACAGCTGTGTTATTGGTCTGCCTTCTATAATGCAGACCAAGATTGTTGAGACTCAAAACAGCCTAACTGTTCTTAATAACTTTCTTAAGTCGATAAATGGTGATAGCTGTGAAAAAAAGATCTCTGGGGGAAAAAACCCTAAATCGTCCAATAGTTCGGATAATGAAAAGATCTAATGTCATTCAATCGAATATGAAGCAAATGCAAATGGAGAGCATGAAGAGACTGTTGCTCTCCAATTGCCGAATGCAAGTGATGTTGTTTCTTCTGAAGGTGAAGTTGTTGTTGTCGCAATGAGTGCAGATGAGGTGCCATCGTCAAACCAACGCATTGCTTATGCTGACTTCGCTGCTGCTGCTGCTGATATTGCTGAGTCTATCGTTTCGTTTTGCACTGCTGATTCAAACAATACACAGGCGAAAATAACAAACAGTGATGTGAAGAAAAATCAAAAAGCACGTGCAATTGTTGTTGGTAGCAATTCGAATTCTAATTTGGATGTGAGTGTTCGCTTCAAATGGCTTCACTTGTCGTCTTTTAAGCTGTCTGTGACTGAAGATGCAATTGAGGAGGTCCATAACAAAACGCAACAATTCCACTTTTCAAATATTTTGGTTTTTTAACTAAATCCAATTCTACGCATTAAAACCTATGTAACCATTGCTATAAAACATACCAAAGGTCAATAATTTTACTGTTATTCAACGCCAAAAATATTAGTTCAGACCAAAATGAAACATTTCCATATGTATCCAATTAAATTAATTTTATTTTTAAAATAGTTTTTCTCGTTTTTCCAAAAAATTGTTTTGGTGGAATTATTGCGTTTTGTTATGGACCTCCTCAATTATGGATTATGTTTCGAGAGTGGCGAATATATCCAAATCTGTAATGCGTTGCCAAAGACTTGTTAAAAAGGATGTGAATACTAATTCCCTAAAGAATATCAACTTTAAATTTGGTATATCCTCAGCGAACTATAACAAGATTACACAGGCCGACAAGATTTTGAGATATCCTAACCTAAAAGTGCAAAAAACACCGTTTTTGCCTATTTTTGAGGTTATATATATACGACAGATTTTTTTTTTTAAGCAAACATTGCATCTTAAAGAAGAAGTCTACCTCTTACGAATGGCGTTGAGTTTGCTCAAATATCTTTTTTTTCGCTAAGATAGAGCAATTTAAAATTTATATCGTATTATCGTATGTGTTCTACTGCATCATACCTACGTTAACTCAGTGGTTTTTCAGCTTTAATAGCTGTCAAGAAGCAAATACAATCGTCTCAGGTTCCTCTTTATATAGTTGATACTGCTTTAGCCCAATTAATCTTATAAATAATACAAAATAGAATAAAAAAATATTTTTAATTTAAAATGTTTTTAAAATGAACTAAAAACTTCAAAATAATTTCTCCTCTGCCTACATAGATTTTTCACCACGTAGAGCTTGTGAACATTTATTAGTGGGAATTCTCATAGGCATTACAGATGATCTTTTTTAGGAAAGTTCATATTGGTAGTAAGATTTTTAGAAACTTATGTGAACCATCTATAGCGTGCGTCAATGTTTTTATACATTTCAATCTTGCCAAGTACTGTAATGCCTATGAGAATTCCCACTAATAAATGTTCAGGACAAGCTCTACGTGGTGAAAAATCTATGTAGGCAGAGGAGAAATTATTTTGCAGTTTTTAGTTCATTTTAAATTAAAAATATTTTTTATCATATTTTTTATTTTATGCTTTTTAGTTGTGAGTTTGTAGAAATGATAGCATGACGTTCCTTCGTTAATCATCGGCGCCGTCTGCACATTATTAGATTATAGCATATGCTTGATAGTTAATCTTCGGCGCTACTAATGTGCAGATGGCGCTGAAGATTAACTAACGAACGTCATGCTATAATCCACTACTTCCTATAATATCTGTGGCAATAAGACTAAACGACTAAACTCAAGATAGGACGATAAATGGGATTTATGAAATTAAGCAATATTTTTGATTTTTTTTTTCGTATAATGCATTGTTAGCGAAGCCTGAAAATTGCCAAACCCCAGCTCAACTGCAAGTTAGTTCAAAATCCAAAGCAAAATCTCTGGAAATAAAACTTTTCAAATATCTTTACCCGTGCGCCACCTATCGGAATTTTTTTTTGTTATATGGTGTGGGGGCACAAAACTAAACGATGATGAAAATTTCAAAATTTTACCTCACCAGGAAGTTCGTTGAAAAACGAATTAATCGACACCGAAAACAGACCTCCGCATTTCTTAAATAGAGCGACTCACGCGCCACCTAGGGAGTCTAATTTTTTTTGAGCATTTGGAAATTGATTGAGTAACACACACGTAAAATATGAGCCAAATCGGGCTATAACTACGATTTATTACCGCGATCTCAGCCCCACCTAGCGGAATTTTTTTTTCCGAAATATTTCTTTTCATCGTAGTAATACATGTTCCGAATTTCATTCAAATCGGATCATAAATGCCAATTTTGGAAATATAGCGACCCACGCGCCACCTATCGTAATTTTTTTTTTCATAATATTGCATTGTCATCGGGACCTGAACTATGGTTAAAATTTCAAGACCCTAGCTCAACAGGCAGTTGGTTTAAAATCGAATGCAAAAATCCGCGGACAGATACGACGAAAGCGACCTAATAAAAACATTTTAAAAAGTATTTTTTATCTGTGGAGAAAATGTCGATATGCAACATTTCTCCTGCGTAGGACGGTGTTGGAGTTACCCCTAGTGTTTGCCTACGAGGACGCCTGTCGTATTTTGCCTTGTTGCATATTTTACAGTTTGCAACAATCTGAGCCGCCCTGTGGGGACGATTATGCTCAGCTGTAAGTATCTCCATTTGTTCGTCTTTATTCACAATGTCCGACAACATGTGTTTACAGTGCCAAAACTTTCTTGCCGGAAAAAATGCTACTAATTCGTTTTGAATACTTGCCACCGAATTTCTTGCCGCGTTTTTTTCTCGAAATATATAAAGTTTCGTCTTAAATCAACACTCGCTTATTTTAGAACAATTTGGATTCGGAAACAATTGAGTAGATTTAGATAGAGACCTCACTATGGATGGTAGACACATGGATGTTTTGTCGTGACAGTGTGTCATCACGTTTTTAAAATATCTGAGCGTGGTGTTCATCATCGCTTGATTTTTGCGTTTGGATTTCGGTCTGAAACCGCAAACGTGAGTGGCTGAGGGTCAGTATAAATTGAAAAAAATTATAGGCCGTCTGGGCGGCCTGCCTCCAGGAGACGTAACAATTCTGCTTTCCATTGAAATACGGTAAGGACTTAACGATGTCGAGTGGTTCCTCACACTGGCTTCCCGGAATTATTTCAATTCCCTTGAAAGTTTCTACTTCAGGAGCGCTTATCTTCACTTCGTCTATGCGCTGAGTAATATCTCTGATGATATGGTCTCCAAATGAAAACAGCATACTCCAGGTGTGATCGAACAAGAGAGGTATATAGTTGCTTAAACATATAGGGATCAGAAAACTCAGAGGAGTTCCGACGAATGAAGCCGAGAACGGAATACGATTTTGAGAGTATTAAGTTTATGTGGCTATTGAAAGACAGCTTAACATCAAATACTACTCCCAACACGACTTCTCACACCATTTATGAAGACTATCCAGATCAGCCTGCAGCTGGATGACATCTGATGAGTCGCGAACATTCGAAAAAATGCTTAAATCATCAGCATAGAGCAAAAATTTTGAGTGTGAAAAGCACTCACTAATCAGTGTTGCCATTTTGGTGCTTTTAGAGCTAGATCTAGCTCTTTTTTTTGGCGTTTAGCTCCAAAATTCTGTTTTAGCTCCTAGCTCTTTTTCTAGTCCTTTTTTTCATTTTTAGCTCTTTTTTGGCTCCACATTTATTTGTAAAATCGAGAAAGTTTTTATTTCTTTTATAATCGACGTCGATATTATTATATTAGTTTCATTGTGTACCATGTGGCAACTTAGTTTCCCTCACCGATAACAAATACCTAAATCGGTTAACTTATGATTAACCATATGTTTATTTTGCGAACAAGAATCGAAATGGAAAGGTAAGTAAATTGTATGTAAAAAACACTTTCCTAAGTTGCTAAAGATTCTGAACAACCTTACCCTCCGATTCTGTCTTCGTGATAAAAAATCAGAAAAAATATTTCAAGCGTTTTGAATTCTGAGTCAGAATTAAAATGACTTCATTTGGCTTTGACGCAAAAATAAAAATTATTTTTGAGTTTTACTAAAAATGAAATATTTTTTAGTTAACTGTTTATCAAGCTTGATAATTTTTCAAGAACACACTTTTTTTTTTTTGTTGACTTAGTTATACTTTTTATACGTTTTAAGCATTGTTTAAGTTAAATCTATACTATAATAAATCTCTAGAAAAGTCGTACATTAAAAATTTCTTTGAAAAAATGACTGGTGATGACTTGGGGAATGCTATAGAGTCCATTTCTAAAATTATTGTCTGTCTGTTTGTCTGTTTGAACTTAAGGATATTTTAAACTAAGGAATGAATTTTGATAAGAGTTTCACTAATGGACTGCTTGAAGCTTAGAAAGGGACCTGCACTATCAAAATCGAACGACAAACAAAAAAGATATGCTGATTTTTAGGGAGGTATGCACCTATGAAATTTTTTTTCCTTACATAAATTTATATGAAGAAAAATGCACTTACTTTGTCAATAAAAAAAAACTAAGCGCGCCTCCCTAAAATTTTTGTTCACTTTTTTTTAATTTCAGCTAAATCAAAAATCAATTGCATATGTACACTGCCGTCTTATGCGGGTGTCAGCATATCTTTAATAAAACTCTAGATAAGTTGCTTCTGTATATTTGAAATTTCTTTGAAAAATGACTGGGGATGACTTGGGGAATGTTCAGGCAAAGCTAAAGAGTCAAACAGAGGGGGATGACAAAATGTCGAAGTTAGACTGTTAAAAAACGCCTTTACTTTTGGTGGCTGCTGTAGACATACATAAGGGAGATATAATGTGGGAAAATAAATATTGTTCTGAACCTTCTCAGCCTGTAAATTGTTTTCGCAATTAAAGGTAGCTGGAATTTATTAACTACTTAGGTACATACCGAACAAAGCTGGGTACCCTGCTAGTATGAAATAAATGTAAAAACTTACATACAATACTTAAGTGCCTTTTAGCTCATTTTTTACATGCTTTGGATTTTCTTGAATAAATCTAGCTCTTTTCTTGCTCTTTTTTTTCTCAAATCTAGCTCCAAAATAAACTGTATCCTGGCAACACTGTCACTAATGTCATTGATAAAAATTATGAAAAGGAGCGGACCTAGAATGCTTCCTTGAGGAACGCCTGAGGTGGCAACAAAAGGGTTCGAGAGTGCACCATCGATGGTAACTACACAGCTTCTGCCCGGTAGATATGATTTGAGCCATAATAAAAAAGTTCAGTGGAAACCTAAGCATACCAATTTATGCAATAGGATCGTAGAGAGACTTTATCAAACGCCTTTGAAAAATCGGTGTAAATACAATCAACCTGGAGTCCAGGCGAAAATGAAGAAATACAGAATTCGGTAAAGACCGCTAAATTGGACGTTGTTGAACGACCCTGCACAAATCCATATTGATTGGGATTTATTAAAGCCTTGACAGTAAAATATATTTTTTCCTTAACAATCCATTCGAACAACTTCGAGATGCTTGAGAGCTTGGATATTGGGCGATAGTTCCGAACGTCGCTTTTTCTCCCGCTTTTAAAAAGGGGCGTGATTGTAGTTAGTTTCCAATCATTCAAAAACGTCCCTGAAGAAAGGGACTTATTAAATATAATCTCCAATGGAGTAATTAATGCTGAACAGTTTTTAAGCAACAATGCTGACAGCCCATCCGAATCTGTCTGAGAAGACGACTTGAGACAAACTAAACCCTCCGTAATATCGCTAGCGGTAATTTGGAGCGCACCGAAATTCAGAAAAGACGGAATATTGTCAGAGAAATCAGGAGACTCTCCAACATTAGACACGAAGTTAGATTTAAAAAAGTCAGCAAACAGGTTCGCTGCTGCACATGGGGAAGTGACGAAGTTATTATCGTACTCAACCGACGTGGGAACGCTCGATGTCGCCTTTTTTGATTTAACAAAGTTCCAAAACTTTTTCGGATTAGATTTAATATTTTTCCCCGTATTACTTAAATAATTTTTGTAAAGCTTGTTATTCAGAGACTTGAATTTCTTCTGAAAACGGCGGTATTTCAGTATTACGAAACACGGCGTAAAGTTGCGTATCGAAAAACTCGCTGTCATAGAAATCTGAGTTTAGCCATGTTTCAACTAAGACAATTGCATCGAACAACTCTTCAGAGCAGAATTGGTAAATTGTGTTGGTTTTAGTACGTAGGCCAGATATATTATGATAATAGATACTGAGGGCACTAATGTCACATTTCGTTGTTTTGAACGGCTTGTTTCCGAAAAGAATGAAACGGCTTCAATTTAACATTAGCCGGCCAAAGAGATGGTTGTACGACACTTTGGTAGTTAGTTGAGGGTATATCCAATTTAAAATTCACACGCCTGTGCTTGTCTACTGGGTTGCCTTTTTTAATCAGCGCATAACAATAGATTGAGTTAACGTCAATGTTAGCACGTTTTGCTACATAACTTTTATAGCTGTATTCTGTAAGTCTGTCTCATCTCAAGTCACAAAATTTGAGATTTTTCATTAGAGACAATTTTTGTGACTTCCGCTGATTTCGGTATTCTGTAAGAGAAAATCACAAAAAGTTCACCATTGATGTGTGGTAAAAACAGATATGCATAAATCCGAAGTACAGCATTTGACAGCGCTCAAATGAATGGTGCAATAGCACAGGTAGTAAGTGTCTCGGGGTACAACGTGAGCGGTGCAGGTTCTAACCCAGGATCGGGGACAGTTTATTATTTTTGTTTTTTCTTTTTTTTACTCATTAATTATTATTTTTTTAAATAACTATAAATGATTTCAAACTTAAAAAATTTTTTTTGTATTTGCTTCTTGACAGCTATTAACGCTGAAAAACCACTGAGTTAACGTAGATATGATGCAGTAGAATACATACGATAATACGACATAAACTTTAAATTGCTCTATCTTAGCGAAGAAAAAAGATATTTGAGCAAGCTCAACGCCATTCGTAAGAGGAAGACTTCTTCTTTAAGATGCAATGTTTGCTTTTTAAAAAAAAATCTGTCGTATATATATAACCTCAAAAATAGGCAAAAACGGAATTTTTTGCACTTTTAGGTTAGGATATCTCAAAATCCTGACGTGATAGAGCAATTCTGCGTCCAGATTTGAACCTTTAGGAAAGTATGGTAAAAAATTTTGGTCTCATTTTGTCGGCCTGTGTTGCCATTCATTCTCCCTCAACTCCTAATGTTTCTGATAATCGTGTGGATGCTCTCACTCAGTTTACCGACAACGATAGCGATATTGAATTTGTTGACGCATCCGATAAAGAACTTGTCTCTCGTGATGCTACTGCTGCTACGACTTCTTCTACTGCGAATTCAGCTAATGTCAATGTCAACAACACTGGTTGGACAGAGGTAAAGCAAAAAAAAAAATAAACGGGAACATAAAGAAACAAAAAAAGTGGAAGTTGTTGTTGGTTCAAGTGACAATAAAGAACGAAGCGTTGCTGTTCGTAATAAGTGGCTACATTTGTCTTCGTTTGTGCCTATTGTTAAAGCCGATGATTTTTATTTATTTATTGTAATACCGTCTTTGAAACAAAATTTCTTACAGACTACCAAACAGTAAGTACATGCATTTGCAATAAAAAAAAGCTACAAATATGTTACATACTAAGCTTATGAAATTTATATGCATAGCATTTAAAACTTTACATATCTTAACATATTGACCGAAAAAGATTTAAGAAAGCTTCTGTGGTCATTGAAAAATCGATGACGATTGTTTGACACAAAATATTAAATTCACGCATAGATCTTGCAAGAGGAGCGTTACTATCAAATTTTGTTCTAACCTTTTTGCAATAAAAAGGGTAAGTGACCCGAAGGTTACGCCTAGGAACATTAAAAGTAATCCTTTACATGAGATAAGGACAATCCAGGATCCCTTTAATAACATTAAATATAAAAGACAACGCCAGCATAGACCTACGACTTTCCAAGGATTGTAGGTCAATAAGCATGAGACGCGATGTATACGACGGGACTGGATCATCGAATTTTAAGGTTTTTAAAGCGAATTTAAGAACTACCTTTTGAATACTTTCAATTCTTTTAATAGAAACTTGGCTATAGGGCCTTATAGGGCCTCCATATGAAAACTGCGTACTCAAGACGCGAACGTACAAATGTAGTATATAACATTTTCAGAGTGTAAGGGTCAGAAAATTTAGTGGAGTTCCTACGGATAAAACCAAATACTGAGTAAGACTTCGCAATTATGTAATCAACGTGATTATTAAAGCACAACTTCGAATCGAAGATAACCCCTAGATCTTTTACTTCTGTAACATTGCGTAAGAAAGTATTCGAAATGCTATAGTTCGTAATACGAACATTCAAAATTTTAGCAAACGTCATCTTAAAGCATTTGTTTATATTTAGAGAGAGTCTATAAAGTAGACACCACGATTGAACAGCGTCAATGTCGCGTTGAAACTTAGCTTCATCAGATGTATCCCTGACTACCGCGAATATTTTGAGATCATCTGCATACAGTAGATAATTTGCAAAAGAAAAGCAGCTACTTATGTCGTTGATGAAAAGGACAAATAGTAGAGGGCCTAGAACGCTTCCTTGCGGCACACCAGATGAAGCAATGAAAGGTTCCGACAATATACCATCGATGGTAACAACACAGCGTCTATTAGAGAGGTATGATTGTATCCATTTAAAAAAACAGGAATGGAATCCTATATTTGCAAGCTTGTCAAGTAACACTCTGTGGCAAACTTTGTCAAAGGCTTTCGAGAAGTATGTATATACGCAGTCAACCTGGAATCCAGCTGAGAAAGCAGTATTACAGTAATCTACAAATACCGCTAGATTCGTGGCTGTGGACCGTCCAGACACAAACCCATGTTGATTTTGACAAATTAGAGATTTAGCTGCAAAATACAGTTTATCTTTTACAATGCACTCAAAAAGCTTGGAAATATTAGAGAGCTTCGATATGGGTCTATAATTGCGAACATCGTTTTTCTTACCTGATTTCAAGATTGGAACTATGAGAGCAACTTTCCAATCATTAATGAAGGTTCCTGAAGCAAGAGACTTATTAAAAATAATTTTTAACGGTTCGATTAGAGCAGGACATTTTTTTAAAAAGAGTGCCGACAGGCCGTCAACATCTGTTTGAGATGATGGCTTTAGTTTGGCAAGACCTTTGGCAATGTCTTCTGAAGATAGGGTAAGAGAACCAAAATTCAGGTGTGAGAAGTTTGAAGAAAAACTAGATGAGGGGGCATCATTGTCACTAGTAAAATTGGACTTAAAAAAGTTAGCAAACAGATTAGCTACATCCTTGGGCCCTTCGGCGAACTGATCGTCAAGAAAAACTGACGTTGGAATAAAAGAGCGCGATCTTTTTGATTTGATAAACGTCCAGAAATATTTCGGATTACTTTTAATACTCCACTCGGCGCCGCGGATGAATTTACTGTAAAGATATTTATCTAGGCGGTTGGACTCGGCAGCAAAGTGTTTATATTTACAAAAAAAATAGATATTATTAGTGAGCTGAAAACGTTTTTGAAATTTGTTTCTCAGGTTTTTAAGCTTTTTTAGTTCTTTTGTGTACCATGGGATATTATGTGGTCTCTTCTTTTTAATGGATATATTTTCCATACAAAACTCGTGCATAAATGCTTTGAAACTAGAAAAACAATCGGCAGTACTTAAATTTGATGTAAGAGCAGTCCAGTTGACTTCCAATAATAAATTGTTAAGATTCACAAAATCACAGGTATCATATTTGAAAATGATTTTATCACTAGTATTTAGACAAGTCGGAAGGTATTCATAAGACTCAACGCTTAAAATGATGGGCTTATGATGCTTATCACATTGACTAATGGGCGACATACATTCAGAAATAGAGTAGTTAATATTATCACTGACAAATATGAGATCTAAGATTTTGCTTAGCTCGTTAAAAAATAAATTGACTTGATTCAAATTAAGACTTAAAATACAATCTATAAAATAAGTCTCGTAAGAGGCTGTTACATTAGATGGTGAGAGGCAGGAGTTACAAGCATTGTCGGTCCAATGGACGTTACTCAAGTTATAGAGATCAAAATCACTACTAGGAGGGATGTACGAGGCGATGATATTAATAGGCGAATTCTGTAAGCTGTCTCTAGTCACTAATAGAGACAATTTGTGGTTAATTTCAATTTTGAGACAATTTGGTATTCAGTAATCTGTCTCACATCTCATGTCTCAAAAAAAAGTCACTAATTTGTCAGCTGGTTGTAGGCAGGTCACAAACAAGAAAATATAGGGTTAAAAATTAAATAAGTAAAAAAAAAAAAATTTTTTAGTTTGAAATCATTTATAATTATTTAAAAAAATAATAATTAATGAATAAAAAAAAGAAAAAAGAAAAATAATAAACTGTCCCCGATCCTGGGTTAGAACCTGCACCGCTCACGTTGTACCCCGAGACACTTACTACCTGTGCTATTGCACCATTCATTTGAGCGCTGTCAAATGCTGTACTTCGGATTTATGCATATCTGTTTTTACCGAAATCAGCGGAAGTCACAAAAATTGTCTCTAATGAAAAATCTCAAATTTAGTGACTTGAGATGAGACAGACTTACAGAATACAGCTATAAAAGTTATGTAGCAAAACGTGCTAACATTGACGTTTACTCCATCTATTGTTATGCGCTGATTAAAAAAGGCGACCCAGTAGACAAGCACAGGCGTGTGAATTTTAAATTGGGTATACCCTCAACTAACTACCAAAGTGTCGTACAACCATCTCTTTGGCCGGCTAATGTTAAATTGAAGCCGTTTCATTCTTTTCGGAAACAAGCCGTTCAAAACCACGAAATGTGACATTAGTGCCCTCAGTATCTATTATCATAATACATCTGGCCTACGTACTAAATCCAACACAATTTACCAATTCTGCGCTGAAGAGTTGTTCGATGCAATTGGTGCATTCCACTGTTACGTACAGACAAGTTCAACTAATTTTACAGTTTATATTACACATAGCACTTAATGGTTTTATCAGATATATACTTTTTTTCTCTAATTTAATAGATTATATAATAGTCTTTAATAGTGCGAAGAAACATTAAAAAAAAGTCATGAAATACTGAAGAAAAATGCAAACAACCCACGTCACGTACGGGACACATCAAGTCAACCAACATTCGAAATCGTTGTAGTTTTATTCAGATTTCAGCGAATATATTACAGGTGCATAAAAAGTGCCTTCGAAGGAAATTATAACTAAGAATCAAGCTTGCTACCGCGAAAAAAAAAATTAATTAAAACACATATTTATATCTCAAAAACATTTTTTTATATTTGTCACGTACCGACAAGTCGCGTCACGTACGGGACATAGTTCAACTTAAAACTATAGTATATGTAAAAATCAATAAGTAAATACAGTTTTGTCTTGGGAAAGGCAATGTTTTCTGCACTCCACAACTTTCTCCGCAAGTCTTCATTTTCTTTATGCATCAAGTCAAACAACTTATTGATGAAAACAAAAACTGTATCCTTGTATCCTTGCATCTGAGCATATAAGATATGTTTGGCAATTGCCTTTGTAAAAACTTGCAGCAGTAAATAAAAGAACACTTGTTCGTGACCAGAGTGCGCTTTGAACTTCATTCTGGTATTCACAGCCAAAAGACATCGCAAAATCAACTTGAAGGATTCGAACATTTTCATTGCGTTGGTCTTTTTGAAATTCACTGGATAGAATCAATCAATTTTTCTTTAAGTTCACCTGAACTTGTTTCGTGGTTTACTAAACGTAGTTTATTTTCTGAGTTTTTTTCCCATTCTTTCACATAAAATCATAGTCCACCAGTCGTTACAATAATTTTGTTTCAAACCTTTCAATTTGAACATAAAATTTTCATGAGCTAAACATTTGCACTGGTCTGAAAGTGTGTCTTTCATTAGCAAAACGTTTTTCGGTCTTAGACTACAAAATTTTGAAAATCCAATTTCGATATTAGGGAAAAATTGTTTAAAAATGCAAAAGGCTTCTCGCAGGTACAAAGTCAAATAATGCTTTTGACACTTCTTCTTAATGCCGTTTTCCCAAACAACGATGAAATCATTTGCGCCTGGGCAGGTATACACAATATCCGGACGATAGTAAAATGCTTTCACATCGTCATAACGTGTATCGTCACCTGATGTGCTAATGTTTGGGCTTTCTGCTAGAGCAATGTTCATTTTACGCGCTAGTTCTATAACAACCGCTTTTTTCTTTCTTGGTGATTGAGGCAGTGCTTTTAGAGCCTTTTGAACAGCTTTAGATAAAGTCTGTTTCGACTTGTACGGAGATTCAGTACTTACAGGAGAATCAGTTGGATTTTTAAGTTCAACCCGCTTTTGTGCCCTTTGCAATCTCTTCTTATCCCTTTCCTTAAGTAAAATTGCTTTTAACTCCCCTTCAGAGAGATTTTCTGCTTTTCGTTTACGAAGCTCACGCAATCTTTTAGTCTTATTAGCGGTAAAGTTTGGATCTTTCTCTTTTTGCTTTTCTCGAAATTTTCGCATGCGGCTGGCACTCGTTGATGGTTGCTGGTCACTCATTTTTGAGTTATTGAGATTTGCAGTACAAAAAAGGGCTTTGTTTATTACAAACGCCAGTAAAAGTTGAAGATGTCAGATAACTTATTCTTCGGCGTCACGTACAGACACTTTATTATCACTAAGAATATATCGTAAGCAAAGTGATTTCAAACAAAATTGTTTCACCAGTTTTTAGACCTCTAAAAGTTAGCTATTAACAGAAAAATTCAATTTGTATAGTCGACTTGTTTTACAATTATTAATAGAAAAAGGAATTAAGCGTCACGTATGGGACATCGAAACTTACCTTTCCGTTATGATTAATTTGTTATCAAAAAAACATTTAACGAAAAAAATTTGTATGCAGTTAAATACAGCGGACCATACACTATAACTAAGAACAGAAATCTACTTTCTATCTGATAAACGAGAGCGGCAGCGACCCCGCAAAAAGTTGTGTAAAGACTACTGAAAAAATCCGAATTGTTGTTACTCTCAATAAATAACGGTATTTACAACAAATTAGACATAATAAAATTAGAAATAAGTTAATTTCAACTTTGAGACAATTTGGTATTCAGTAATCTGTCTCACATCTCATGTCTCAAAAAAAAGTCACTAATTTGTCAGCTGGTTGTAGGCAGGTCACAAACAAGAAAATATAGGGTTAAAAATTAAATAAGTAAAAAAAAAAAATTTTTTTAGTTTGAAATCATTTATAATTATTTAAAAAAATAATAATTAATGAATAAGAAAGAGAAAAAAGAAAAATAATAAACTGTCCCCGATCCTGGGTTAGAACCTGCACCGCTCACGTTGTACCCCGAGACACTTACTACCTGTGCTATTGCACCATTCATTTGAGCGCTGTCAAATGCTGTACTTCGGATTTATGCATATCTGTTTTTACCAAAATCAGCGGAAGTCACAAAAATTGTCTCTAATGAAAAATCTCAAATTTAGTGACTTGAGATGAGACAGACTTACAGAATACAGCTATAAAAGTTATGTAGCAAAACGTGCTAACATTGACGTTAACTCCATCTATTGTTATGCGCTGATTAAAAAAGGCGACCCAGTAGACAAGCACAGGCGTGTGAATTTTAAATTGGGTATACCCTCAACTAACTACCAAAGTTTCGTACAACCATCTCTTTGGCCGGCTAATGTTAAATTGAAGCCGTTTCATTCTTTTCGGAAACAAGCCGTTCAAAACCACGAAATGTGACATTAGTGCCCTCAGTATCTATTATCATAATACATCTGGCCTACGTACTAAATCCAACACAATTTACCAATTCTGCGCTGAAGAGTTGTTCGATGCAATTGGTGCATTCCACTGTTACGTACAGACAAGTTCAACTAATTTTACAGTTTATATTACACATAGCACTTAATGGTTTTATCAGATATATACTTTTTTTCTCTAATTTAATAGATTATATAATAGTCTTTAATAGTGCGAAGAAACATTAAAAAAAAAGTCATGAAATACTGAAGAAAAATGCAAACAACCCACGTCACAATTTTGTCTTAGTTGAAACATGGCTAAACTCAGATTTCTATGACAGCGAGTTTTTCGATACGCAACTTTACGCCGTGTTTCGTAAAGATCGTGATGTTGTCAAGACTGGTTGCTTAAGAGGTGGTGGTGTTCTAATAGCGGTGAAAAGGGTATATCGTGCATATTCTGTTGAACTCGAGAATAATAACTCGCTGTTTGATCAATTATGCGTTTGCATTAATGGAGCTGAAGCAAACAGCGGTTTGTATCTGATTGCCTCGTACATACCACCAGGCAGTAGCGCAGATTTATATAAAGCTCACGTGGATGATGTGACTGGTCTAGTTTTTGAAACCTTGGGCGACAATCCCTTGTATGTCTTGGGATTGTGATTCTGCAAATTCAAGCCTTATAGCTAAGAATATATGTAATTACCTACCATGAATCATATTTTATTGACAGTATTCTAAGTATAAATCTGAAGTAAGTTAATGGAATTTTTAATCACATTCATAGACTGTTAGATCTTCTCTTTGTTTCTGAGAATGTTAATTCTTTGGTATCTAAGTGTGTGTCTCCTACATATATCAGATGAAAGATTACATCATGCCGCTCTTGAAATGAAGATACTTTTTTACGAATTTTTACCGTTATCTCATCCTCATACAGTAGCTTTTAATTTCGCGTCTGAAGATGACATCAAAAATTACGTTGCCAAGCAAACCAGTTTGAGTTATTTAACTTTTTCATGCTCCAAACTAATAAAAAATAATGTGGAGTTATCAACCCTGAATAAAGTAAATTTCAAGCTGGGTGTTCCTGAGTCATCGTATGAGAAATTACTATGCCCAGAGTTATGGCCGAAGAATGTTACAGTTAAACCCTTTCAGTCTTTTCGAAAGGTCCGACGAATACCACCGAAGATGTAGCTAGCAGTAATTCATTGTCCAGTAATATCAACGCTGGCTTAAATATCTATTTTCAAAATATCTCTGGACTTAGAACCAAGTCTGATGCTGTGTTGTCTTTAAGCTCTCAGCTTGACTATGATGTTTTCGTTATTGTGGAAACATGGCTAACCGCTACTTTCTTTGATGCGGAATTCTTTGATCCCAAGTTTTTTTCTGTCTTTCGTAAAGACCGTGATGCAGACAGGACTGGGCGTTCGAGGGGTGGTGGCGTCTTAATTGCCGTTCAACGTAAATACCGTTCCACCTTGGTTAATCTAGTGAATGTCGATTCCTTGCTGGATCAGCTTTTTGTATGTATTGGTGGCTCGTCGTTATTCCGGTCACTATTGTAGTGTACTCATACAAACATATGTATGTACATAGCGTGCAACAGCCACGACGATGTTGAGCGTGTGGTTACCTTCAAATCATCTCTGAATCTTTATTAACAAATCTTATTCTATTTATACAGAAATTTGTCACAGAAAGTTATTTGCTAGACTCCTCCTCTTTCTCGGCTTCCATGTAGCTGAATTCAACTTCAGCTTGGCAATTACTTGCATTAGCCAATAGAAGCGCTTAGCGTCAGACCAAGCAGAGCTCCAGAATAAATGCTGGCTCAGCTAAAGTATTGACATACTTTATGCAACGCTATTGGTCAAAGGTGTCAAATGCATTTTTCAAATGCGGCTATACAAACAGACATGCATGTAGGTCGTGGCTGTTGCACGCTATGTACATATGTATGTTTGTATGAGTACACTACACTATATATTTTTGCCTCATATATTCCACCGCTTAGTGCTGATAGCCTATACAAAGCTCATGCGGATAACGTCGTAGAATTTGTACATGATAAACTTGGGGAGAATCATATTTGCGTTTTTGGTGATTTCAACCTCAATGGCGTTAGATGGTCAAATATCAACTCCACTGGTCTCGTTCCTAATAACGTATCGTCTGTTCATGAATCATATAGGTATTATTGATAAATTACTTAGCTTAAATTTGTATCAAATTAATAGTTTTGTTAATAAGCTCGATAGAATTTTGGATTTGATTTTTGTTGATGATGGGTTTAACTATAACTTGTCTGAATACATTGCCCCCATTTCTTTGCCCGGGCTTCATCATGTTGCCCTTGTTCTAAAAATTGAGTTTTACAATTTTGCCCATGTTGCTGCAGAAAAGAAGTTACCTTTTAACTATGCTCTTTGCGATTTCAATCATCTAAACCAGATTTGTTCCACTGTTAACTGGTGTGAGTCTCTTGATGGATTGGACATTTCCAGCAGTTTTAACACTTTCAAAGTTATTTTATTTGGCATTTGTTCTGCCAATATTCCTGCAATCAGGAGTAAACCGTATAGACCAATTTCCAAACTGTCCACTGTTTCAAAACTTTTTGAATGCATTGTCAAGGATAAAATGTATTTTTCGGTCAAGAGCTTAATCATTCCGAATCAACATGGCTTTATCCCGGGTCGTTCTACTGTTTCGAATTTGGCAGTTTTTAGTGATTACTGCTTGTCGGCTTTCTCTAGTGGTTATCAGGTTGATTGTATCTACACAGATTTCTCTAAAGCGTTTGACAAAGTGTCTCATCGGATTTTAATTGCGAAGCTTGAGTGTCTTGGCTTCCATTCTAATTTCTTAGTTTGGCTTAAGTCATACTTATGTCTAAGGCCGTGCGTAGTTATGGTAGATAATGCCTTATCTGATTTTTACGTTGCAACGTCTGGTGTGCCGCAAGGTAGCATCCTTGGCCCGTTGCTATTTGTGTTGTTCATCAACGATATCTGTTCATGTTTTCAGTTCTGCCACTTTTTGTTATTCGCTGATGACTTGAAGTTGGTTTTAAGAGTGTCTAATCTTGCTGATGTAGCCAGAATTCATCCATGTGGCTACCATCCATAGTGAGGTCTCGCTATCACATACAATTGAATCAACGTAAAATCACTCAATTGTTTCCGAAACCAAATTGTTCTAAAGGAAGCGAGTGTTGATTTAAGACGAAACTTTATATATTTCGAGAAAAAAACGAGGCAAGAAATTCGGTGGCAAATATTCAAAACGAATTAGTAGCATTTTTTCCGGCAAGAAAATTTTGGGATTGTAAACCCATCGTGTCGGGCATTGTGAATAAAGACCAACAAATAGAGCATAATCGTCACCACAGGGCGGCTCAGGAAAATGTGAAACAGATCCTTCGTAATTATTATTTTACAAAAATGACCAAGCTCGAAAACGAGATTGTTGCAAACTGTAAAATATGCAACAAGGCAAAATACGACAGGCGTCCTCGTAGGCAAACACTAGGGGTAAATCCAACACCGTCCTACTCAGGAGAAATGTTGCATGTCGACATTTTCTCCACAGATAAAAAATACTTTTTTACTTGATTAGTTCTCTAAATTCGCGGTTATGCAGCATGTGCCTTCTCGCACCATTGTGGTGTTTCAAAATAATACCAATTCCGAAACGATAAAGAGTTAATATTGTGAATGCGCCCCATTATAATATTTTTTTTTCTTCACTAGTGCCTTTTGCAAGTTTCTGTTATCACCACTAACCCTGTCTATTACAATCCCAAGGCGGTACCCGCACAGCACGTTAACTTTACCGAACATATTGAGCTATTATCACTTCCACACCTACAAAGAATTAATATAAAAAACCTCAGGCACAGAGCTCACTTACGAAACCTTATTGAGACCCGCTCCATACAATCGGGAAGCGCCTTGCTCCTAATCGTACTGACCGTAGCTATAAGCATGGCAATATTTCTGCGAAAACGGTAGAGTAATATGGGGGTACTGAAGAACGTCATAAAAGAAACCGGGGACGTTTTCACTTCAAGAGGGGGAGTAGTTAACACAGGTAACCAACCATCCGGCCAAAATATCACTTGCACCAAATCTGCTGACGGTGCGTCTGCAACTTTTCACATCAACTCCAAATAATAATTCAATATCGCAATGCTTCCGGTCATTATGCTGATCGAACACTTTTTACCATGCGCGTGACAACAAACTAAGCGCAAACGGAATTGGGTTGGCAGTTGCTAGTGCAAGCAACTAAGAAGTCACGCGGCTAGCAACGTGCAGTAACTAAAGTTAGGACAATTCAGTGTAGGTATTTAGACGCTAGCGTCGCTCGTACGTTTTTAGTTATTTCAACTCTTCCGCTGAGACCGGCTGGCCTTGGGATAACCAAGGAAAATAAAATTTTTTAAACAAACTTAAAGATTTGTTTTACTTATATGTAGGGACAACTAAATTAAAGCTAAATACAAGGATTTCCGCTCATAAATCAAATATCAAACTTCGCAACGACAATTCAGGCATTATCCAGACTTTGAAAATGTAGTCATATTGGACAAAGAAAAGAATTTCCACAAATGATATTTTTTGGAAATGCTTCACACAACGAAACCCCTAATGATAAGAATATGAACTAGAAAAGTGATACTGACTTCTAGGCACAGGCTTACCGCAGTTTGCACTCAAACAACAACAACATCTATTGAAACCAGCAGCACTCAACAATATTCCCGTTAACAGATAATAAACGATAAATAAATATATACTTGGTACATATTTTTGCAAAATTTTTCTCTGTTCTTGTTGTTATTATGACATATTTTTGTTTACCCTTGCAGTATTTTAAATTGTTTTCTTTAATATGTTTAAGATCTCTAAAACTTACTTATTGATATGTGTAAGTTGTGTTTAATGTAATGTTTTGTGTTTCCTACTCCTGATGATGGTTTTAGAATAAAACCGAAATATCGACAAATATATAAAAACATTGTGTTTTATATTCTTACTTCAAGGCCTTGAGCTCATAAAATTACTTCAAATCTCTACATATAATAAAATTGTAACAGGTCGATGTCTGTACATGGCAGATATCAACAAAAAATTGATTGGGGGAAGCATTATTAAACGAGTGGAATCCAAATCAACCATTTTTTTAATTTTTGTGTGTCTGTCTGTCTGTCTGTCCGTATGTTTGTGGCCGTATCACTCTGAAAGTACTGAATGGAAATGAATGAAACTTTTTTCGTTGGATTGCTAGATACTCAACTTAAAATTTAGGATATTACCTTTTTCGATATCTCAACTGGTTTTGGAGTTATCGCCCAATATGTGGCCCATGTCTGTCTGTATGTTTGTGGTCGTATGACTAAAAGTACTGAATGGAATTGAATGAAACTTCTTCGTTGGATTGACAGACGCTCAACCTAAAGTTTAAGATAGTAGTTTTTGCGATATCTCAACCGGTTTTGGAGTTATCGCCCAATATGTGGACCAGGGGTGACCAAAAATGTCTTAGTACAATATGGATGTCAAACGAAAGGTGTCAATGAGTACTGTAATATGCGATGTGATCAATTGAAATATCCCAAATGCTTTTGGAGATATCTTGAAGTTATTGACGAATATTTGCAAAAAAATGTGTTAGTACAATATGTGTATCAAACGAATGGTGCCAATGGGTACTGTTATATGCGATGCGCTTAATTTAAATATCTCAAATGGTTTCAATTATATATCTTAAAAAATTTCGGACGGAAAAAGAGAAGGGTGGGTAGATGCATTTAAATACGGAAAAAAAATAAAACGTTTATTATTTAAGAAAAAAATCGTATATTATGAGTTTTTTTTTTGATTCTGACGCTAACCATATTTATTTATATTGGTGTTACTTTTTCCACTTCAATCCAATCAAAGTTTAAAGTAAAAGCAAAATAGAAAACTGTGTTGTTGTTTTCACTTTACGATTACGCAAACCGGAATTGACTTTTGCTCAAACAGGTACTTCACTGGTTGGATTTTTTCTTGCAATAGTATGAATTGACCATTCTTATAAAAAAAAAATAAAAGTTAGATTCTCAAAAAATAATAAGAAAAGATATTGTATTCCTTTAACTCTGTTTGCGTATAATATTACAATTTTAATTTTTTGTAGTAGTAATAATAGTAATAATAAAAAAATTTAAGAAAAAAACTTTTTTAAAAATAAGCTTTTATTATTGTTTAATAAAATTAACTAAAAAGTAAAAAATAAATTCACTGTAAAGAAGTATAACACTTTATAAGTTCATTGTAACCTTTAACGATAGTTAGGCTTCTTCGTCTGCGATAAAATAATTCCATATTGTACATGATTATATATTTTTAACATTAAAACTTTACACTTAAATTATTAAGTCTTCCAGTCTACATCACAGTCACAATTTTATTATTAACAAGTAAGGAAGTCTAAGTTCGGGTGAACCGAACATTAAATACCCAGCGTTAGTTTTCAGAAAAAGGGGGTGTAGTTTTAATCCGATTTCTCCCATTTTAAAAACCAATCTATTCCGAGCGTAAACAATAGAGAATTTGGTGGGCGCGGCCACGCATCTTGCTTATAAAGCTTTAACCGCTTACATGAGCCAAAAGTACTCAATCGATCTTTTCAAGGGTTATACCATGTCCTATATATAACTTTGGAAAAGAAGGCGTGCCATGCCAATAACTTTTAACGTATTTTGTGAAATTTTTGATATACGGATATATGTGTAATCAATATTTACATAATTTTAAAAAAGTGGGTGGTGGCACGCCCACGGATTTTATTATGTTGTTTGTCCCTATTTGAAGATCAGTTTTCATTGCAGATCTTTATGATACTTTCACAGTGGCTTGTTAACAGTGAAATGTTGATATTTTGTTTATTCACTTGTGGGCGGGGCCACGCCCATTTTCCAAAATATTACCAAAAAACCTTTAAACATCACTAATAACATCATCAGGTGAATGAGTGTACTAAATTTTAGCATTATATCTTTATCAGTTAAACAGATATTGCATATTCCGGTTTCCTAACTCTCGCTTAGAGAACTTTAGTTCAAAAAGGGGCGTGGTCGTTCACCGATTATTCTTATTTTCTGTGGTAGTACTCTACATAAACATAACATGCCTGGTACCTTGTTTCGTAAACCTATCTAACACCGTTCTGAAGTTATTAGCAGTCGAATTTGAAAATTGCTTGACTCATAAGTGGGCGGTGCCACGCCCACTTTCCAAAATTTTGCAAAAATAATGTAAAGAATATGAAAATTGATTTATCTACCAAATTATATTATTATAGCGGTATCAGTCAATTAGATATGGACTTTTCAATATTTCCACCTCCTTTCAATATAACTTTTATGAAAAAGTAGGCGTGGTCGCTATGCGATTTCGTTTATTTTCTATATCTGAATTCAACACAACAATAGTATGCCCTCTACAAAATTTCGTTGTACTAGCATAAACTGTTCTGAAGTTATTAAGAGTCAAAATTTTAAAATTTCTTCAAATATATGTGGGCGGTGCCACGCCCCTTTTCAAAAAATTTGATAAAATCGGCCTTAGAACATCTAAATAAATACATACTGCAAATTTTATCATTGTAGCTGCTTCTGATATTGAATTAACCCGTTTAATACGTTTTTCGAAATTTTCGATATCGAAAAAGGGGGCGTGGTTATGGTCCGATTTTACCCATTTTCAATACCAATCTATTCTGAACCCAAATAAGAACGCATGCCGAATTTGGTGAAGATATCTCATTATTTGCTCAAGTTATCGTGTTAACGGACAGACGGACGGACGGACGGACGGACGGACGGACGGACAGACGGACGGACATGGCTCAATCAAATTTTTTTTCGATCCTGATCATATTGATATATGGAAGTCTATATCTATCTCGATTCCTTTATACCTGTACAACCAACCGTTATCCCAACAAAGTTATAATACCCTTGTACTAGTACGCTGGGTATAATAAAAGCGTGTTACATTGTGATAACAAGAAATGTCTTAAACGTCCTTAATTATACCATCAAATAGACAAGAAGGTCCTAAATGTTTCTAATTATACCAAATAAAATTTAATAAAAAGCTTATTTTAAAAAAAAATTGTTTTCTTTAATTTAATTTTTTACTTTTTAGTTCTGTTTATCAACAAGTAATATACCCATAAGCTTGTTCTTAGAAAAGCTTTTTTCCTAAATTAATTTACCTTTTAGTTAATTTTATTAAACAATAATAAAAACTTATTTTTAAAAAAGTTTTTTCTTTAATTTTATTTTATAATGCAATGTCCGCGAAACCTGAACGGTGGTGAAAATTTGAAAACCCCAGCTCAACGGGAAGTTGGTACAATATCGAAAACAAAATTTCTGGAAATGAAATTTTTCAAGTATCGCTACCCATCGGAATTTTTTTTTTTTTATATTGCCTTCCGGTAAAAAACTAAATGTGGATGAACATTTTAAGATACTACCTTAACGGGAAGTTCGTTGAAAAATGAATTAAACGACACCGAAAAGGGACCTTCGAATTTCTTAAATAGAGCGACTCCCGCGCAACCTAGCGGTTCCAATTTTTTTTAAACATATGGAAATTAATTATGTACGACACATGTAGAATATCAGCCAAATCGGTCCATAATTCCGATTTTTAGTATTTATAACCGCGATCTCAGCTCCACCTAGCGGAATTTTTTTTAGGGAAATATTTCTTATCATGGTAGTAATACATGTTCCGAATTTCAGCCAAATCGGACCATAAATGCGATTTTTGAAAATATAGCGACCTACCGGCCTATCGGATTTTTTTTTTTTCATAATATTGCATTGTCATCGGGGTTATACATCGGTGCAGACTTTCAGCTCAATCGGACACCGGGTAGTGTATCAAATTTAACTTGCAAGATTCCATTACAGACATCCGTCAACTGAAACTAAATAAAAGCTTATAATTATAATAATTATAATTATAAAAAATAAAAAGTTCTCAATTTGTCTGAAACGGTCTGTTCTCTGGCCACGGGTACAGAAACTGAGTCTAACGCGTAATATGAGAGCGCACGTAGGTGGAAACCCCAGGGCGCAGGAGTTTTCGGACGTTTTACTTAAAATCGGGCAGGGTTTCATTCCCGAATCAAATGGATTAGTAACATTGCCAGAGAATCTCTGTACTATTGTTCCATCAATGGAGGAGCTTATTACTTCAGTTTATGGTGAAGTATCTCAAATAACTCGTAAGAACAATACGTGGTTTTGTGAGCGAGCAATACTTACACCAAAAAATGATCAAGCAGCGGCCATAAATCAAAGTGTCTTAAAAAAAATTGATGGAGAAGAATTCTCATACACGTCAATCAACATTGTTTTAGACAGAACCGATACTAGCAGTTACCCAGTAGAGTTTCTTAACTCTCTTTCAGCACCCGGACTACCAGCGCATAACATCGTTTTAAAAGTTGGTATTCCGATTATGTTACTTCGAAACCTAACCCCACCAAAGTTATGTAATGGAACCCGACTTAAAGTTAAATCGCTTCGAAATAATGTGAAAGAAGCGGAAATTCTAACGGGTTGTGGAGCAGGTGAAGTAGTTTTCATACCACGAATACCCATAATACCAAACAATTATCCCTTTCAATTCAAACGTGTTCAGTTTCCCGTCAGCGTATGCATCGCAATGACAATAAATAAATCACAGGGTGAGACACTCCGAGCAGCTGGTATCGACCTTAGGACTAATTGCTTTTCAAACGGGCAGCTTTATGTAGCTTGCTCGCGAGTAACTTGCTCGGAAAATTTTTTTATAATTTGTAATTTGGGTAGAACTTTAAATATTGTGTAAAAAGAAATTCTTTAATATATGTTCTTCATATTGGTTATAAATGGTTTTAGAGTCGTTTTTTATTCAACTTTAAGCTTTATCAGTCCGATGAAAACATTTTTTGTGACCGAAATTTTGGTTTATCGAGCAGACAAACTTTAAAGCTTACATGACAACACCACACTTAAGTCCTGAACTGCAGACTTTTTGTTGGATTTTATTCTTTGCTAACACAGTTGCAAAAAAAAAAATATACGCATATGACGTCGCGGGCACCAGCTAGTATTTACATATAAGGCTATAAAAATTATCCAATATAAATTAAATAAATATCTCTAGAAGTATTGAGGTTAGACTATGAATGAAAACTGGAGATAACGGAAAAGGGGCTTATATGAGAGTAATCCCCAACACCTGCATCAAAACTGGGAATAGCGAAAAAGCGGTCGCACTCAGTGTTGCCAGAATTTTTTCGAGCAATCCGGCTAGATCGAGAAAAAAAACGGCTAAAAAAAATAATTTCGGCGAGAAAAATTACAATTTTGGCCGAAAAAACGGCTAAAAATTTTGAATCAACTTTTCACACGTTTTATTCGATTTTTTTCATGAAAACATATAATATAAATATTTTATTGTTGGTTTTTTTTTGCGATCTTTCTTGTTTTTACATATTTGTAAGTTTTGCAAGCTTGAGATCAGAGAAACAATAATTCGTAATGAATTTTAATTGTCAGTTTTTGGGAAAAATTGATAATTGGAGAAAAATTACATTGTTAAATCACAGCGATGGATAGGATTACATGTTTCAGAGTTTCCAAGCTCATCATCAGATCCCTTTTCGGACACTGGGATGCGAACCAGTGTCTGCACCAAAGCCGCTGTTAGAAAATTCTAACATCTAAGCTATGATGCCCTGTGACGTCACAATGCACTTATCTCCACTTCAATTAATTCCCTTTTGTTTGTTTGTTCTTGCCAACAGTGAGCACACATTGTTGTTAGACCTTCGGTCATACGAACGAATGCGTGTGCTGGACTTTTTGTTTGTACATATATATGTACGTAAACCCGTGCTACGGTTCTTAATATTTTGTTGTTGGTTTTTTTTGCGATCTTTCTTGTTTTTACATAGGTATTTGTAAGTTTTGCAAGCTTGAGATCAGAGAAACAATAATTCGTAATGAATTTTAATTGTCAGTTTTTGGGAAAAATTGATAATTGGAGAAAAATTACATTGTTAAATCACAGCGATGGATAGGATTACATGTTTCAGAGTTTCCAAGCTCATCATCAGATCCCTTTTCGGACACTGGGATGCGAACCAGTGTCTGCACCAAAGCCGCTGTTAGAAAATTCTAACATCTAAGCTATGATGCCCTGTGACGTCACAATGCACTTATCTCCACTTCAATTAATTCCCTTTTGTTTGTTTGTTCTTGCCAACAGTGAGCACACATTGTTGTTAGACCTTCGGTCATACGAACGAATGCGTGTGCTGGACTTTTTGTTTGTACATATTTATGTACGTAAACCCGTGCTACGGTTCTTAATATTTTGTTGTTGGTTTTTTTTGCGATCTTTCTTGTTTTTACATATTTGTAAGTTTTGCAAGCTTGAGATCAGAGAAACAATAATTCGTAATAAATTTTAATTGTCAGTTTTTGGGAAAAATTGATAATTGGAGAAAAATTACATTGTTAAATCACAGCGATGGATAGGATTACATGTTTCAGAGTTTCCAAGCTCATCATCAGATCCCTTTTCGGACACTGGGATGCGAACCAGTGTCTGCACCAAAGCCGCTGTTAGAAAATTCTAACATCTAAGCTATGATGCCCTGTGACGTCACAATGCACTTATCTCCACTTCAATTAATTCCCTTTT